>JAAOOA010000339.1:0-127500 GCA_012861695.1 Trematomus loennbergii
TTCATTTGTAGCAGAGTATTTTACAGTGTGGTTTCAGTACTTTAACTTAAAGGGGACCTATCATGCAAAATGCACTTTTGTACGTCTTTTATACATGAATCCCCGTGTTCCAGGGAACTCACCAAGTGTCAGAAACACAACCCTCTCTATTTTCCTCCATACCCAAATCTCTAAAAAGGGGCTGCAACGGATCTGATAAAAACTGATCCAGATTTGAACACTGTCCTGACGTCAGGACGGTGGCGCTACGCTATTGGGCCAACTCCACCAATCAGGAGGAGACAGCCACAGACGTTGCCGTTCGAAAGCGCTGGAGACGCTGTAGTACATATGCCAGGCCTGTAGATGGTGCTGTTCTCACTGAATCTGCCTTGCAGAGCAGAGCTAAAAATGTAAAATTGAGCAAAATGAGGCATGGCTAAAATGCATGATCTGTTTGGTATTTTGCAAAAAAAAAGGTATAAATATGCCTTATATAGGTATGGTCCTACACTATTATTAAAATATAGCATGATAGGTCCACTTTAGCGAAGGATCTGACTATTTCTTCCAAGATAATTGGGATTATTCATGTTGTTTGGGAAGTGCATTATGTCACGTAGGTTTTTAGCTGTGTCTCAAGATGCAGTAATTACGGTAAAGTAAATATAAATATGGGGCTTGACTTTGTAGATATAGATGTGGATTGTGAAAGTGAATTATCTAATGTCTCAAAGTTACATCTTCACACTTCATATGTGGCAACAGTAAATCTCTCACACATATTGTACCGTTTGCCACTGCTGCTGCAAACACACCACTTTTTCTTTCTTTGCACACACACTCATCTTCACACTTGCACACACACACAGAAAACACACAGAAAACACACAAACACACAGAAAACACACAAACACACACACACACACACCAGCTGTGTACAGTGGATCAGGTTTGGTTCATTGTCAGTTTGAGTCTCTGCTCCAGATTCTTCTTGGCACAAATACAAAGGGAACAGCACAACTAGTTAGATATGACCCTCCTGTGCGTTAACGAACACACACACACACACACACACCACACACACACACACACCACACACACCCACCACGCACGCACCACGCACGCACGCACGCACGCACGCACGCACACACACACACACACACACCACACACACACCACACAACACCACACACACACACACACACACACACACACACACACACACACACCCACAAAAGACGTTACATTGTTGTGATTACATTATAGTTTTATTTTTATAAAGAAATATCATATTTGGATAATGTATTTTATTACATTACTTAATTTAATATGATTAATATATATAATATTATTTTGAAATCAAGACTCATAACACCAAAAACCAAGCATAGACTTGGGTCATATACTAATTAGCAGTACCACAATGTAGTTTTGTTTTGTCTATATTTTACTCTTATTTACTCTGGTAAAAATTATTCTACAATCTGTGCTATTGTGTATGTAACATGGTCATTAATATTTCTCGTTTATACTATGTTTAATTTGCAAGGTCTGTATTGACTGCACCTTAATAAAATAAAACAAAATCCTTCTCTCTTCTGTAGGTAGCACTGATAAATACATTATTTATTTTAAGATAATGTACTTGAAGTATTCTTGTTGGTTTGAATTTGTCTCCTCTTCAGAATCAGAATCAGAATCAGAATCAGAATCAGAATCAGAATCAGAATATTCTAATTTTAAGTCACTTTGGATAAAAGGTCGCCAAAGGAAATGATATGTTATTTACGCTACGCTAAGATTACAACGGTCTAGTCAGTTGCTGCTGTTGTAATATTTCAGTTAATTGAAATTCATTGTTATGTGTAACTGAGTACTTCAGCAGCCCCTGCTGGTACAACGTTGTAAATATAATATACAGTACACATATCATCATTTGTATTACACAGGAATTGTTTTAATGTCCAGGTGTCCATTTCAGTTATTCTGAAGCACATTTTCAGACACTTTCAGCAACAATTCCATAGAAAAATAATTAATTCTCTGGACTTAGTTTGTCCATAAATATCCATAAAAGACTTCATCAATGGTGCACAACTGCATGTTTCTGATATTAGCTGTGGTGTTTAAGTAAGTACATTACTCAAGTACTGTACTTAAGTACAATTTTTAGATACTTGTACTTTACTTGAGGATTTCTATGCTACTCTGTACTTCTACTCCACTACAGTTCAGAGGTAAATGGTGTACTTTTCCTCCACTACATGTATTTAATACCTTTAGTTACTTCACAGATGTGGATGAATGATGTGAAATATAATCAAGTGTTAAATCAGACTTTAGTTCCACCTGGAGTAAATTCACAAGCTACCCTGCAGTATACAAAGTCATTCAAACTAGCTGCACCTTTACCAGCTTTGAGAACACTTTCATGATCAATCATTATAAATATATCATATATATTATTCTGAAATGGACCAATCTGCACAATGACTACTTTTACTGTCGCTACTTTCACTATATTTTGATGATAATACTTTTCTACTTTTACTTGAGGAACATTTTGAATGCAGGACTTTTTACTCAAGTACAAGATCTGAGTACTTCTACTTTTACTCAAGTACAAGATCTGAGTTCTTCTACTTTTACTGAAGTACAAGATCTGAGTACTTCTACTTTTACTCAAGTACAAGATCTGAGTTCTTCTACTTTTACTGAAGTACAAGATCTGAGTACTTCTACTTTTACTCAAGAACAATATCTGAGTACTTCTACTTTTACTCAAGACTGAGTTCTTCTACTTTTACTCAAGTACAAGATCAGACTACTTCTACTTTTACTCAAGTACACGATCTGAGTACTTCTACTTTTACTCAAGTACAAGATCTGAGTACTTCTACTTTTACTCAAGTACAAGATCTGAGTACTTCTACTTTTACTCAAGAACAAGATCTGAGTACTTCTACTTTTACTCAAGAACAAGATCTGAGTACTTCTACTTTTACTCAAGTACAAGATCTGAGTACTTCTACTTTTACTCAAGTACAAGATCTGAGTACTTCTACTTTTACTCAAGTACAAGATCTGAGTACTTCTACTTTTACTCAAGTACACGATCTGAGTACTTCTACTTTTACTCAAGTACAAGATCTGAGTACTTCTACTTTTACTCAAGTACAAGATCTGAGTACTTCTACTTTTACTCAAGTACAAGATCTGAGTACTTCTACTTTTACTCAAGTACAAAATCTGAGTACTTCTACTTTTACTCAAGTACAAGATCTGAGTACTTCTACTTTTACTCAAGTACATGATCTGAATTATTCTACTTTTACTCAAGTACAAGATCAGAGTACTTCTCCCACCTCTGATATCAAGTACTTCGTTGTGGCTGTGAATTGTTGATCTGATATTCTGCAATGTGTTCCTCAGAGTCTGAAGGAGTTAAAGTTTAAAGCCCCCCCTCCCCCTTGAAGAGCTGAATTAGATTTTTTACCCCCACATCCCTCGCCGCCATGGTAACGTTTGAAAAGCTGTGTTTGAGGAGGAGTTTGTTGTACGTTTCTGGAGTTTTTCACGAGAGAACCAGACAGCGCCGGTATGAGAGCTTCTGAGAGCTGATCAGAGGAGAGAGAAAGGACAAGTTGTTTACGCAGGTAGTGACATTACATGAATAACATAAGTGTTTAGTTTTTATTTGTGTTTTTTAACAGGTAGCAGACTTTAGAAGTGTTGCCAGGGACAAAAGTTTTAGGCTTCTTTTTTATTAGAAGATTTATATGTATTATTTTATCACATTATTAGTTTCATTATATTATTATTATTTTTAATATTATTATTTTACTATTATTATATTATTTTACTATTTTTATTATTTTACTATTATTATTATATTTATTATTACTATTATTATGTGTACTATTATTATATTATTATTATTATTATTATTATTAAAGCCAGACCAGTACTTTATTTAATTATTTCTTTATTTATTTGCACACACAAACACAAAATAATGAAATATAGTTACATTTATATTAATTTATAGAGATTTATGAGATATAGTTCAAAGATACCAGATACACAGTAAAATCCGGAGTGTTAATTTAACACTCTGAGATAGGACCATATGTTCACTGGCTCTCAGTGTTAAAATGTACTCTTTAAGTGTTCATTTAACACTTAAATCCCTCCCTTTAAGTGTTAATTTAACACTTAAAGAGTCAATTTTAACACTGAACATATGGTCCTTATCTCAGAGTGTTAAATTAACACTCCGGATTTTACTGTGTACATCAATAATTGGTTATCAGTATGTTTTGTGTTACTGTCTTCCATGTGTGTTATCCCACTAGTTAGTTGCATTATGAATGTTTGTGCGACATCTGTTGGCGATATAATGCCAGAAAGTTCATTTTCCTATTTAATTTTTTCCGTGACAATACTTTGTTTATCTTGATCAGCTGACCTCTACTTTCTAACATCATCAAAGTTAAAAACCTTTCTCAAAGTTAGACCTTTCTTTTTGATGCGGCCTATCCTGAGATCCTTTAACCGTGTCTTTCATTGCACTTTTAGCTGCGGCCAGTATTTTATCGCTTTTATGAATTATTTTGTTTGTGTGTTTGTTTTGTTTGAATTATGAAGTGGTTAAATGCCTTTGTGGAGCACTTTGAATTGCCTCTGTGTCTTAAAATGTGCTATAATATGCTTCTTAGATAACTTATTATTTGATTTGTTTTATTATTTTCTCCTCATAGCATTGTGAAGCACCTTGAGATTGTTTTTAAAGGGGACCTATTATGCAAAATCCACTTCTTTCATGTCTCTTCTACATCAACATGTGTCCCCTCTTCTTCATGTCTCTTCTACATCAACATGTGTCCCCTCTTCTTCATGTCTCTTCTACATCAACATGTGTCCCCTCTTCTTCATGTCTCTTCTACATCAACATGTGTCCCCTCTTCTTCATGTCTCTTCTACATCAACATGTGTCCCCTCTTCTTCATGTCTCTTCTACATCAACATGTGTCCCCTCTTCTTCATGTCTCTTCTACATCAACATGTGTCCCCTCTTCTTCATGTCTCTTCTACATCAACATGTGTCCCCTCTTCTTCATGTCTCTTCTACATCAACATGTGTCCCCTCTTCTTCATGTCTCTTCTACATCAACATGTGTCCCCTCTTCTTCATGTCTCTTCTACATCAACATGTGTCCCCTCTTCTTCATGTCTCTTCTACATCAACATGTGTCCCCTCTTCTTCATGTCTCTTCTACATCAACATGTGTCCCCTCTTCTTCATGTCTCTTCTACATCAACATGTGTCCCCTCTTCTTCATGTCTCTTCTACATCAACATGTGTCCCCTCTTCTTCATGTCTCTTCTACATCAACATGTGTCCCCTCTTCTTCATGTCTCTTCTACATCAACATGTGTCCCCTCTTCTTCATGTCTCTTCTACATCAACATGTGTCCCCTCTTCTTCATGTCTCTTCTACATCAACATGTGTCCCCTCTTCTTCATGTCTCTTCTACATCAACATGTGTCCCCTCTTCTTCATGTCTCTTCTACATCAACATGTGTCCCCTCTGTGTAAAGAGACTCTGAAAGTTTCAGGAACAAAGATTCTCTCTCTTTTTGTCCTGATCCATTTCTATAAAAACCTGTCTGAAAATGAGCTGATCAGATTTTGGCCACTTTATGATGTCATAACGATGTTTTGGCTTGTGTAACCATTAGCCAATCAGCAACCAAGGTAACCCCCCCCCCCCACCTTATCACCTGAATCTCCTCCTAGAGCACCATTGAGTTCTTTGTAACCAAATCTCTCTCAGAGGGGCGTGGGGAGGGGCTCCTTATTTTCATCTAAAGTAACAGACAGAGAATCAGCACTTTGGAAACAGGGCTGAAACAGAGGGGATTATGGGATGCTGCAATGATCTGTTTGGTGTTTCAGCCAATCAGAGACAGTTGTATATATCTGAGACCTGTATATATTGATGAAAAACAGTATAATAGGGGACCTTTAAAGACACATAGAAGCTTCAGTGGGGTATCTACTGACCTAATTTAGGTCATAGAACAAACCGTGAAAATCTTTTGAGCTGAGACCTCTTTCCGGCATCAACCAAACACATTTAAAAAAAAAAACATTGACTCTTAAGACTAGGGAACCATGCTAACTCGTCTCAGGGTTTTAGGACTTTGGAGGCAAACACTTCAGAGACATGTTTTTGTATATAACTGAGAACTAAAATATTGATGGAAAAGTATAATAGGGGACCTTTAAAGTGTGCTATATAAATATAATGTATTAAATTATTATTATACAATAAACTAACCTTGAACCTTGAACTTGAACCTTGAACATCCGTTTATGTTCATAACCAAGACCTTTATTCACCATTTTCCCGATTATTTCCCCCCCAGAGGGTCGCCATGTTTTCCCTGTCGGAGCTGGCTCCTCTGAACCAGCACCAGAGCCGGTGTAAACTCCTGAAGCCGTGGTGGGAGGTGTTCATGGACTACCTGGTGGTCCTGATGCTGATGACGTCTGTCCTGGCCTGCACGGAGCAGCTGTCCCGGGACCGAGTGGTTTGCATCCCCTTGGATCCACTGGTCCCTCCAACCACCAGAAATCACAGTCCCTCTTCTAACAGGGAAGCATTGACTCCATCTTCAAAGACCCAAACCATGTTCCTCACAACATCAGCCCAAATACTCACACTACAGCGAGGGGTCGACGCACACATCTGGTCTACCAGCAGTATGTCTACATTAGCCAGGTACTGTTATACTAATCTGTGTTCCCATGTTAATGAAAATGTTGCAACAGCACAGGTAAAAAATGTAATTCCCTTAAACAGCTACAATAAATATTTAACGAAGTAACAGATTCCCTTAATTTTGAGTGTTGTAATGGCGCATTTCCACTGCAGGGCCTCGCTCGGCTTAGTACGATATGGCTAGGCCTCGTTAGGCCTTGGTAGGCCAGGCTCACTTTATGTTGCGTTTCCATTACAGTTTAGGAACTGGGGCAGTAACTATAGTAACGCAGTGTAGGCGGAGCCGTGACGTCATCTTCAATGCGAAACACAAAACCAACATCAGCCGTTAGCTGTTAGCCCTCAGAGCTCACAGCTCCTCATATCTGTTCAGAAACTAGACAAAAGTTAAACAATACAAACCACAGACTGTCTGTGTCATGGCGAATACAGTCGCTGGCAGTGGCGAGCCGTGAGCTTTATACCTAGGCCCTCTGGACCCCCACCAATTCCCTCGAAAAAAGTGAGTTATTACGTCACAGCGTATACTTCAGCGGAATATCAAAACAACGGCCCAGGGTGCAAAACGCATCAATGACAGCGACCCTCTACCACACAAAACAACACCTGTGAACCCAATTTGTGTTCTTTGACATTGGAAAGGATATTGCATTGTGTTTCTTACTTTCGTTGCAGTTGTATGTCTTAAGTGTAATTTGGCATGCTTTTATTTTGAAGGCGAGTTCACGCTGTTGACAGGAAGTTGTTGTTGCTATGGAAACAAGAAAGTTTCACAGCGGGCGGAACTCGTCATAAAGTCCGCGATAATAAAACCCACCCATTTAGAGGGAAGATATGATTGGTCAATTGTACTGTCCTTTGACATTACTCTCTCGTTCAGTTACTATAGCGGGCCCTCTGTGAATCGCAGAGAGGGCCCGACGAGCTTCTTTCATGTAACCCTTCACATTCAAACAGAGACTGAACAGGCAGATTCGAAGGATTTATTCTTTGGAAATGTTATTTTAAATACAATTAAATCAAGTTTTTTTTCGGTAAAACTAATGAAAAATATAACAAAAAATAATATTTAACAAATATATATTTAAAAAAAAAAATGTTTTTAAATGTTTTTAAATATTTTTTTTTAGAATATCTTAGGCTCTCACAGAGGGCCTAGAGGGCCCTGACGGCTCGCCACTGGTCGCTGGTTTATTTATGTCTGTATAGGCCGTTGTTGTGAGTGTGGACGGTCGGAGCATATACTGCGTTAGCTTAGCCGATCTTCCATTCAGAAACACGCATTTTAAAAGGTTCCGCCTGCCGTCTGTCTGCAGACTTGACAAAGCATTAATTCATGGTTTTTACTAACCGGTATCAGTATGTTGTTACTTCGGCTTCATTTTGAAACGTGTATTGCAATTAAATCACGGTCAAATATGTTCATTTTGTTGTAGTTGCCAGCGATTCTCTCATAGTTTAGCATACTCAGCCCGGTTGTTGGCCCGGAAAGAACCTGGATGTTGGAGAGCCAGAAAACTGTGAAAAAGTACCCGTTAGCCGGAACTACGCCTAGTGGAAACGCAACAAAAAGCTCTAATGTTTTCATCTCAAATTTCTCGTTAGAAAGCAGCAAAAAAAGTTCTGAGGATTAATAAATGCTATATTTTGGCTCTAGACAGAAGACAGATAAAGTTGGCTGCTAGCTAGTGGAACATTTAGCTGCTAAATTGCCAGATATTTTCCTCAGGGGTTAGAGGAGCCAAAAGCAGAAATAAAAGTGAATATTGGATTGCAGTGGACCCTGGTTTGACTCTGTCCCCCTCCCTTTCTGCCCATTTCAAATCTGTCTATATGTATCTATTATAAAGGCATTATGGCCAAAAAGTTAAGAAAACATTATTTTAAAGTGACGCTAAGGTACCTAATTAAACATTTGGATGTGTTTACTCTGTATTGTCTGAATGTGGAGCTAGATAGCTTACACATTTCGTTTTCACATATTGTTTCTGCCTCTGACAACTTCATAATTGCAGGTTTAACTGTCTATCCCTCTTCAGGTGTGCTACCACGAGGCGTTGCCGCTGTGTTCCCGCTTCTTCCCGTACATGGCCATGCTGCAGTCTCTGGTTCTGGTGGCCAGCGGCTCCTTCTGGCTCCACTTCCCTCACACCTCCGCCCGCATAGAGCACTTCCTCGCCATCTTGTCAAATGCTGCGAGTCCCCATGGACATCTCAGGCTTTGTCTCACGCCGCCCGACAGGAAAGCATCCAAGAGAAGGAAGTAGTGGAGGAAAGACAACCGCCTCAACCTCCTCTATCTTCAAACTCATCTTCAGCTCCGGTAGTCCGAACCAGAGGATCGAGCATAGACTCAGGAACAGATAGCCCCCTTTTAAAGAGGTTAGATAGTGCGTCCTTTACCCCTCCTTCTCCATGTCCTTCCGCACACTCCTGTCACTCCAACATTTCGTCCTTATCCCTCGGGTCCCAGGTGAACTTTCCTTCTTCCAAGCCCTCTCTCATGGTGGACAGTCCCAGGCAGGTGATCAGTCTGGATAAAAGTGACGGGGAACAAACCAGAGCGCTGTTTGAAAGGGTCAGGAAGTTTCGGTCCCATTCGGAAAGCGCAGATGTCATCTATAAGGTGAGAGATTCTCTAGTCTAATGGATACATGTATTGTAGATCTTCTGTAAGCTCAACTGTTGAAACCTGCTGTCCAAAATAGTAAAAGTTGTAATAGCGTTACAAGACATTGAGTTTATAGAGTAGTGCAGGAATAAGTCCTCAACCTGGATAACCTTGTTAGCATGTTAGCACTTCTAGGCTCCCTTGTTTTAAAGTCAATGTTTGAGTTTTCGGTCTGTAGTTAACACAAGTTTACTACATTCTCACATAAAATAAAGCTTTAACATGTATTTTTAAGGGTGGGTGCTAACAAGTGTCTAAATGAGACTACATAACGTCATCCCGCCAAACATTAGCCGCCTTTAGCTTAGCGGTGGTGACGTCATTATTAGCTTATTGCTTCTGGAGATTGCCATTATGCTTCAACTTTTATAAAGCTATGTTACTATATGAGGACTAACCTGCTAAACAAAGTTTCATAAATGTGTGTTTGCGGAGCTTATTTTCTACAATATTCCAATAACCATAAAAAAATCCCATTCACTTTTAGTCGGGAGAGCCCTTGCGATGAATCAAAATACGTCATCACTGCACAACTCTAGCGCGACAAGCTTTTAGATGATGCTTTTGTATTATGAAACTATAAAATATGGCACATTTTAATTTTAATTTTATTTATTTTGTAGCATTATTTTGTAATCTGCCATATGTCTAATGTTGGGAATGTTCGGTTGTGATTGTGTAATGTGATAAATGTAAAAAATCAATAAATACATGTTTAAAAAAATTATATATATGACACAAATCCATGTTTGATCAGGTTTGGTTGAATATCAATGTATTAATTAAACCCCCTTTTTCATGCTTTCAGGTGTACTTGGCTCAGACGGTATTCAAACTGCTGATGGTGACGGTGATCTTCAGTTACACCATCCTCTGCTCAGCTCCCTCTCCTTCACACACACCTGTCGCCCAGAGGAAGAGGCCTTAGTGGGATACACCACCTTCGAGTGTATCCATGTTCTCTCCTCTCTTCTACGCAAACTACTGCTGGCTTACCTGACCCTGCTGGGGCTTTACGGCCTGCTGAACCTCTACACCCTCAGCTGGATTTTACACAGGTTAGTGCCGAACTTTAAAGGCTGTACTGATCAATACTCCAACATTGAATCACGGGGTTGCTTGTAGGGAACAACCCACAAAAAACAGTTGGAACGATAGGAAAATATGAGCTCAGGACAAACCCTAACCCTATAAACTGTTGGAGGAGCCTGTGACCTAAGAATTTCATTGTCATAACTACACTGTAGCTATGACAATGAAAGCCTTGAACCTTGAACCTTGAACTTTAAAGGCTGCATTCATCAATACTCCAACATTGAAACACAATCAAATGGCTACATGTTAGATGGAGCTTATAAGGAACAACCCACAAAGAACAGTTGGAACAATCGGAAAATATGAGCTTAGCCTTAGGACAAACCCTAACACTAATTCCCATAAAAATGCACCATCAAGTCGGAACAGAAACTCGGAAACCTATCAAGGTCTTTATTGCTCATGTTGTTTCCAAATGTTTACTTAAATTAACTGACGTCAAAAAGAAAGACTTCCCAAAATGGGAGATGGGACCATATAAGGAGCACGGGAATGCACAATTGGCCTTGAAAGTGGAGGAGACCAAAACAGAGCATATGAATTTATATTTCTGGTGGGGCCAGTGAAAATAATCACTAATGATACTCCATGTCTTCTGTATGTTTCAAGACACTACAGATTGAATGTTATGCTTTTAAAACATATTTGCAGCAACTAAAACATGTAAAACTACAAAAGGACAGAGGAGTCTAACTGGCTTATAAATACACAACTTTTCACTTTGTTTGAACAACATAAACAGGTAAACATGTTCATTATTTTGTAGACTCTAAGTACTACAAAGGTTGTAATTGTTCAAAAACCTTCCAACAAAACACTTCCTATGAGGTTTTGCATACCAGCGGTCTGATTAAAGGATTAGAGTATTACACTGTGTTTTGAACTAGCGTTTAAAGGTCCCCTATTATACTGTTTTTCATCAATATATTACAGGTCTCAGATATATACAGAACATGTCTCTGATTGGCTGAAACACCAAACAGATCATTGCAGCATCCCATAATCCCCTCTGTTTCAGCCCTGTTTCAAAAGTGCTGATTCTCTGTCTGTTACTTTAGATGAAAATAAGGAGCCCCTCCCCACGCCCCTCTGAGAGATATTTGGTTAAAAAGAACACAATAGGCGCGTTCACACCGGAGTACTTTTCCACTTTAGTTCCGTTAGTTCCTGGGATTTTGGTACCAATTTCTGATTGGCTGGGCGAATTTCAAACCACGCCCGTAAAACTCTGAAAAGTTTTGTGAAGCCGTCATTGTATTTGCTGGCATTAGCATTATTAGCATTAGCCCCGTGCATCAACGGAGAGAGAATAACTTATGGCAACACAAAAAAAAAATGGGAGCGGTGGAGATGAGGAGGTGTCGGCGTTCTGGAGATTTACTCTGAAGCTGCTGGGAGTCCCAGCAGCTTCTACTGAAGCCAGTCCCCAACTCCGGGGACTTCCGGCGGGACTTCGGGTGGCAGTATACGCCGTGAAGTGGTTTGCGGCCTGCCAGTAAACCCAAAGCAGCAGAAGAAGAAGTGACGTCAGCGGCTTCATTTGCGTAATCTTCCCTCAGGAACTTATTCCGGTGTGAACGCGATCTGTACTTAGTTCCATGGGGGTACTAAGTGCTGGCACTAAGTGCAGTGGCACTAAGTGGGCAAAGTACTTGGTGTGAAAGCGGCTAATGGTGCTCTAGGAGGAGATTCAGGTGATAAGGTGGGGGGGGGGGGTTACCTTGGTTGGTGATTGGCTAATGGTTACACAAGCCAACAAATCGTTATGACATCATAAGTGGCCAAAATCTGATCAGCTCATTTTCAGACAGGTTTTTATAGAAATGGATCAGGACAAAAAGAGAGAGAATCTTTTTCTTGAAACTTTCAGAGTCTCTTTACACAGAGGGGACACATGTTGATGTAGAAGAGACATGAAGAAGAGGGGACACATGTGATGTAGAAGAGACATGAAGAAGAGGGGACACATGTTGATGTAGAAGAGACATGAAGAAGAGGATTTTGCATAATAGGTGACCTTTAAAATGTCTGATATATTTCCCCTTCTGTGTTTTGTTCAGCTCTCTACGTCAGTATTCCTTCCACTCACTGAAGGACTTGTGCTCTCTGAGAGATGTTCCTGACCTGAGGAACGATCTGGCCTTCCTCCTGCACATGTTGGACCAGTACGACCCCTGCTGGCTCAGCGTCTGTCCGTGTTTCTGTCTCCGGTCACTGAGAGCGGCTGCTGGAGGAAAGCTTGGAGAGGCGTTGGGGGGAAGAGAAGCTGAGATCCATGAGCAGCGTGGATTCAGAGGGAAGCTCCAGACTGCAGCTGGTGGCTCTTCCTCGTCTTCCCAGCTCTCTTCACCCTCAACCAGCTGCACGTCCTCAAACTGGAGCTCATCACCGAGGCCAGGTTTACTGCACAGGTAGCCAACATGAAATCACTCAGGTGAGTTCAGGATGGTTTAACATCAGAATCAGAATCTTGCACTAATGTACATTCCCAAAGATATTGAAGTGACTGTTATTTTGTATATATTAGGCGCGTTCACACCGCAGTACTTTTCCCACTTTAGTTCCGAAATGTCGCGTTCACACCAAAAAGAGCCGGAAGTAAAATGAGTTCATGAGAACCTTTTTACCCCCTTTTCCGTCAGTTTTCCGTCCCTGCTCCCCTTCGTGGGAGAAAAAGGTTCCTATGTCTAACTCCGGGGTCTTCCGGCCGGGGACTTTGGGTGGCAGTATACGCGGTGAAGTTGTTTGCGGCCTGCCAGTAAACCCAAAGCAGAAGAAGAAGAAGTGACGTCAGCAGCTTCATTTGCCTAATCCTCCCCCAGGGACTTATTCCGGTGTGAACGCGATCTGTACTTAGTTCATGAGGACTAAAGAGTTCTGATTAACCTTTGTGGGAAAAGTACTGCGGTGTGAACGCGCCTATTGATTGTTGTGTTTTTATCTTAAAGGTCACCTAATATGCAAAATTCACTTGTTCATGTCTCTTCTACATCAACATGTGTCCCCTCTTCTTCATGTCTCTTCTACATCAACATGTGTCCCCTCTTCTTCATGTCTCTTCTACATCAACATGTGTCCCCTCTTCCTCATGTCTCTTCTACATCAACATGTGTCCCCTCTTCTTCATGTCTCTTCTACATCAACATGTGTCCCCTCTTCTTCATGTCTCTTCTACATCAACATGTGTCCCCTCTTCTTCATGTCTCTTCTACATCAACATGTGTCCCCTCTTCTTCATGTCTTCTACATCAACATGTGTCCCCTCTTCTTCATGTCTCTTCTACATCAACATGTGTCCCCTCTTCTCATGTCTCTTCTACATCAACATGTGTCCCCTCTTCTTCATGTCTCTTCTACATCAGCATGTGTCCCCTCTTCTTCATGTCTCTTCTACATCAACATGTGTCCCCTCTTCTTCATGTCTCTTCTACATCAACATGTGTCCCCTCTTCTTCATGTCTCTTCTACATCAGCATGTGTCCCCTCTTCTCATGTCTCTTCTACATCAACATGTGTCCCCTCTTCTTCATGTCTCTTCTACATCAACATGTGTCCCCTCTTCTTCATGTCTCTTCTTCATCAACATGTGTCCCCTCTGTGTAAAGAGACTCTGAAAGTTTCAGGAACAAAGATTCTCTCTCTTTTTGTCCTGATCCATTTCTATAAAAACCTGTCTGAAAATGAGCTGATCAGATTTTGGCCACTTGATGATGTCATAACGATGTTTTGTCTTGTGTAACCATTAGCCAATCACCAACCAAGGTAACCCCCCCCCCCACCTTATCACCTGAATCTCCTCCTAGAGCACCATTGAGTTCTTTTTAACCAAATCTCTCTCAGAGGGGCGTGGGGAGGGGCTCCTTATTTTCATCTAAAGTAACAGACAGAGAATCAGCACTTTGGAAACAGGGCTGAAACAGAGGGGATTATGGGATGCTGCAATGATCTGTTTGGTGTTTCAGCCAATCAGAGACAGGTTCTGGATATATCTGAGACCTGTGATATATTGATGAAAACGAGTATAATAGGGGACATTTAACTATGTATTCGCCCAACAGGGAGCTCCACCTCTACCACTGCTCAGCGGCGGTGGATCCGGGGGCTTTGGGGGTCCTGCAGGAGCGTCTGGAGGTCCTTCACCTCACCTTCACCCAGGCCTCAGAGATCCCCGGCTGGGTAACTTCCCTCCGAGGCCTGCACGAGCTCCACCTCTCCGGACGCCTGAGCAGTGATAACGGTGTGGGTCGCAGCTGGGCGTTAGGAAGCCTGCGACAACTACGTCACCTCCGAGTGCTGGTGATCAGAGGCATGCTGCAGAGGATCCCCGGGGAGCTGTGTGAGGTGTTGGTCTGCCGCTTTAATATAATAATTATAATACATTTCATTTTTATAGCGCTTTTCCTGGTGCTCAAAGACGCTTTACATAAAATCAGAAACAGAAACAGTACAAAGAAAACAACAACATGTCTATATTTCTGTTGCTGTAATATATTGGTCTTTCATAGAACAGTCTAACTTATCAAGAACATTTTATATTGAGATAAGATAAGATAAGAAGTACTTTATTGATCCCAATTTGGGAAATGTTTGCGTTGCAGCAGCATAAAAAGACAAGGCATAGTACATAAGAGAAATTAAAAGACTAGAAATTAACAATCCAAAATGTAAACATCTCAAATTGAACACAATATAAAGCAGGATATTATATATACATATATATATGTAATACATTTGTTATTTACTGTTTTTATACCATTTGATTATGTTTTCTGACAATTTTAGGATCAAGAATGGCAGATATTAGTCCCCTAGAAAAATCCCCTAGAAAAATTCATCAAAATCAGCCACCAGGAGCACAAGGTCCCTTTCTGGTTAAAACGGCCATTTCAATCTTGGAAATGGCAGAACGTGATTCAACATCCTCAATAACCTCCAAAACTGTTCAAAAATCGGCCACGCCATTCTTACTATTGTCTGCATTATGCTTATTAATGTTACTTATGCCAATTGTGCAAATTGCCCAATATGCAAGCTAGCATCCGGCAGTTTCTCTGTGCTTGGGGCCCCACGTTTCTGCGTTAGCATTAGTTAGCTTAGCCACCAACATTTCCCCATTTTTATTTTTTTATTGTTTTAGTAAGTGCGTAGCTTTTTTTATCCCAACATACTGAGTTAAATATAATTAAATACGTGTTATATAATTGTCTACGGTGGTTGTGAGTATGGTTTCGCTGCTTCTTCAGAAAAATATTGTTTGCCACTAGCATGTTAGCTTAGCATTAGTTATGAAACACAATGGAGTCCCAGTGTTGTCAACGGATCTGAAGCTAGTGCTAACCGGTTTGGTTAAACCGAAGGCGTCGGCATACTGTACATTTCTAACATAACACTTTGGGGTACTCAACATTTCCGTGCTCACAATAGGACTCTATGAGCTGGCAAACAGACTAATAAAGTATAATCGTATTGTTCTGTCAGAGAGAAACCATTATTTTATTTTATTATCATACATGTTGCCTTCCTTTTATCTATTAACCTGTTAAAATGTTGTATTTTGCTGCATGTACCTGTAAAGGTCTTGCATTTCTTGTTGTTTGTTTTCAACTTGTTGTGTCATTTTGTAAAGCACTTTGAGCTGCATGTGTTGTATGAAAAGTGTTATATATATATATAAATAAAGCTTTATTATTGTTGTATGGTAGGTGGCGGGCAGCTTGGTGCGGCTGGAGGTCTTCAACGAGGGCACCAGGCTGCTGGTCCTCACAGGGCTGAAGCGGATGGTGGATCTGACGGAGCTGCTGCTGCAGGACTGCCGGCTGGAGAGATTACCGTCTGCTCTACTCTCCCTCACCAACCTGCGCACTCTGGACCTGCAGCACAACAACCTGCGGACCCTGGAGGAGCTGCTCAGTCTGGCTGCTCTGCGCCGCCTCTCCTGCCTCAGACTCGCCTACAACCGAGTCCTCTCATTACCCGCTAGTGTTGCCGTTCTGCGAGGTCTGGAGCTCCTGGATCTGTCCAACAACCAGCTGCAGAGTCTTCCTCCAGCCCTCTTCACTCTGCACCGCCTTAGAAAGCTGTTCCTGGCTGGTAACCTGCTGGAGGTGCTTCCTGCTGAGGTGAAAGCGCTGCAGCTGCTCACAGAGCTGGATCTCAGTGGGAACAGACTGGAGAAACTCCCTCTCAGCTGTTCAGTAGCTGTTTGGAGCTACACATCCTTAATGTGGCGCACAACTCTCTCAGTGCACTACCCAGAGGTGTTGCAGCTCTGAGTCGGTTGTGCAGGTTCGATCTGCGCAGTAACAGTCTGGAGGATCTGCCCGCTGAGCTGGGATCCTGCCCCGGTTTGCATGGAGGGGGTCTGCTGGTGGAGGACTGGCTGTTTCTCTCTTTGCCCCCAGAGTTAGGGATTTCCTGAGCAGATCTTGCCCCCCCTCTGGTGCATATTCAGAGGGTAATTCACGCCCAGAGTCCGACAGTTTCCCGTACTTCTCTCCTACTCAGTGGAGTTTCTCTTCTGCTCTGGAATCACAGATATAAGTCTCTAATACTAGTTGTGAAATGCAATTTACTCAAGTATCAATGTTGAGGTACACTAACTGAGTATTTACTGTAATTTTTAGCTACTTTATACTTCTACTTCAATACATTTTGGAAGCTAATATTGTACGATTACTCCCTATACACTTATCTGACAGCTTTGATAACTCTACAGATTCAGATTGTTAGCTAATACAAAATATATCAACTAATAAGATACTAAAAAAAAAAGGAACCACTGAAAAGGTGCAGTCGTAGTCTCTAATTAAGGCCACTTGAGAACAAAAACATGATTATTTATTGATAATCCCAGTTGATCAGCTTGTTTCTTACTGTGCCTGTTGTATCACTTTATTAAAATAACTCACTGAGAGTGTTAAATGCTAGTAACTGTAATCCAACCGGATGCTGGTGTGTCTATATATAGCTGGTTGTACTTATCTCCAACACCAAAATAAATTATAATGACTCTTTATGAACCTATGCATTACAAATACTGACTTTTCTGCTGTTATTTGCAATTATCAGCCTTATAATTAGTATTTCTAACAATAATACTGATATTACCACTGTGTGTTTGCCACACTGAGATCACTTGAAGGCATGTTTATGCAATCATATTTGTATTGAACCTTTTGAAATGACAGAAGCAATACAGAAAAAAGTGAATGAATAAAAGTTATTTTGTACCTATTCCTATTGTTGTTGTTTTTATTTATACTGTTACTTTCATATTTTATTATTTTTGTATCCTTGTGTGAACTATTATCTGTCCTATCATATATTTAAATATTATTGCTATTGGCAGACGAACTAAGAGGACTAATAAAGGTTTAATTAATGTAGTTAATACATGAATGAAATGGCCTAAAAGTCCCAGATTTGATCAAATAAGAAATGTTCGCCCATACGAAAATCATAATAAAGTCCTTTCCTTTCTTTTTTGCACCATACTGCATTTACTTTATTGTGCAATTTATTTTTATTCTAATTAATGTCAGTGTCTCTCCTGGGCTTCCATACTCTCATCACTGCTGTATCCCGCTTTTTTTATACTGCGGCACACTTTTCAACCAATCGCTATCCTCTTTTACCGGCGCTCGTCTAAATCCACCAATCGTATCGATGCGCTTCAGAGAAGGCGGGACTTCCGGGTACTCGTATAAACCGACTGAGGCCTGCCCATGCGGTTTTGATCTGTAGTAGAGAAGCTAACAACGACAAGGTAAGAATTCAGTCTTTTATCACAAATAGAGAGTTTCTGAAAAACATTGAATGAAGTTTGGGAAGAGTTCGATTAGTTTAGTTCGAAGGAGTTACAGATGAGCTACTCTGTAATGAAATATCTTCTTTCATTGTTTGTTTTATGATGATAGTCGTTACGTTTCTTCGTTAGCATTAGTTAGCTTAGCCACCAACATTTCCCCATTTTTATTTTTTTATTGTTTTAGTAAGTGCGTAGCTTTTTTTATCCCAACATACTGAGTTAAATATAATTAAATACGTGTTATGTATTTGTCTACGGTGGTTGTGAGTATGGTTTCGCTGCTTCGTCAGAAAAATATTGTTTGCCGCTAGCATGTTAGCTTAGCATTAGTCATGAAACACAATGGAGTCCCAGTGTTGTCAACGGATCTGAAGCTAGTGCTAACCGGTTTGGTTAAACCGAAGGCGTCGGCTACTATTCAAGGCTTGGCTTCATTAAAAGAATGTGAACGGGTGTTTTGTGTAAAGGGGAGCCGTTTTGTCTACATACTGCGTACTTGAATTTAGGCCTGGTTTAATATGAGCGCCTGCAAATAACCTAGTTAGCATAGCTCACTGATTAGCCTCTTGCCGTACAATGGGTGAGATTCAGTTACGCCTATTCAACCATAATACTACCACTGTACACACAACAAACTCATGTTGCAATGAAAGCTAATTATCACACTTTGTAGTATTACATTGTTTGAATCTTCTTTAAAACTTGTGGTTAAAGTTGGCACAAATAATAGCAACAACAGCTGGTCTCAGTTTACAGTTCTCTTTCAAACCAGTTGGAAAGTTGGTTCTAGGATTGCACAATTAGTGGAAATGTTATCCACATTTCAGTGTGAATTTGTGTAATATCCAAATCACAGAAGGCACACGATGTGTTATGCCTCAATATGTGTTAAAGTAAAGTTTTGAATGTAGTATTGTGGAGCTGCGGAGATAACCCGGCCTACATATAGTTTTACATACTAAATTAAACATGTGTTTGGTACAGTCCCTCTTTATAAAGTCACTCTATAATCGATGGTAATGAGAATTATACAATACAGCTTCATTTGTAAAGCACTTTAAAATCTCCAGGTGTTGCACAACGAAATAAATGTACTTACTAAAAGCACACAGCTCAGCTCATAAACCATTAAATGGGTAGAAAATACAAATTAAAAAAAGTTATAAATAACAGCCATATAATCAAACCAATCAATAGATACTTTGAAAGCAACTATCTACAACGTTTTGGGCGCTAAGAAGAAGTTGGTTTTAAGAAGCAGTTTTAAAAAATCAATACCTCCACTTTTATCTCCTCACTATCATTCAAAAATAGTCAGTCACACAAACCTTTGAATCTTGAGTTGCACACCTTTCCAAGTTGTGCAACTCAATATTCAAAGGTTTTATTGTCATATGCTCAGCAGCTACAGTGTAGAAATGGCAATGAAATTCTTCTGACCTGAGCACCTCCAACAATGCAACATATATAATAAAATAAAAAGTAGTGCAAAAAGACTATATACAAGTCTACTTATTTTTCCAAGTTGTCCGTCTGTTCAGTCATGTGATGATAGACATGTTCACAATTTTAAACTCACACTTTTTCCTTTTCCCTCCCTAGACCGACACAATGGCAGAGACTGATGTTGACAACGAGCTGCTCGACTACGAAGAGGATGAGGAGCCTCAGGGAGCCCCAGAGAGCGCCGTCCCCGCAGGGAAGAAGGAGGTGAAGGGATCCTACGTCTCCATCCACAGCTCCGGGTTCAGGGACTTTCTGCTCAAACCAGAGCTGCTGCGTGCCATCATCGACTGCGGTTTTGAGCATCCGTCTGAAGGTGAGCGAACTTTGGTTGTATTTATAGAAATGTATTTCTTTATCGTACAGTCTGTTAAGTCAAATTCATGAAGTAATGCATAGAATCATTACAATTTGATAGACAGTAATGTCTAATAGATACGTTTCATCAATAACTAGAGCAGACCATTTTACTGGTTGTGTCAAATATAGAAACAAAAGGGGTATGGGTTAGTTTGTTTGTATTGTACATGTTAGGCACAAATGAAGTGCTTTATGTAAGCATGGGGAAAACGGGGGAACAATACAATTCATGAAATACAGAAAATTGTGAAAAATCAACATGAAAATAGAGTGAATTCTGCAAATGGTGAGAACATATAATGTTGTTAAATGACCTCTGGCAAACTGGCGGTAAACACAAAGGTTTTTAGCATCAGTTTAATACTAATTATCTTTTTGATCAACACGGTTTTCTTTTGATAACATGCCCTTGTTCCTTAAATACAAAATGAAACCTAACTAAAGGATCTTCCACGTGTCTACAGTTTCTTTACAGTACCTTGATGTACTTGCTTTCCCAACAATAATGTGCCTGCATTGACACATATTTTTTATTTTCAGTCCAGCACGAGTGCATCCCACAAGCGATCCTGGGCATGGACATCCTGTGCCAAGCGAAGTCCGGTATGGGAAAGACGGCCGTGTTCGTGCTGGCCACGCTGCAGCAGATCGAACCTGTTGACGGACAGGTCAGTACGCATATTGAATACAATAGGTGTATTGGATCAAGTGAAGGGCGCGTTGTTGTACAAAATGTACAGAGGACTAGCTAGATACTTTTTTTTCTTGTGATAGTAAAGCACAAACAGTGTGCAGACGCTTCTGTGAGATATGTCAGAAATATTCAAATGTGTATGTTGTATGAAACCATTCAAAACGCAATTTGTCGTCTAATTTGAAGTATCTCCTGTGACTCTAGTAATTATATCCTCCATGTTTAGTGGTTTGACATCAGTGAATTACTTCAAAGTATTAAGTAGAGTCCAATGTCCTGTTGGATCCAAATGGTATACTGTTGTTAAAACTGTATCAGGACTGGCTATGTCACAGGAACTCACACTCCGGTACCGAGTTAACGTCAAGTTTCTATTCAGTAAAAATGTGTATTAGGCATTAGACTGCACGATTTGGGGAAATAATCTAATTGCAATTTTTCAGACAAATATTGCGATTCGATTTGCGATTTTTGTTTTTAAGCGACCCAGCGGAAGTTTATTGTAAAATGCGGCCATATCTCTGACTAGGAAGGTCGTATCACCGTGCTCCCGTCTCTAGCACCCCCGCAGCCCGAGCTACGAGTGAAAGAACTAAACTTACATGAAACTTCCGTTGGGTTGCTTTAAAGTCAAGCTTCAGTTTAAGATTCACCCTGTAATGGATGTAAAACATGTGATGGAGCATTACTAACCTGACTCAGATGCTTTGTTTCACCAAACCATCTAGAAAAGCTCCACTGAGTGCCACAGTGACGCATCCTAAAACCCGGAAGTAAGTTAGCATTTTACCACTTACTCCATAGGATTTGGAAAATAGCTGGAAATAAGGTCTGTGGTTGACACAAATTGAAGAGACAGATCACGTTTGTTCAGCCGGATAATATCCACATGTCTACCCTACTTTTACAATTTTCTAATCATAATCTATTGATCATCTAATCGATAGATTTATGATTAGAACATTATAAAAGTAGGTTAGACGTGTGGATATTATCCAGCTGAACAAAACGTGTATTTATCAAACAGGTTAGTTTCCCACAGACTTTATTTCGAGCTATTTTCCAAAGTCCTATGGAGAAATTGCATTGCGTTTTTGTCGAAGGAACCGGAAGGAGTTTACTTCCGGGTTTTAGGACGCGTCACTGTGGCACTATTGGGAGCCATTTGGAAAAGTATTTCAAAAATACTTGGCAGGTGACTGGATCAATCAGTCTATCACCTTCTATCATGGGCCACTTCTGATTGGTTAACAATGGCTAGTACATGTGGAGCACAGCACTTCTGATTGGTGTGGATGACTGACACACAAGAAGAACAACAAAATATATTAAAAAATCGCAGGCGTTTGTCATTTAAAATCGATTAATCGTTCAGCCCTATTAGGCAGTGAATGATAACCCAATCACTAGGTATTTAAATGTTCTTTTGTGAAATTTAGTTTTTTGTGGGAAACTTGAATAAATAGAGCAGGATAGATTTAAGAAAGGGAATTGGCTCAACTTGCCAGAACAAACACTTTGCAACACCGTGTATGATGAAGTTAGCTGCTTGGTATTGTTGTTTAACAATAGTATTGAATATGTGGAACTTTACTTGTAGGTATATACTACATTTCATGCATTTTGTTTTAATTACTTTACTAAGGAGTGCAGATTTAACAGACAATAAAACCATTTTTCACATATCCTAGTTTTGGTTTTCAGGAAAATTGGTCACAGCATTGTATCGCTTACACATCCTGATACATTTCACACGATAAAGAGCAAACATTTGATTTAAAAACACCCTAAAATATATATATATAAAACACAATCAATTCGTAAAAATAATAACTAAAGGGGGGGGACATATAGACTTAGTCAGGGGGTAGGACTTTCAATGAATTAAAATATGATATAAAGGGCTTCATATAAAGGGCTCCCATAAAACGTCTCCTATCAGGACGCATTAACTTGTGGAGATGCAGAGTGTCTGATTCAGTGTTTCTCTGTGCTCCTCCTCAGGTCTCTGTGTTAGTCATGTGTCACACGCGAGAGCTGGCCTTCCAGATCAGCAAAGAGTACGAGCGCTTCTCAAAGTACATGTCCACGGTAAAGTGCGCCGTGTTCTTCGGAGGCATGGCCATCAGAAGGACGAGGACGTGCTGAAGAAGAACTGCCCTCACATCGTGGTGGGAACGCCGGGCCGAATCCTCGCTCTCATCCGGAACAAAACCCTCGCCCTGAAGAACGTCAAGCACTTCGTTCTGGACGAGTGCGACAAAATGTTGGAGCAGCTCGGTGGGTTTTATTTGTTGTTTCTGAACATTAGCCCACATTTGATTAACCTTCAAGGTGTCTTGTGACGGTACCCATCTTGAAACACTTGTAATTAATTAAAAGGAGTAGCTTTACTCATTCCGTTGTATTTGTATAATGACAATAAATGATTGTATTCTCTTCCAGACATGAGGCGTGACGTCCAGGACATCTTTAAGATCACACCCCACGAGAAGCAGGTCATGATGTTCAGCGCTACTCTGAGCAAAGAGATCGACCCGTCTGCCGCAAGTTCATGCAGGACGTAAGTGATCGATGAGTTAAAGGTCACCTATTGTGCAAAATCCACTTCTTCATGTCTCTTCTACATCAACATGTGTCCCCTCTTCTTCATGTCTCTTCTACATCAACATGTGTCCCCTCTTCTTCATGTCTCTTCTACATCAACATGTGTCCCCTCTTCTTCATGTCTCTTCTACATCAACATGTGTCCCCTCTTCTTCATGTCTCTTCTACATCAACATGTGTCCCCTCTTCTTCATGTCTCTTCTACATCAACATGTGTCCCCTCTTCTTCATGTCTCTTCTACATCAACATGTGTCCCCTCTTCTTCATGTCTCTTCTACATCAACATGTGTCCCCTCTTCTTCATGTCTCTTCTACATCAACATGTGTCCCCTCTTCTTCATGTCTCTTCTACATCAACATGTGTCCCCTCTTCTTCATGTCTCTTCTACATCAACATGTGTCCCCTCTTCTTCATGTCTCTTCTACATCAACATGTGTCCCCTCTTCTTCATGTCTCTTCTACATCAACATGTGTCCCCTCTTCTTCATGTCTCTTCTACATCAACATGTGTCCCCTCTTCTTCATGTCTCTTCTACATCAACATGTGTCCCCTCTTCTTCATGTCTCTTCTACATCAACATGTGTCCCCTCTTCTTCATGTCTCTTCTACATCAACATGTGTCCCCTCTTCTTCATGTCTCTTCTACATCAACATGTGTCCCCTCTTCTTCATGTCTCTTCTACATCAACATGTGTCCCCTCTTCTTCATGTCTCTTCTACATCAACATGTGTCCCCTCTTCTTCATGTCTCTTCTACATCAACATGTGTCCCCTCTTCTTCATGTCTCTTCTACATCAACATGTGTCCCCTCTTCTTCATGTCTCTTCTACATCAACATGTGTCCCCTCTTCTTCATGTCTCTTCTACATCAACATGTGTCCCCTCTTCTTCATGTCTCTTCTACATCAACATGTGTCCCCTCTTCTTCATGTCTCTTCTACATCAACATGTGTCCCCTCTTCTTCATGTCTCTTCTACATCAACATGTGTCCCCTCTTCTTCATGTCTCTTCTACATCAACATGTGTCCCCTCTTCTTCATGTCTCTTCTACATCAACATGTGTCCCCTCTTCTTCATGTCTCTTCTCATCAACATGTGTCCCCTCTGTGGAAAGAGACTCTGAAAGTTTCAGGAACAAAGATTCTCTCTTTTTGTCCTGATCCATTTCTATAAAAACCTGTCTGAAAATGAGCTGATCAGATTTTGGCCACTTTATGATGTCATAACGATGTTTTGTCTTGTGTAACCATTAGCCAATCAGCAACCAAGGTAACCCCCCCCCCACCTTATCACCTGAATCTCCTCCTAGAGCACCATTGAGTTCTTTGTAACCAAATCTCTCTCAGAGGGGCGTGGGGAGGGGCTCCTTATTTTCATCTAAAGTAACAGACAGAGAATCAGCACTTTGGAAACAGGGCTGAAACAGAGGGGATTATGGGTAATGCTGCAATGATCTGTTTGGTGTTTCAGCCAATCAGAGACAGGCTCTGTATATATCTGAGACCTTAATGAAAGACAGTATAATAGGGCACCGTTTTAAATCTGAATCTTCCTGAAACTTCCTATCAGGGAGAACTTGTGCGTCTTTTTCACCGCTGCATGTTTCCCTAACCCTTCCTTCTGTTATCTCTCCTCCTCTTCAGCCCATGGAGGTGTTCGTTGATGACGAGACTAAGCTCACGCTCCACGGCCTGGCGCAGTACTACTGCAAGCTGAAGGACAGCGAGAAGAACCGCAAACTGTTCGACCTGCTCGACGTGCTGGAGTTCAACCAGGTAGAGTGATGGAGCTATCAATACTAATTATATAAACAATTTGTTATTTATTGGGACCATCTTTGAGTTAGTTCTTGTGTATCCAGTCGTAGTAAACTGGTAATCTGTGAGTAAAGAAATTAGAAGAACTGTTAACAACAGCACTTGCATGCCATAAAGTGGCACATATTTCTACAACAAAACCACATATTGAGCTGTAAGATCTTCAGATGGTTGATCCCCTGTTTCTAGCTAAAAGGCTCGTAGCTTTACATTCAAGACATGAAACATAAATATGGTATTAAGCTTCCCATCCAACAAATTGAAAGGGTAATCGTATACCCCAAAGTGTAGTTATTGCTTTGAAACCTGCGAGAAAGTTAAAGTCATTTAAAACTAATTCAAGGTGTAAACAAAGCCTGCCAGGAGTCATAGGAGTGCTTCAAGTGCTGTCCTCAGCAGCTGGATTTAATTCCTCTTTTCTCCCTCTAGGTGGTGATCTTCGTCAAGTCAGTGCAGCGCTGCGTGGCTCTGGCTCAGCTGCTGGTGGAGCAAAACTTCCCGGCCATCGCCATCCAACAGAGGGATGGCTCAGGAGGAGAGGTAACACACACACACACCAATACAGACCAACACACACAGACCAACACACGCACAACAACACACGCACACCAACACACACACCAACACACACACCAACACACACACCAAACACACACACCAAACCACACACCAACACACACACCAACACACACACCAACACACACACCAACACCACACCAACACACACACCAACACACACACCAACACACACACCAACACACACACCAACACACACACCAACACACACACCAACACACACACCAAACACACACACCAACACACACACCAACACACACCAACACACACACACCCACACACACACAACACACCAACACACACACCAACACGCACACACGCACACACCCCACACCAACACGCACACACACACACACCAACACACACACACACACACACACACACCAACACACACACCAACCACACACACCAACACACACACCAACACACACACCAACACACACACCAACACACACACCAAACACACACTAACTAACACCAACACACACTAACACAGGACTAACTAACACACACACCAACACACACAACCAACACACACACCAACACACACACCAACACAGACTAACACACCAACACACACTAAAACACAAAACACACACCAACACACACACCAACACACACACCAACACACACTCACACACACACCACACACACACCAACACACACACCAACACATCACACACACACAACACACACACCAAACACACACACAACACACACACCAACACCACACACCAACACACACTAACAACACACCAACACACACTAACACAGACTAACTAAACACACACACCAACACACACACCAACACACACACCAACACACACACCAACACAGACTAACACCCAAACACACCTAACACACCAACACACACACCAACACACACACCAACACACACACAACACACACTCACACACACACAACACACACACCAACCCACACACAACACACACTCACACACACACAACACACACACCAACACACACACCAACACACACACACCACCAACACACACACCAACACACACACCAACAACACACACACACACACCAACACACACACCAAACACACACACCAACACACACACCAACACACACACACACCAACACACACACCAACACACACACCAACACACACACCAACACACACACCAACACACACACTAACACACCAACACACACACCAACACACACACCAAAACACACCACAACACACACAACACACACACCAACACACACACCAACACACACACCAACACACACACACAACACACACACCAACACACACACACCAACACACACACCAACACACACTAACACACACACCAACACACAAACACACACACCAAACACAAACACACACCAACACACACACCAACACACCCACCAAAACACACACACCAACACACACACCAACACACACCACCACACACTAACCACACACCAACACACACCCCCAACCCACACTAACACCACCACACACACCAACACCAACACACACCAACACACACACTAACACACCAAACACACACACCAACACCAACACACACACCAACACACACACTAACACACCAACACACACACCAACACACACACCAACACACACACACACCAACACACACACCAACACACACACCAACACACACACACCAACACACACACCAACACACACACCAACACACACTAACACAGACTAACACACAAACACACACACCAACACACACCAACACAGACTAACACACACACCAACACCACACACCAACACACAAACACACACACCAACACACACCAACACACACTAACACCAACACACACACCAACACACACACCAACACACACACCAACACACACACCAACACACACACCAACACACACACAACACACACACCAACACACACACCAACACACACACCAACACACACACCAACACACACACCAACACACACACCAACACACACACCAACACACACACCAACACACACAACACACACACCAACACACACACCAACACACACACCACAGACTAACACACACACCAACACACACTAACACACAAACACACACACAACACAGATAACACACACACACACCCATGTAAACAGACGGCAAAGGATCTGACTACTTCTTCTAAGATCATTGGGATTATTCATGTTGTTTGGGAAGTGCATTATGTCGAGTAGGTTTTTAGCTGTGTCTCAAAAAAGCAGTAATTCCGGTGAATATAAATATGGGGCTTGACTTTGTAGATATAGATGTAGATTGTAAAAGTGAGTTATCTAATGTCTCAAAGTTCCATCTTCACATGTGGCAACAGTAAATGCAAATCTCTCACGCATACTGTGACGGTTGCTACTGCAAAACACACACAGATAAATCTTCCTCGTACACACCTCTCATAAACATGTGCTCCTTTGAGCTCTGAATACTGAGCATGTTTATGGAGCAGGAGGCCTCGTCAGTGAACTCAACACATCACTGCCTTCAAAGAGGCTTCAGTCAGTAATCCTGCAGCAGCTGATAGATAACACCCCCCCCCCCCCCCCCCCTTTACATCTCTGCCTCATGTTGTTGTTGTATTCATGTTTCTGTGGTCTTCATTTTAAGTCTTGTGAAGCACTTATGTATATAAACGTATTATTATTTCTGCAACAATAAGCCTTTTAGAAAGTCCTGTAGTGACCGTTAAGTAAGTCTATGCTCACATGGCAGCTATCCAATTGATTGCCTCCAATAAATGAATCACTAAGTGAAGAATTTGGCCATTTTTATTACACATGTCGTAAAACGCACCATATATTGAAGTAATCGAAGCTTAAATCGCCCCGTTATGCTCATTATCGGGTTTATTTGTATTTTGTTTCTCTAATGTGATGTGTTTCCAAGCTTTAAAAGTATTTAATTATTATTTGTAGACCATTTACATGCACTAAAAACTACTAAACACACTACAGGAAAGGGAGAAACCCACAAATGTGTATCTACTAGTATATTGAGGTTAAAACAGATATTACACGACACTACAATTGTCAAGATTTTGTGATGTTTTCAAAAGCAAATGTACGCATTGGTAACGTGAATTGTATTTCTGTAAAAGGTGCTATACTAAATAAAACGTATGATTTACTCCACAGGCTGTCTCGCTACCAGCAGTTTAAGGACTTCCAGAGGCGGATCCTGGTCGCCACCAACCTGTTCGGCAGAGGGATGGACATCGAGCGGGTCAACATCGTCTTCAACTACGACATGCCGGAAGATTCTGACACCTATTTGCACAGGGTGAGTTCAGATGTTACGGTCGCGAACGATCCGATTCTTTTGAACGAAGGGAACCGAGCCGTTCTTTCTATCGTTGGTTCACTGCCTGCCATAAATCCACTCGCCTTTTAAAGGAACTTGCTTTCCTGAATGCAAATGTTCCGTAGATGATGGCATAACGCGTGCTGCTTGAGTAGTAGTTGGGCTGGCTGAGAGATGTAGCAAGTTATAAAAAATGTCTGAGTAAAAGTAGATTTCTGGAAATACAGTCAATCATTATCCTGGTGATTATTTCGCAGATAAACCTAGTAACCTCCCCCCTTTTTGAATACCTGCATAACCGTAGCATGGCTGTCGTGTTAATTAGTCTCACGTCTGTGTGAAGTGTCCTTGGTTTTCGTAAAGTATTATTGAACATTTCAGTCAATCTAGAGTAGCCAAATGATCACCTTATTTCTCACAAGTCCTCGTACTTTTCTCAAGTAAGTTACGCCGAGTCCTCCTCACTTAGCTCACGGTTTGACAATGAATTTTCTACTTTTCTTAAACAAAGAATAAACAGGTTTTGTTTAGTCCTTTATCAATAAGAAATACAGTTGGTGTTTTAGAACATTTCAGTCAATAGCCAGAGTAGCCAAATGATCACCTTATTTCTCACAAGTCCTGTTACTTTTTCTTAAGTTACACCAAGTTGCTGATAATTGCGATATATCTTAGCACAGAAAATGCTACTAGTGAATTCATGAAAAAAAACAAGTCCAAACATTATCTAGATCTTCTTAGGCAAAGAAAACAGGTTTTTGTAAAGTTTTATTATCAATTAAACTACATTTTCATTCTGCCATTTTCATCAATAAGAAGTATAGTTGCATCTCTTCATCAAAGAAAGTGGTCGCCCATTTGTTTCCCAGTATCTCCTTTGTGCTCCATGTTAGTGGATTGAACTCACGTTGCCCTCCTCTGCTTCAGGTTGCTCGTGCCGGTCGGTTTGGAACCAAAGGTCTGGCCATCACCTTCGTTTCTGACGAGACCGACGCCAAGACTCTGAACGACGTGCAGGACCGCTTTGAGGTCAACGTGGCCGAGCTGCCGGACGAGATCGACATCTCCTCTTACAGTAAGTCTCTCCTCCTCTTAATGCTGACGGGCTTTAGTGAAGCTGGACCGATCGTAATGTGTGGGATCTAATCACGTAACTCAAGACAACATAAAACGCAGCGCTGCTCAATTAACTGAAACCGCAATAGCGCAAAAATATGTGTACAAATATGCTGATAAAGTCTTGTGGTGCAGCAGAGGTGTCACAGCCAACAAAACCAGTTCTACAGACTTGATAAAAAAACACTTTTGGATATTTTTCATATCCTTCCTATATATTTTGTTGGATATACAACATCAAATTGGATTTTTGCACTATATTATGGAAAAATATATATATATTTTTTTTTGAGAAATGCAATCATCACGACTGCAAAATGATCACATTTAGTTAATTGTTCTAAATGGTGCTTCCTAAATGATACGTCTGCTATTGGAGTGGTGCAGGGGTGTCAAACTAACTTTTATGATACTTGCACATTTTGTTCAGTAGGATAATATCCACACATTAACACCACAAGCTAACATTGGGCTATAAAGGAACTACAGCACGGTCACATGACTTCACGTCACCACCGCTAAGCTAAAGGTGGCTAATGTTGGCTATAAAGGAACTACAGCACGGTCACATGACTTCACGTCACCACCGCTAAGCTAAAGGTGGCTAATGTTGGGCTATAAAGGAACTACAGCACGGTCACATGACTTCACGTCACCACCGCTAAGCTAAAGGTGGCTAATGTTGGGCTATAAAGGAACTACAGCACGGTCACATGACTTCACGTCACCACCGCCTAAGCTAAAGGGGCTAATGTTGGGCTATAAAAGGAACTACAGCACGGTCACATGACTTCACGTCACCACCGCTAAGCTAAAGGTGGCTAATGTTGGGCTATAAAGGAACTACAGCACGGTCACAGGACTTCACTCCACCACCGCTAAGCTAAAGGAGGCTAATGTTGGGCTATAAAGGAACTACAGCACGGTCACATGACTTCACGTCACCACCGCTAAGCTAAAGGTGGCTAATGTTGGGCTATAAAGGAACTACAGCACGGTCACATGACTTCACGTCACCACCGCTAAGCTAAAGGTGGCTATTCAGCTATAGGGAAGCCAGAAAAACATTGACTTGGTGACGTTTATATGAAGTGTTTATAACTTATTTCCTGGGTTTAGGACTAATTCCTGCAGCACTCTGTAGTTGATATACAGTCTGTTTAATCCATTGATATTTGGTCAGCTGTTGTAATTAACCTTCATTCGTCTTGGCAGAAAACAGCAGCAGCAGTTGTTGTTGTGTCATGTATCTGTGGATCTGCTCTGCATGTTTAACCAGTCGCTGAAATGTAGTTATGCTCAGCTGTTGCTCATCGCGCTCATCTCTAAAATGCTCATCGTGTCTCTTCTTCTTCTCTACAGTCGAGCAGTCCAGATGAGTCCTCCAGCCCAGCAGAAATCTCTTCTTCATGGATGTCTTGTATTTGGAAGTAGACGTATCTCACTGTTGAGTCAAAAAGGCTCTGCTCTGTTCACCAACGTTTATTTTTATTGTCATTTTTCTTTTTTGGGGCGACAGGGGGGGTTGATTTTTAATTTGTCTTTAACTGTTGAAATTAAAACTTTTATAAAATGCCATTTTTACTGTCTTGGTCTCTTCTGAGGCTCTTCTTGTCTCTACCCCATTTTCAGAGCTTCAGGGAAACGTATAAAAACATATTTCTGAGGAACTTGATTTGAGCCCCCTTTTTGAAAATAGTATTGTATAGGAAGTTATTTTTGTCCCCCCCCTCTCCTCCTGCAACGATAAGCCTTTTTACAAAGTCATGTAGTGACCGTTAAGTAAGTCTATGCTCACATGGCAGCTATCTCTCTGAATATCCAATTGAATGCCTCCAATAAAAGAATCACCAAGTGAAGAATTTGGCCATTTTTATTACACGTATGTCATAAAACACACCGTATATTGAAGTAATTGAAGCTTAAAATTATACTTATTCCAGGTTCATATGTAATTTGTGCGTGTAATGTGACGTGTTTCCAAGCTTTAACTGTCTTTATTTTGCTTAGCAGACCATTTACATGCACTAAAATGTATTTAAAACACTACAGGAAAGGGGGAAACTCCCAAAAAGGAGAATAGGGCCCCTTTAATTTGTATCCTAGTATTTTGAGGTTAAAACGTCAACAATTGTCATGATTTATGATGTTTTTAAAAGCACATGTAAGCATGGTAATGCCGTGTTAAACAGCAATAATTAGCTTAAAACACACCAATGTATGAACGGTTGAGACGGCATTGAAAACGCAACAGTTGGTAATTTTATCTACATTAAAAGAGAAATATAACATGGAAATGTTGACCAATTGTAGGAGTGAACATGTCTTTATTAAAAATGCAAAATGAACTCCAAACTCTTAACATCCCATTATTTGGTAGGCAACCCGTTTCCAGCAAGTCTGTAAATATGTAATCCTAAAAAGCATGACTTTATGACTGCAGATGGTGTTTGTACACTAGTAGACATACAATCCTCATGCTTTCAAATTGGCACTAAAGGACCTGAACCCTGCTCTGTTCAGTGCTAAACTCTACATGGACTACTTCAGTATAACTGGGTAAAAGGATTGGTTCTTATACAGCAGATCTACAAAGGGAACAATGCATCTGTACATAGCTGCTCTATAGTGTTTAAACAAAACTACACATACAGTACCAAAACCACAGCATCTACATAGGCAAATATCAATGGCCAACAATTAAACACTTTATTTTTTATCACCTGCAAAAGTTGTTTCAGGCTTCGTGGCAAAGTCTCTGAACTAAGAAAGCCTACAGAAGCCAAGAAGAGATGGTAGAAAATGCAAATATTATCCAGAAGGAATATCTAAGCCGAGAGAAAAACATCTTTGAAATACTGAAAATGGTGATTCAGTAATAAGTCAGTTCCTCTGTAGATAGAACTGGACGAAGGATTTTCCTCCATCGAAATGTCTTATGGATCCTTTCCTAACGTCCTCTCCAAAGGCCGCGAGGCTCCTCTCTCAGAAACAGACTCTTACACATGGATGAAGCGTGAGTTATTGTTTCATGAGCTCACATGCCGCTCGATTACAGGCCAGACAGCGGTTCCAACCCGCGAGTCACAAATTACATGTTTACCTCAGCAGACGCCGTTTTTTTCAAATTTTATTTTTATAGCAAACCAAAGAGTCCACTCTCGCTGAGTCAGGATTGTAATTTGCTCAGAGAGTTAGGCGGGTCGACGTCTCGGCGCCAGAATCCCAGGCTTGTTCTTCTGGTTCTTGCTAAATGTCTCTTGTAGATTCGAAGGCAGGGGGACGTCCAGCTGTGTAAACAACCTTTGACTTGTTCCCTCGCTAATGCTTCAACCCATCAGGTTCAACTCGGGCTTTTTCTAGTACATACCTCCTGCTCTCCTTCATCATCCATCATTAGATTTGGCTTTCTGACCCAGGGGTCGAGCCCCAGATCTGTTAGGCCGACAGCTCTCAGCTGTTTTGTCCGTCCAAACATAGCGACCCAACTGTGTCATCACGTCTGTCTCAATAAATACCAGTGAATAAATACCGTGAAAAGACCTCCTTCAAGAACATCTGAAATGCTCGTCCATCTTCTGCCGTACCGGTTTCTTCGTCTTCTTTTGGTTCATCCAGTTATTGGAGTGCATGTATTAGCTCCAATGCGAGGTCAACCAGCTTTCTATCGGCTCGTCGGACTTACGAAACTGTGACGTGGATCCACCGAAAGAAACATCAACAGTTCTGTTTGTGTGTCTCGCTCCATCGTCCTCATCAAAAGTCTCAGAGGACGTTTGGTAGCGTCCATAAAGGTCTTAGTCACAGTCTGTAGGAACAACGTTTATCTACACTAAAGCACCTGCTCTTCCCCGTCCAAATTTCCCCATTCCTCCCAGTTTCTCGTTCACCTCGCTTGCGTCTACTCATAGATCAGGGGTGTCCAAACTAATCGGCAAATTCAAAAAGTATACTGGAATGAATGAAACGTGTGCTTGTCTTGTACTTCTTAAATATCTGTAAATATATATTACACAGTAGTGTTCATGTGTTAATAAACCCACTTTCAGTCAATTCAAGTTGAAAATATGTTCTAAGAAATCTAAGTTGATAAGAAAAAAGCCCAATAACTTATTTACATAACAACCTTGAAATAGACCCTTCCTATTTGCTCTTATGATAAGCAATCTAAGGCTTCTGTTTTAAGGAATGAGCTGCCAACACAATAATGAAACCCTCTGGAAAGCAGCAGCATAATTGACTTACATTTGATTGATTTCGCTAACTTAACTTATGAGGCAAACCTGACCTGTAGTGAGTGGCCCAGCCCTTCGAATATCTTTCTGTATGTGGCCCTCGGTGAAAAATGTTTGAACACCCTGTCATAGATACACTAAGGACAGCTATTCTATATTGGGGATCACTATGGGAGGTTATTGTCTGTTTGCTGTGGGGGAATGTCTAGTCGATGAACTTGTGCGTGTCCCCGTAGAGCCATCGTTGAGGCGGCATGGCGGCCTCGTTAAGATGGTTGCATTCATCGCTGCACTTGCAGGACTGGATGAACATCACGGAGCGGTTGAATCTCTCTCCGTCGGGACAGGCGAAACTCACGCTGGCGGTGCGTGTGCGGCGAGGCGAGCAGCAGCGGCCGTCCCTGCACACGCCGCAGTAGTTCGGTCGGTACAGACGAGAGCTCCTGCACCGGCGTAGGACAGGCGGTGGGGTTCAGGAGCCTTGTGGGTACGAGAGCACTTCCTTCCTTTCTGTGGAGGGAAACAGACACGAGTGAATTCCAGTGAAGGAGTCTAGAGTTAAAGGTCCCCTATTATACAGTTTGTCATCAATATATCACAGGTCTCAGATATATACAGAGCCTGTCTCTGATTGGCTGAAACACCAAACAGATCATTGCAGCATCCCATAATCCCCTCTGTTTCAGCCCTGTTTCCAAAGTGCTGATTCTCTGTCTGTTACTTTAGATTAAAATAAGGAGACCCTCCCCACGCCCCTCTGAGAGAGATTTGGTTAAAAAGAACACAATAGGCGCGTTCACACCGGAGTACTTTTCCCACTTTAGTTCCGATATAGTTCCGAAATGTCGCGTTCACAACAAAAAGAGCCGGAACAAAATTAGTTCATGAGAACCTTTTTTACCTCCTTTTCCGTCCCTGCTAGAGAGCAGGTACTTTTGTGGGAGAAAAAGGTTCCTATTTCTGATTGGCTGGGCGGATTGAAAACCACGCCCCGTAAAACTCCCAAAAAGTTTTGTGAAGCCGCCATTTTATTATCCTCGCATTAGCATTATTAGCATTAGCATTAGCCCAGCGCAGAAACGCAGAGAGACTAACTTATGGCAACACAAAAGAAAACATGGGAGCGGTGGAGATGAGGAGGTGTCGGCGTTCTGGCGATTTACTCGAAGGCTTCAGTAGAAGCTGCTGGGAGTCCCAGCAGCTTCTACTGAAGCCAGTCCCCAACTCCGGGGACTTCCAGCCGGGGACTTCGGGTGGCAGTATACGCCGTGAAGTTGTTTGCGGCCTGCCAGTAAACCCAAAGCAGAAGAAGAAGAAGTGACGTCAGCGGCTCATTTGCGTAATCTTCCCTCAGGAACTTATTCCGGTGTGAACGCGATCTGTACTTAGTTCATGAGAACTAAAGAGTTCTGATGAACCTTTGTGGGAAAAGTACTGCGGTGTGAAAGCGCCTATTGTCTTCACCAACTTGACAACATGTGCAGCGTTGGGAAACATTAACCAACTTGCTGAAATGGGTCATACCGCATAGCGAGAACTTTTACTTCCGGTGAGTCAAGTCATATTTGATGTTAGTACTTTTACTTGATTTGGAACACAGTACTTTGACTTGTAACAGAGTATTTCCACAGTTAAGTATTGGCACTTTTACTTAGTTAAAAGCACTGAGTACTTCTATTGTGTAACGTTACCAAACCCTACATACCGCAGAGCAAGACGAAACAACTCATTACTCGATCCCCGCGCCATGGAAAACAAACTCGATGCGTTAAGTACCGAGACAAAGAAAAACAAATGAAAGGTCAGAACAACCGATGAGTGGCGGAGAGGAACATGCCAGCGACGGTTCAGGATCGACACGATGCACATTAACACCCACAGCCGCTCTGAAAACACGGGGAGAGAACAGGTGCAAAACAACCCGTCCACCTCCTGAGTGTTTCACAGCGAGAGGCAGAGCGTTTCAGAGGGAGTTGAGTGATGAGAGGAAAACAGAGTGGGCGAATGGAGAGCTCTTTAAATCACAAAGCAAAGAGACGCTGAGTGCGGCTGACAGTGACGGCTCAGCGTGGGAGTTCTCCAAACACCAGCAAACAAATGAGGGGTTTTGTTTTGTGTCTGAAAAGTTATGGGATTTTAGCCCAAAACTGTGGTTCTAGGTGTTCTTAAAGTGTCCGAAAGTACAATGGGAGACAACGCCTATAGCTATCTCTCAGTTTGTTTTCATTTGCTGACAAAGTTCAACATTTAAGATAAGATGTACTTTATTGATCCCAATTTGGGAAATGTAAGATGCTGCAATGGACTTATGACTTTGCTCTTATGGTTAGGGCTGGCTTTGGTTTCCCATTAACCTCCTCTTGGATCCTTTATTTGAAATACCTTCACATTATAATTTGTGTCATTTGGAGTTGCAAACTCAGAACAGTAAATTCACTTTAAAAAAGCCAAACCATTTTAGTATTACATCGTTTGTTGTTGTTGTATTTTGTGCAGTATCAATCATACTATCTGCCAGGAAGAGATTCAGAGCATTTCCCAATATTTTGAACTTACTGTTAAAGGTTAAAGGAACTTAGATGAAAGTTTGAGAAACCAGCTCAAGTGCGCTAGAATTTGAAAATACACAACCGGAGAAAATCTGCCACTTCCTTCCAGAGCCCCTCCTCCAACACACACGAACGCGCACATGACCAATGAGGGCACGAGATAAGTTTGTGCACAGATGGAAGGCTGACAGGCAGGTAGGCCATCCAGTATTTTAGCCGGGCCGGCTCAAATGATTGGTCGTGCTTTTTACAGTACTACGGCTTCCACAGATGACATTTTTTAATGGATTTTTGTCAAAGCATTTCAGATATTCATTGCTATCGAGATGTTAAGAGCATTCCATGGAATATAACAAAAAGTGTATCTCGAGCCGGTTTCTCAAACTTACCTACCCCACCGTTAAGCTTTGAATCACCTTTATTACCTCCAGCAAGGACGTCATGTTTTGATTTATTGGTTTGTTTGTCAGCAGGATTATGGAACTCTACTGGTTTAGCATGGGCCAAAGAAGAACCCCTTCATTTAGGATCAGATCCAAATCACACGGCGGGTTCGTGCATTATTTTTCATTTCTGGAAACAGCATTTGCGTTGGTCTCTCCGAATGCCCTTCTAGTTCAGACTGGGAAACCACCATCTGAGCGTGAAGCTTCTCAGAGGAAACGTGTCCTAAATCGACTCCATCGTCACCCGGCTGGGGTTTCCCACACAGCAACAGAACCACTAATAGACCGAGATGCACCAGAAAGGACTCCAGCAACATGCCGTGATATTAAAAACCAAACTGAGAGCAATCCTTTCTCTGAAACGACTCTGTTGGATTCATTAAGAGGAAGAGATGCCTGTCTGAGAATCTTAAAAGCATCACTCACATTCCTCATCTTGACGGGGGCGGACATGGAGCTGCAGGGCCGAACGTTGCACAGCCGCGTCTCCTTGATCAGTTTACACCTGGCGTTGTCGTTGGTAACACGAGAGGAGACGCCCATCCCACAGCTCCGGGAACACTGGGACCAGGAAGTAGTCTGAACCGCACACTGATCTCCCACCTGCCTCCAGGCTAGGAGAGAGGAAACAGAGGACGTGTTAAAGCAGTGGTTCCCAACACTTTTTTGTTTCGTGTACCCCCTTGATAGTCTGTTTGTGAACCTGAAATGTTGAGTTCACCAACGTTTTATGTAAGAAAATGTATGGTAAGTGACATGAATTAGCATGAATTAGCATATGCAGACAATAGCAATTTGGGAGTGATTTTGGAGGTATTGAGGATGCTATATCAAATTTGGACATTTTCAGGATCAATAATAGCCGTTTTAACCAGAAAGTGGTCATATCTGTATTCTCTAGGGGCTGATTTTGAGGTTTTAGTAACCCCATCAATCATTAGTTTAGTTAGCAGCAGTGTGGTATAGAAACTGCCAGATGCTAACTTGCAGATGTTGGGCAAATTGTACAATTAGCATAAATTAGCATATGCAGACAAAAGCTAAACAATGTCTTGCTTGATTTGGATAATTTGGGAGTGATTTTGGAGGTTATTGCATATGACATTTCAAATTTGGACATTTTCAGCATCAATAATGGCTATTTTGACCAAAAAGTGGCCATATATGTACTCCCGGTGAGCTGATTCTGTTGAACATTTTGTCGACTTTAAGGTTTTAAGGGACACAAACCTACAATTTTTCATCCTAAAAAGGTCAGAAATTGATTCAACATCCCCAATAACCTCCAAAACCACACCAAAAAACTTGGGGTACTCAACATTTCCTGGTTCACACTGATGGCAAGTAGAACAAATTGCTACGTGAACTACGACGGTGTTACAATCAACACCACCAGGATCTGTAACTCTCGGACGCTGAACTAGATCGCGGACACCAGGCTTATGAAAATGTCGTGTTGGAGGACAATAGACGATGCAAAATGTGACGGGAAAGAAGAGCAGGGTCAGCAGAAGCAAAGCTAGGGGGAAAAGGGCCGCTGGGAGAGAGAGGGGAACGCAGAGGTCCAGAGATGCAAAGCACACTACCTTCATTCAGCAAACAGGCAACACTGACGCACAGAGAGGGTGATTACAGAGAGGGAAGGCTGGGTGACAGAGGCATGTGCTGTGAGAGAGAGAGAGAACCTCTGGTGTGCAAGGAGCCAGTGGAAAACAAGACTCACATAAACGCCAACACACACACACACACACACACAGTGGTAGATGCAGAGGAAAGGTGCCACAGTGAGGCCGTTTGTGCGTCAAAACGTCCAAAAACGTAAACATGATGCTTTAGTGCGGAGGAAACAGACGGCGCTCTCAGGCTCACCCGCCAGGTGCTTGTTTCCACGGAGCTTGTTGTTGTTGTTGTTGTCCCACTTGCGCCCCACCTCCACCAGCTCGTTGCCAAGCGTGTCCTTCTCCTTCTTGGGTTTGTAGGGGTACAGCTTCCGGAAAGGTTTGGGGTAAGGCTTTGGGAAGGGGTACGCAGGGTATGGGATGAAGGGGTAAGGCGGGTAAACTGGAGGGATGGAGGATCCTTTGTGGCAGTCGATTTTGAGGCAGCACTGACCGGGCACCTTAATGATCAGAATCAGAATCAGGTTTATCTCCAGGTAGGTTGACACGTACGAGGAATTTGACTTGATGTCATGGTGCGTACATAAAAAAAAATATATATATGTTAATAATTTAGTTTTTGGGAGAAGGGGTGGGATCCTTTTCGGATGTGTAATTAAGTAGATTATTTGTTTATTTGTATATTTTTGTATATCAATTTGACACTGCTTAATTTTTTATTCTATAATAATTATTAATAAAAAAATTTTTGTATTATTGTTTTACACATTCGGAATAAATCTAATCAAAAAATCAAAATCAACATTAAAAAATATTAGAATAATAAAAATATAGAAAATATAGCAGTATTTACATAGGAATAGAATGGAATAATAATAATAATAATAATAATAATAATAATAATAATAATACATGACAGTTATATAGCACTTTTCTAAAAACTCAAAGACGCTTTGACGACACAAAATACACACTGTTTCCACACATGTTAATATATCTAATATGTATATATGACCCATTATGTATATATGTTCATTTTAATTCATTTCTTATTTCATAGTTATTTATTTTTTTATCATTACTAAAAAGAACTCAATATTTGTGGTAGTCAGAACTTTTTGTTTGTTCATTGTGGTAATAATACAGCTATGGAATATTAAATAATGCATCTTTGCTCACTGTTTGTTAGTCTTTGTTAGCATCAAGTGATAAAACTATAGCTTATGACCTTTAAAATACTACAATTGGAAATGATATGAATGGTATTTGTCATAAGAAGCAGGTCATTATCAGTGTGGATGTTCAGTGGTTGAACAGGTGTGTTTTGAGTGATGTTTTTGGGCACCTTGACGAGCTGAGGAGCCGGACAGGAAGTGGAGGCCAGCGGCACGTTGCTCTGACAGAGCGGCACGCAGCCCACCGCCCCGTCGATGCACGTGCACTGGTGCTTACAGCCGGCGCTGAAATTCTCTCCGTTTTGATAAATCCTCCCGTTGTATTCGCATGAGCGGCCCTCTGCCTTTGCTGGGGGGGAAAGGAAGAAGGAGGACACAAGGGTTAGTGGAAGATACTTTAAAGGTCCCTATTATACTGTTCTTCATCAATATATAGGTCTCAGATATATCCAGAGCCTTTCTCTGATTGGCTGAAACACCAAACAGACATTGCAGCATACCCATAATCCCCTCTGTTTCAGCCCTGTTTCCAAAGTGCTGATTCTCTGTCTGTTACTTTAGATGAAAATAAGGAGCCCCTCCCCACGCCCCTCTGAGAGAGATTTGGTTAAAAGAACTCAATGGTGCTCTAGGAGGAGATTCAGGTGATAAGGGGGGGGGGGTTACCTTGGTTGCTGATTGGCTAATGGTTACACAAGCCAAAAGCATCGTTATGACATCATAAAGTGGCCAAAATCTGATCAGCTCATTTTCAGACAGGTTTTTATAGAAATGGATCAGGACAAAAAGAGAGAGAATCTTTGTTCCTGAAACTTTCAGAGTCTCTTTCCACAGAGGGGACACATGTTGATGTAGAAGAGACATGAAGAAGAGGGGACACATGTTGATGTAGAAGAGACATGAAGAAGAGGGGACACATGTTGATGTAGAAGAGACATGAAGAAGAGGGGACACATGTTGATGTAGAAGAGACATGAAGAAGAGGGGACACATGTTGATGAAGAAGAGACATGAAGAAGAGGGGACACATGTTGATGAAGAAGAGACATGAAGAAGAGGGGACACATGTTGATGTAGAAGAGACATGAAGAAGAGGGGACACATGTTGATGTAGAAGAGACATGAAGAAGAGGGACACATGTTGATGTAGAAGAGACATGAAGAAGAGGGGACACATGTTGATGTAGAAGAGACATGAAGAAGAGGGGACACATGTTGATGTAGAAGAGACATGAAGAAGAGGGGACACATGTTGATGTAGAAGAGACATGAAGAAGAGGGGACACATGTGATGTAGAAGAGACATGAAGAAGAGGGGACACATGTTGATGTAGAAGAGACATGAAGAAGAGGGGACACATGTGATGTAGAGGAGATGAAGAAGAGAGGGACACATGTTGATGTAGAAGAGACATGAAGAAGAGGGGACACATGTTGATGTAGAAGAGACATGAAGAAGAGGGGACACATGTTGATGTAGAAAAGACATAATAGGTGACCTTTAAATGGACAAAAACAAACTAGGGATGCACTTACGATACGATACGATACGACACGATACGATAATACGTAGATCAAGTCTGAAATTTGACTTGCATCACAGCAGGCCAAATATTTATATATATTATGGCCAAAAGAGAATGGGCAATGTATATTATTATGTTAAAATCTAGCCGATAACATTATTAAAATTGCCTTCATTAACTTAACAATGCAATATTTATACAGTAGGTGGCGGTGTGCAAGTTAAAATAGTTTTGCTATCCTATAAAGACAAAGAAGAAGAAGAAAATCTGCACAATGCTGAGTAGAGAGTCTGGTTCTTGTTTGTGACATTTCTCACAGTTTTAAAGGACGAGAACGCAATTGGAAGTTCCAGAAGCCTCTGCATTTTTTGAGGTACAGTACGTTAATAAAAACGTCAGACATTTTTGTTTGTCTATTGTGGTAATAATATAGCTATGGAATATGAAATAATGCACATTTGCTCACTGTTTGTTAGCATTTGTTAGCATCAAGTGAGCAAAACTACAGCTTATGATCTTTAAAATACAACACTTGGATATTATCTTATCATAAGAAGCTGGTAATTATCAGTGGGCTGAAAAGTATCCAAACCGCACTTCAAAGACTTCAAAAACTGAAGTGTTCGGATATCAAATATTCTAAATCCAAAAAGAAAACTGTTCTTTTATTTCCTGTCACAGCTTTTCACAAACAGGAAGTGGCTGATGTGTAAACGCATCTTTAATGTGCACAGAGATCAGAGGAGAGACGGCGAGACACACTATCTCCACTTTTATGAAGCGAGCTCTATTCTTAGATCAGAAAGGAATTTAGACTTGTTTACAATGTCGCTCCCCGAGTGGGACACCCCCAAATAAACACACATATAAAAATACCACTGTGTGTGTGTGTGTGTGTGTGTGTGTGTGTGTGTGTGTGTGTGTGTGTGTGTGTGTGTGTGTGTGTGTGTGTGTGTGTGTGTGTGTGTGTGTGTGTGTGTGTGTGTGTGTGTGTGTGTGTGTGTGTGTGTGTGTGTGTGTTTGTGTACACACTGAACTGCTTATATGAATCCTGTGCAGTTGGCTGGGTTTCAGTGGCAGCTCATGAAGGTGCTCTGGTTTTTGAAAACGTGGCACCGGCTTCAAACCCGAAACTCGTATCAAAGAGAACCTCCAGCCAGATTTCCCCCCCGCCCTGAAGTCACACATCCCTCACTCAACCCCGAGCTAAACCCCAAACTCAATGCCCGACTCTAAACCCAAAAGACTCCCCCGAATCGGACCCTCCTCCTCCTCCTACCACCTACTTATAGACTGTATATAAGGAGAAGTGGCCGGAGTGACCTTCACTTAACCCATTGGTTTTGTGGACTACCGTTTTGAAGCCGAGAGTTTGGGGGATTTTAGCCGTCGACATCTTGATTTTTGGACGTTGCCATTTTGTTTTTTGGAGCAAGAAGTGACTCAGGAAGTGGAGCTGACTACGACCAAACGCTCATTTTCTCTAACTGGGTCCATCATGTACAAAAATATACATCATTCTGTATCGAAGGAGACTTGAAAGTAGCGATTGAGACCATAAACTCATTAGAAAGATGTTTACCAAGTAATAAATCAAGTGATAATTAGGGTTGTTTTCTCATAGACTTCTATACAATACCTAAAGCATACCCTGCTTTGCCGTCTATTTTACTTCAAATGAGAGCATAATTTAACACATTACTTAATACTGTATAGTAAAAACAAAACTAGTGATAAGGCCATAAACTAATTTGAAGGAGTGATTACTGCCATTTTGTTTTTTGGAACAACTCAGGAAGTGGATCTGACTACGACCAAACGCTGAAGAAATTTTTTAGGCAAACAATATTTACTACTTTCATGAACTTAAAAAAGACTGTGAAAGGGTTTTTCTCTAACTGGGTCATCGTGTACGAAATAAACATCACTCTGTTTCGAAGGAGACTTGAAAGTAGGGATTGAGACCATAAACTCATTAGAAAAATGTTTACCTCACCTATCAGGTGAGAATTAGGGTCGTTTTCTCATAAGCCGCTAACTAAGTACTTTGCCGTACTTAGTTCCCAGCACTTAGTTCCCAGCACTTAGTTCCCAGCACTTAGTTCCCAGCACTTAGTTCCCAGCACTTAGTTCCCAGCACTTAGTTCCCCCATGGAACTAAAGAGCCGATCGCGTTCACACCGGAATAAATTCCCTGAGGGAAGATTAGGCAAATGAAGCCGCTGACGTCACTTCTTCTTCTTCTGCTTTGGGTTTACTGGCAGGCCTCAAACCACTTCACGGCGTATACTGCCACCCGGAGTCCCCGGCCGGAAGTCCCCGGAGTTGGGGACTGGCTTCAGTAGAAGCTGCTGGGACTCCCAGCTGCTTCTACTGAAGTCTTCCGAGTAAATCTCCAGAACGCCGACACCTCCTCATCTCCACCGCTCCCATGTTTTTTTTTGTGTTGCCATAAGTTAGTCTCTCTGCGTTGGTGCGCGGGGCTAATGCTAATGCTAATAATGCTAATGCCAGCAAATACAATGGCGGCTTCACAAAACGTTCAGAGTTTTACAGGCCGTGGTTTGCAATTCGCCCAGCCAATCAGAAATTGGTACTTTCTTCTCTCCAGGAAAGTCCCACCTCTCTGGCAGGCACTACAAAGGGGGGAAAAGTTCTCGGAACTAAGTTCTCTTTTGGTGTGAACGCAAAATCCCAGGAACTATCGGAACTAAACGGGAAAAGTACTCCGGTGTGAACGCGCCTATAGATTTCTATACAATACCTAAAGCATACCCTGCTTTGTCGTCTATTTGACTTCAAATGAGAGCATCATTTACAGCATAACTTACTGTATTGTAAAAAAACGTAGAAAACTAGTGATAAGCCCAGAAAACGTATTTGAAGGAGTGATTACTGGTGTAATAAATCAGGTGAGAAGTAAGGTCATTTCTTCATAGACTTCTATACAATCTGACTTATTTTGGAGTTGGCTATTTGAAATAATGCAGGTTTAAAGCACTAACTTTTTAGCTTTACTTTTCAGACCCTGACACAGACGTGAAAGAAGTATTACGATTTTTTACTTAAGTAATAGTTGCAATACTGCAGTGTTAATATACTTAGTTACAAGTAAAAGTCCAACATTCAAAATCAGACTCAAGTCAAAGTAAAAACAGTACTCGTTATTAAGTATACCAATTTCAGAATCATAAATAGTTATTGTATTATAATAATTGAGTGTGCGTCAGTTATGTGTTGCAGCTGTTAAAGTTAAAGCTAGTTTGAATGACTATGTACTGCCGGCGAGTGCAATCTTTATTACGTATGTATTAGTAGATTTACATTTTGCATTAATAACCTAAATCTGCAAAGAAAATAGTGACTAATTCTGTAACATGTGCCTAAAAATTAAGTGGAGGGTTAAGGTTGTCCCTCAAAATGTCCCTTAATGCCACTACTATATGAACGTAAATGCACTTAGTTACACTCCGCCCTGCCCTTTGGTTTCCCTCATCGTACCTCTGCAGAGGCCATGTGTTCGGCCCACAATGAGTGACTAAAAAGTACAACATTTGCCTACAAATATAGTGGAGGGTTAGCGTTTGAGTAAAGGGAAGTACAAGTACCTCATATTTCTACTTAAAGGTCACCTATTATGCAGAATCCCCTTCTTCATGTCTCTCTACATCAACATGTGTCCCTCTTCTTCATGTCTCTTCTACATAAACATGTGTCCCCTCTTCTTCATGTCTCTTCTACATCAACATGTGTCCCCTCTTCTTCATGTCTCTTCTACATCAACATGTGTCCCCTCTTCTTCATGTCTCTTCTACATCAACATGTGTCCCCTCTTCTTCATGTCTCTTCTACATCAACATGTGTCCCCTCTTCTTCATGTCCTTCTACATCAACATGTGTCCCCTCTTCTCCATGTCTCTTCTACATCAACATGTGTCCCTCTTCTTCATGTCTCTTCTACATCAACATGTGTCCCCTCTTCTTCATGTCTCTTCTACATCAACATGTGTCCCCTCTTCTTCATGTCTCTTCTACATCAACATGTGTCCCCTCTTCTTCATGTCTCTTCTACATCAACATGTGTCCCCTCTTCTCCATGTCTCTTCTACATCAACATGTGTCCCCTCTTCTCCATGTCTCTTCTACATCAACATGTGTCCCCTCTTCTTCATGTCTCTTCTACATCAACATGTGTCCCCTCTTCTTCATGTCTCTTCTACATCAACACATGTCCCCTCTTCTTCATGTCTGTTCTACATCAACACGTGTCCCCTCTTCTTCATGTCTCTTCTACATCAACATGTGTCCCCTCTTCTTCATGTCTCTTCTACATCAACATGTGTCCCCTTCTTCATGTCTCTTCTTCATCAACATGTGTCCCCTCTTCTTCATGTCTCTTCTACATCAACATGTGTCCCCTCTTCTTCATGTCTCTTCTACATCAACATGTGTCCCCTCTTCTTCATGTCTCTCTACATCAACATGTGTCCCCTCTTCTTCATGTCTCTTCTACATCAACATGTAGAGAATCAGCACTTTGGAAACAGGGCTGAAACAGAGGGGATTATGGGATGCTGCAATGATCTGTTTGGTGTTTCAGCCAATCAGAGACATGTTCTGTATATATCTGAGACCTATAATATTGATTGAGGTGGAGGAGGTTTCCCTGGTCGTACCTCTGCAGATGCCGTGTGTTCGGCCCACATCGTTTCCATAGTTGCACTCCAGTCCCTTGTGATGGTCGCAGGGTCTTCTTCCCTCCTGGCAGTCCTGGTTCAGCTGCGCGGCGCAGACCTTACAGCAGCCGCATCCGTCCGGCACGGAGGAGACGCCCGGGGGGCAGGAGGGGGGGCCGGCACACACACACCTCCGGGCAGCCAGCAGACACCTAGGGGACAATGTGCACTTTTAATAAAGATAATTTCATTTCATTTTTATTTCTTAAAAACAGTAAATGGAGCATTAGCTTTAGCCAACATGCTCATTTCCAGCCGGATGATAACAGACACCTTTTTTAAATCACAACACATCAACAGCATTAGTTATAAAGAAAGGATAAAACAGAACAATAAAATGCAAACACGCGTTACTACATACATGTCACATATAGCACATCACAATCACACAACAGAAACGAGGGGTCCATGATCGCAACATGTAACACACACGCTATATCCAACGCAGACTAGTGTTCTCAGTGAAGCATGTTTTTAAGTGAGCTGTGAAGGTGGTATATGTATGTATGTCTTTGATTTGAGTGGTAGTAGTGATGGGAATTACGGCTCTTTGAAGGGAGCCGGATTTTATGGCTCCGTTCCTTTCCGAGAGCCGTTCAAAAGAGGGCAGGGTTACTAGGTTTATCTGCGAAATAATCACCAGGATGATGATTGACTGTATTGCCAGAAATCTACTTTTACTCACAGAAAAAATGATAACTTGCTACATCTCTCAGCCAGCCAAACTACTACTCAAGCAGCACGCGTTATGCCATCATCTACGGAACATTTGCATTCAGGAAAGCAAGTTCCCGTAAAGGCGAGTGGATTTATGGCAGGCAGTGAACCAACGATAAAAAGAACGGCTCTCAAGTAAGACTCGGTTCCCTTCGTTCGTCCCAAAGAGCCGTTCAAAATAATCGGATCGTTCGCGAACGTCACATCACTAGCGGGTAGAGAGTTCCAGTTTTGTATCACTGTGACGGAGAATGAGAACTGACCAAAGTACTCTTCCTGAATGGGACTGATAGGTCGCCGCGTGTGGAGCTACTAGTGGTCAGTCTGGTGTTGTTACGTTGAGTAACCAATGAGCTAAGCAGTGCAGGATTTTGTACACCAGAACGATGTTCCTATATTCTATCAAATGTTCCCACCTCAGAATGTTATAATAATCTTATTTTACCTGCCCCCTTTCTCAAATAAATAAGTTAATTGAAATAGATGGTCTGTCCTTCGTGTTTTCTTATTCACAGCCAATCATAACAGTACGTAGGAAAATAAGAGAAACACAAAAACGTACAAAAAAATACTTAGTTCCCACTTGACAGTTAACGGAAAGAAACAAATAACCTAATAAGATAAGATAAGAAGTACTTTATTGATCCAATTTGGGAATCTTTTGCGTTGCAGCAGCATAAAAAGACATGGCATTGTACAATACAAATTAAAAGACTATAAATAACCTGAATATTGGACTTGATGTACTCTCATAGGGTGTTTTGGAGGTAGTGCGGTCCTCTACCAATCAGAAGGTTGTGGGATCAATCACAGCCCCTTAAGTCAACATTTTGATGTGTCCTTGGGCGAGATACTTAACCCCAAATTGCTCCCGATGACCAAGGGTGTGTCAGAGTCTCCTGAGCAGGTGGCACCTTGTATGGTAGCCTCTGCCTCTGAATGAATGTGTGTGAATGGGTGAAAGCGGTAAGAGTGCTTTGATGGGTCGTACAGACTGGAAAAGCGCTTTACAATTGCAGTCCATTAGTTTGACTTGCACTAGAAAGATCCCAGCAATTCTTCAAAGTGTATGAAAGGACAATGTGTGCACTCTATTTAACCTGCTTACTTGCAAATTAACTTTACGTACAATTAACTTTTGATTCCCTCGAACTGTCTGACGGGACGTAGTGTGCACTTTAGTGAACCTGAATATTGGCGAAGTGACTTTTAGTACTTTTTTGATTGTTCATGGAGTATCCACACTGCAACCAATCAGGACAATGTTTTTCTTTTGTTTAAAACATTTCTGTCTCAGCCCTTATTTGGTTTTATTATAGAAGACAGATTTGAAAGGGAGATAAAGGGAATGAAAAGCGTAAATGGTCCCGAAATCAGAAGCTATTCAGCGACCAGCAGGACAATATTTTGACGAATACCTTCACAAGTTTGTCCTAAAAGTTTGTGAAAAGACCGAGTGTGCACTTTAACCTGAATATAACACTTCATGTATCTTTTCCATGTAAGGAGGAGCTCCACTGGAACCAACAATAGTTAGATTAAGTACAAAGATTCCTTAAAAATGTGAGATTTGTAGTAGGGTAGGACACTAGAAAGTCTACACATCTTAGCTCACAGACAGAAAACCCACCTGTTTCCACTGCACTTTGGTCAATACAAAATACATCTCTCTATATATGTAGCACTTAAATTGGTGTTGCCCATTGACAGCTAATGTACCTGCAGGATGCTTGCTGTTTGGAGTCTGTATATTATGTTAAGCGCATATATTGTAAGTCGCTTTTGGATAGAACAAACGTCCGGTAATTGAAATAAAATCTAAAAAAAAAGTGTGGTCTTTAGTTACCCTGAATATTGGCACCCAGGACATTTTCCTTATTGTGATTGCAGGATAGAAACAGCGTGGTTGTTAGCCATGAAAATGTGACGGCTCCTCAACAGTCCAATATACAATGTTGTTAAGACATAAAAGAAATAAGGAAGAGACACAGTGCAATATAACAGGAGGAGTAAACTGGAATATATTAACTTCCTCATGTTCATTTTCCAAGGAATCCTTTGAAGTGTGTGAGGGCCCATAGTGTGTACTTTAGTTAACCTGAGGATAGGCACAGTAGTAACTTGTTGAAAAGTGTAAAACAAGGTCAGACTGATGGTGTAATACCTCTTTTACCAATTTAAACCAACTTATGTGCATTTATCATGTCATTCCTCAATATGGTTGGAACAAGAAAAGCCTGGTTGACATTATAATACAATTTCTACTGATTTAAACCAAATGAATGTACATTTTCCTGGTGACTTCACAGTGTGTGCGCTCTGGCACACCGACTCTTTCTATGTAATTGCTCAGGGTAGGTGAGAACTTGGTATTGAATAATGTAAAAAGACTCATAATATATAACATTTTTACCCATTAAGACCAACTTTTTGTGCCTTTTCCATGTTGTTCCTCAAACCATGAAGCACTTTAGTTTACCTGCATATTTGCAAACTGACTTCACACACATTTTCCATGTTAGGAGGAGACCAAAGCGGGACAATAGTCGGACTTATGTTACACAGATCCCTGAAATTCCTGAAAGTGTGTGAGGCTTAAACATTAGCTGAATGCTGAGCACTGTCCCGGCCCTCAGGGATATCTGTAACCCTCTGTCGCCTTCCGCTTGGCATTTACAGGAGCGAGTCGGGATGAAAGGCACTTTCTCTGACCCAAAACCCCCCCAAAACCCCCCACCACCACCACCAGCCTCCTACCGCCAATCCCTTGTGTCTCACATTCACACACAGCGGTGGGATGTGGCGTAAAGAAGAGGTATTTTACCTGAGTATTTTTATTGTATACAGACTTTTTGCACTACTTTTATTTTTGTATTTTATTATATGTTGCATTGTTGGAGGAGCTCAGGTCAGAAGAATTTCGTTGCCATTTCTACACTGGAGCTTTGTGACAATAAAACCTTTGAATCTTTATACAGCTTTTTGCAGATTCAGATTGTTAGCTAATACAAAATATTCATAAATAAACAATGACATATAATTATAGGTTAAGATATCCAGCAGCAGTATATCAAGTAGATAAAATGAGCTCAACCTTTACCAGCTGTGATGAAAGCATTAATGCATCAGTAATTATAATCCTGAAATGGGTCATTACGCATACATTTACTTAATTTGAGTATATTAAGATTCAAATATGTTTGTATTTCTATTGAAGTAACATTTTAAATGCAGGAATTGTACTTGTTATAGAGTTTTTATTTGATTTAGTACAGTTATTTTCACCTACAATATAACATCTGAGTACTCCTTCCATCTCTGCTCACACACACCACACACACCACACACACACACACACACACACACACACACACACACACACACACACACACACACACACACACCACACACACACACACACACACACACACACACACACACACACACACACACACACACACACACGTCTAAATCCATGACATTACACAATCCAGTGACAATAGCCTGGAACTTGAAACATCCTCTGTACAAAAGTCACATCTCATTTATAAAGGGCAATGAGTTCACAGTGAGTGGGAGTCAAGGGTATTTTTATCTCCGTTATTAGGACTTTTGTCTAATATTACGGAAGTGTACGAGAGGGATAGAAAGCGTATGTACATATGCTTTGAAAAAACAACAAATGAATGACGCTTTATCAGGTTATCAACTACCCATCTTTGTATATGACAATTTATATTGTTCCATAGACTAAAAACAACAACAGTCATAATTACACCATGATGCATCTGTAATAATAATCCAATATTTGTAGTACATGTAGTACTAATAACACTAGCATTAATGAACTCAAGTGACATTATCAATGCAGGATTTATATTGCAGTATATGTCCAAAAGGAACCTTCTACGGACCATTGACCAACCACTTAAGGACCTCATGTGGTCCCTCTAACCCCATATTGAAAACTTGCAAATATTCCCACATATTCTTTAAATATGAGGATAAAACATTGAGTCATGGAAGGAAAAACGAGGACTATAGTAGGTGTATTATTCACGTGTGTGCAGCTGCAATTTAGTTCGAGCATTATTTTTTTTGGAGAAGGAAGATAAGGCTTTATGGTTAATGTAAACAACGAGTCTTCGAGATTATTCAGTGTTTACAGGAAGCATAACCGAGTCAATAAATACACATCCTGCACTCACCAGTCCGACTGTCACCACCTGCACGACAGCAAATAACAGCAGTATTCCCATGCTGTCAGCTGACTCACATAGAAGAGGAGAAAACTTATATCAAAGAAAAATAAATCCTCCACATGCTCAGAAACAAAGGCTTTTGTCCCAAAAAGTAAAATCCGCAATGCACGCTGGTCCTTTAATCTCTCCCATCACTCGTACATTTTCATCGATCAGAAGTTTGACGCTTTGTTTTTATATCAGCGCTGTGCTGTTTACGGAAGCCACGCCCACTCCAGAACTCCTTCAACCAATCAGGAGGCAGCATGGGGGGCGGGGCTTGGAGTTCCAACACGGAGAGATGAGGGGGCGTGGCCTAGCATGAATGCAGTCATTCATAAAAATTCTGAATTACTACATTCCAAAGAGGACCTGGCTTCTGGGTGTTTATTTATTTATGTTCGAGCGAAAATAATATTTTTGATGCTTTAAAGTTCTTTTCACACGCATACCTCTGTCCGGCTGCTGCTTTGTGAAAAGTTAAATAAATATACTCAGCTGCGAGTCTGTGCTGCATTAATACTGGAGGCAGCCATGGAAAACAGAGAGGAATTTCCTTCCCCTCACTTTATAAAAATACTTTCAGACAAGAGCTGAACAGATCAAGTACAAGAGGAAGCTGGACAGTGATGAAGGAATGGTTATTCTACCATCAGTTGTGTAACTAAGATAAGATAATAATATAAGATAAACATGTCCGGCAGTGGCTCAGTCAGTAGGGCTTGGACTGTAGGGTCGCCGGCTCAATTCACCGACCAGACCTAAATATGGAGTGTGGACTGCTACTTGGAGAGGTCCCAGTTCACCTCCTGCCCTGCCGTGGTGCCCTTGAGCAAGGCACTGGACATCCCCCTTCCCCCCTCACTCCCATTGCTCCCCGGGCGCTGTACAATAGCTGCCCACTGCTCCTAGTACTAACTCCTGGTGCTAGACTCCTGGTGCTAGACTCCTAGTACTAGACTCCTGGTGCTAGACTCCTGGTACCAGACTCCTGGTGCTAGACTCCTAGTACTAGACTCCTAGTACTAGACTCCTGGTGCTAGACTGCTGGTGCTAGACTCCTAGTACTAGACTCCTGGTGCTAGACTCCTGGTACCAACTCCTGGTGCTAGACTCTGGTACCAGACTCCTGGTGCTAGACTCCTAGTACTAGACTCCTGGTACCAGACTCCTAGTACCAGACTCTCTGGTACCTGGTACTAGACTCCTGGTACTAGACTCCTAGTACTAGACTCCTAGTACTAGACTCCTGGTACCAGACTCCTAGTACCAGACTCCTGGTACTAGACTCCTGGTACTAGACTCCTGGTACTAGACTCCTGGTGCTAGACTCCTGGTGCTAGACTCCTGGTACTAGACTCCTAGTACTAGACTCCTAGTACTAGACTCCTGGTACTAGACTCCTGGTACTAGACTCCTAGTACTAGACTCCTGGTACTAGACTCCTGGTACTAGACTCCTGGTACTAGACTCCTAGTACTAGACTCCTGGTACTAGACTCCTGGTACTAGACCCCTAGTACTAGACTCCTGGTACTAGACTCCTAGTACTAGACTCCTGGTACTAGACTCCTGGTACTAGACTCCTGGTACCAGACTCTGGTACTAGACTCCTGGTACTAGACTCCTGGTACTATCTCCTGGTACTAGACCCCTAGTACTAGACTCCTGGTACTATACTCTTGGTACTAGGATGGGTTAAAAGCAGAGAACAAATGTCACTGTGTGTGCTGTGTGCTCTGCATGTGTGACCATCTCTATATACTTTATTAATCCCTAATTGGGAAATGTTTTCGTTGCAGCAACAGGTAAAACAAGTATGTACTAATAAGGAATAAAAAAGAATAGGAAATATACAATTATACAATATAAACATCTCAAAATAGAAGATAAAACACAGAACTAAATTAATTAAATATACTCAATAATGTACTTAAATACAAAATTGAGTTACTCACATTATGTTACTTTGTACATCTTTTTTTAAACATTTTAATCATCCAGAATATTTTGTATTGTTTATATTTGATATTATATTTTCATTGACTTTGAATTGTTAATTCTCTTTTCCACTTCTTAAGTATTTGTATTTTATTGTCTGAACACACTGATGCTTCTGTAACAAAATAATTCCCCAAATTGGTATCAATAGAGTATCTATCTATCTTACTCGACCACATTTTGTAGTCAAATGTTGTCCTTTTTTTCCCACTACATTTATCTGACAGATTTAGTTTCTAGTTACTTTGCAGGTTTAGATTATTAATATATTAATATAAAATTAAATCAACTAATACATTATCACATGTTATTAAAGGTAAATTCTCATTTTCAGGTGTATATCAGTACATAGTGTCTCTACTTTAAGAGTCCAGCCTGTACCTCTTTTCACCCTCTGTCTGAAACCAGAGCCCAGTCTGCTCTGACTTGGTTTAGTCTGGCCGGCTCTGTAGTGATTGGTCAACCGCTTGGAGATGTCCCGCACCTTAGCCTATCACGTACACTGGTGGAGCGCTAGCCAATAGGAGAGCGGATGTTACATAGAGATGTCACTATGTTCAGGAAGTAAACATTGGAGTCCAATGAAAGCGTTTCAGGCATGGGGGGAGTTTACCCTGTAGCATTGCACATTTTTCAATAATAATACACTCAAACACTCAAGTTAAGTACAAGTATGTCCACATATACTTAGTACAGTAGTATAATATTGCACTGCATAATATATAGTACATGTACTTCATTAGATTTCACAGCTGCCTCCCTCCATATCCTGTCTTTAGCCCCCACATCCCTTTCACCTACTCGGAGGTTCCAGGCCACTTTCTCTGCAAACACACACACACACACACACACAACACACACACACACAACACACCACACACACACACACACACACACACACACACACACACACACACACACACACACACACACCCATGTAAACAGACAGAAATTGAGTTAATTTGCTTTAAGGTTTTCATTGAGGGTGCAGAGCGGAGGTGAGCAGCGCCTGGATAATCTTCCTGTCATCCGCGGACACGCACACAGGAAACCATCTGCAGTCCCCACACACACACACACACACACACACACACACACAAACACACACACACACACACACACACACACACACACACACACACACACACACACACACACACACACACACAACACACCACACAACACACACACACCACACACACACACACACACACACACACACACACACCACACACACACACACAAGGGTTAAATACATATTCCACATCCACTGCATGCACTCTCGAACGTTACATTAAACGGGGACACGGGAACACGCAGTGGGCTGCTTGTTGAGGTTCAGTAAGAGGGATTGTGGGTGTTTTAATTGTTGTTTCTCTCACAGTTTCCTGAAATGTGTCATTAAGCAGAGGGATACAGTTAATTGTGTGGACAGGGAAATATCCTGTCCCTTTATCCTCTAAAAAATCACCTCCTGCCTAGTGCTGCATAGAAAGACACATGTGCATACACACTTTGTTTGCACATCAGAAACACACACTTCAAAAGCCTTCACACACACCGAGCTCCATGCTGAGCCTCTCATGTGGTTCCATTAAAGCTGGATCACACACATTAGCATCCGACTCCAAAAAAGAAATACCCAGCTATGTCAATAAAAACCCTTACCACTGTTCTAAAGATTATTTCTAAATCTTCTAATCATCTATAAGACAAATATTTCCACTTTCTAATATATGTATAAAGGTATTGATGTCAATATTGCTAATTGCTAACATTGGCTTGCACCATGTTCAAAATTGCAATGCAAACATCTGATATTTAAGATCCAGGGCCCTTTTCACAGCACGCTAATATTTGCTAATTAGCATTTTAGGTAACGTTTTGCAGGTATTTGTTCATAAAATCAAAGTTGAAGGAAAATACAAATTGTGACTTCATGGTGTTATGGTAATTGTGCAAAGTGGTTTCATCTGTGCCACACCTAATGACAATCCATCGAGTAATTTGAGATTAGGACAATTGGAAACCTTCATGTCAATATTATTATGGCCAAAATGAATTTAGATTCACACATTTATTCCATTATCATCAAAATATGCTTCAAACTTTTGAAATGAAATCAAGCATACTGGAATCACATTGAAAACTTTAAATTGATGTAAATACTTTGATAATCATTTTTGCATTAATAACTGATACATAGAAGATGCATCATTCTTTCTGGTATATAATAAGAATCTTAAAGTGAACTTGCTGGTTGTGTAAAGGTAGGCTGAGAGGATAACCAACGTTGTTAGCATACATTCTGTTTTTGACAGACAGAAATATGCTGCTAGCATGAGTACGAAGACCAAGTGTGTCCTTTCAAGGAAAAGCAATTGCAACTTGAGAAACTGAAAACATTTGTATTGTGCAACAGAGTAAATGTGTCTCTGGAAAACTTTCAGAATGAGTTATGAGATACAAACTTCTTGGGTTTTTTATTATAGACTTGAGGTAGCTATTTGCCAGACACTGTTGTAATGTTTGACCCCGTAGCAAAAACTGTTGCTAGTACACACCACTGGACACGCAATACACACTGTATACAGAATGTTCTCACACACACACACACACACACACACACACCACACACACACACACACACACAACACACACACACACACACACACACACACACACACACACACACACACACACACACACACACCACACACACAGAGGCCTACACAGAGAGCAAAATTATGTATTCACCAAACTTCCCACACAAGCCATTTCTCTCTGTCAGTGTGCGGAGGTGATGTAACAGACCCGAGTAAACAAGCCCGGCACGTAGAGAGAAAATGAAGGAAGCAAGAAAAACACCAAACCCTCTGAAGTGTGTGTGTTTGTCTGCACCACACACACACCACACACACACACACACACACCACACACACACACACACACACACACACACACACACACACACACACACACACACCACAAACACACACACAAACAACACACACACACACCACACAACACACACAGAGGGAGATATTTGTTGTTCCATTGACTCATCAAAGAATGCGCCTTTTCCACTTTGGTGTCGGAGGCTTCCAGCCCAGACATAATAAACAAACACACACAGTTTCCAACACATCAAAGAGGGGCATTCATGAACTTCAGGAAATACTGGACACTAACCCTCTGCATGGTGACCTCTCCGAGCCGACAGCCAACGTCAACTCGTTATGGTTAATGTGTACTCCGTTACCATGGAGCGGTGCAGGGATAGGCCCGAAAACATGGGAATGAGTCAGCATTTTTGCATTTAAGGATCCCTTGTCTGAAAGTCAATGGTTGTTGAATGTGTTTTATGGGTTGTTCCCCACTGGTGAATTTAAACGGCGGTTGCTAACAAGTGTCTAAATGAGAAACGAAACATCATCACGCCCAACATTAGCCACCTTTAGCTTAGCGGTGGTGACGTGAAGTCATGTGACCGTGCCCCCCCATTAGCCCCGCCAGTGCTGTAGTTCCTTTATAGCCCAACATTAGCCACCTTTAGCTTAGCGGTGGTGACGTGAAGTCATGTGACCGTGCTGTAGTTCCTTTATAGCCCAACATTAGCCGCCTTTAGCTTAGCGCTGGTGACATGAAGTCATGTGACCGTGCTGTAGTTCCTTTATAGCCCAACATTAGCCGCCTTTAGCTTAGCGCTGGTGACATGAAGTCATGAGACCGTGCTGTAGTTCCTTTATAGCCCAACATTAGCCGCCTTTAGCTTAGCGCTGGTGACATGAAGTCATGTGACCGTGCTGTAGTTCCTTTATAGCCCAACATTAGCCTCCTTTAGCTTAGCGTGGTGACGTGAAGTCATGTGACCGTGCTGTAGTTCCTTTATAGCCCAACATTAGCCGCCTTTAGCTTAGCGCTGGTGAGTGAAGTCATGTGACCGTGCTGTAGTTCCTTTATAGCCCAACATTAGCCGCCTTTAGCTTAGGGGTGGTGACATGAAGTCATGTGACCGTGCTGTAGTTCCTTTATAGCCCAACATTAGCCACCTTTAGCTTAGCGGTGGTGACATGAAGTCATGTGACCGTGCTGTAGTTCCTTTATAGCCCAACATTAGCCCCTTTAGCTTAGCGGTGGTGACGTGAAGTCATGTGACCGTGCTGTAGTTCCTTTATAGCCCAACATTAGCCGCCTTTAGCTTAGCGCTGGTGACCTGAAGTCATGTGACCGTGCTGTAGTTCCTTTATAGCCCAACATTAGCCGCCTTTAGCTTAGGGGTGGTGACATGAAGTCATGTGACCGTGCTGTAGTTCCTTTATAGCCCAACATTAGCCGCCTTTAGCTTAGCGGTGGTGACATGAAGTCATGTGACCGTGCTGTAGTTCTTATAGCCCAACATTAGCCACCTTTAGCTTAGCGGTGGTGACGTGAAGTCATGTGACCGTGCTGTAGTTCCTTTATAGCCCAACATTAGCCGCCTTTAGCTTAGCGCTGGTGACGTGAAGTCATGTGACCGTGCTGTAGTTCCTTTATAGCCCAACATTAGTCGCCTGTGACTACCCGATTTGCATCTCTGCCCGATTTGCATTGCGCAAGTGCGAGATGGTCCGCCATATTGGGCAGCTACATACGGCAATCCAAACAGGACATTTGACGTCCGTACTGATCTAATAACAGGTTTTGTTCTTGAATCAACTTTTTTTAATGAAAAGTAATTTCCCTTTTCCAGGAATCTCAACAGAAAAAGTTTGTCCAGACTAATCCAAACCATTCACAGTTAAGAATTAGATATGAATTATTAATGCCATAAATGATGCATTATTTACAGTTTCTTATGTTTCCAGTGTGAAGGCTGTCAATCAGAAGTTAAATCAATTTCTCACTTATCCTAAGAATGTACTAAAAGGATTTCTTCTAAAAAAATCGGGAAATTACGTTGTCAAAACAATAACTCATCTCTCTCGTTCAGATTAATGTGGTCGGGTTTTTTTCTGCTTTGTGTCAAATGTCCTATTTGGGTTGCCGTATGTAGCTGTCCAATATGGCGGACCATCTCGCGCATGCGCAATGCAAATCGGGCAGAGATGCAAATCGGTAGTCATACCGCCTTTAGCTTAGCGGTGGTGACGTGAAGTCGTGTTTCCGTGCTTTATAACCTAACATTAGCTTTTTTACTTCAGAAATCATAAAGTGATGTTAATATGTGGAGATTATTCTGCTGAAAAAAACGTGTATGAATCAAAACTTTAGTTTGACACAGATCTTGTTTTTGCGATAATCCAAAACTATAATGTCAAAATCCCATTGGATTTTTTGTCGAGGAACCAGGAGATGCTAACTTCCGGGCCTACAAAAACACCAAGAACAAACATCTCCAGAAGTAAAAACATTTAAAAACCATTGGCTTCTAGACGAGGGAACCTGAGTGCTAAAATGCTGACTCATTTCTGGCTTTAGGACTCATTTCAGAGGCCACAATGTTGACCTGGAAGATTAGCAATGGTTTCACCAAAGACTTGTTTCACCTTGAGCTTGTGAAACGCTGTATTGTGTGCATTCTAATATATCGTTCCTTATTTTAAAATGTATTGTAACATTGCTCTAAATCTCCCTATTCCTCAAAATGTACAGTAATGGGATTGCGTATTTTTTATGTAACTGTGAATTCATTTACCTTTTTTCAAATCCTAATAACGTAATAATGTTGGTCCCCAGTGACGTGACACAAGTCTGTTTCAATGGAAAACCTTCCTTGTCACTTCTATTAAAACGCTGTATGAATGGCTAGAGGAGGGAGAGGGTGACGGGGGTGACGGGGGGGGAAAGGCAGGTGAGAAACACATCAAAAACAAGTCAGTGGAAATAAAAGACCCACAGACTGGGGGTGAGGAGGGGGAGAGAGGTGTAAGACACATGCATGGAGCCAGGGAAATATTAGGCAGTGAGAGAAAAACAAAATAAAGGAAGTAGAGCGGGAGAGTAAAGTGAGGTCAGTGGAACAAAAGCAGCTCACTTTTCACTTTTGATTCTCCGCCACAAAGAGCACAACAACATGTCGAGAGCGTAAGAGAAGCTTTGTGTGTGTGTGAGAAAGAGAGTGTTCGTAAATGAAGAGGAAGACAGGTGTGTTTGTTAGCTGCTGCATGCGACACTCCTCTCACTTTATGTACCAAAGCCTAACAAACACACAAACAGTGATGGAAGAAGTATTCAGATACTCAAAGAGGCCCTATTCTGCTTCCTGTGGTTTCCCCTTTCATGTAGTGTGTTCTATAGGTTTCCAAGTAAATGGTCTGCAAAGGCTAAAATCCCAACGTTTTTTCTCCCACACATTAAACCCTTCCATCAGACTCCTTTGTTTACTTCCTGAACACAGTGACATCACTATGTAACCTTGCGCTCCTATTGGCTAGCGCTCCAACACATTTACGTGATAAGGGGCGGGACATCTCTAAGCGGTTAACCAATCACAACAGAGCCGGCCAGCTAACCAATCAGAGGAGACTGGGCTGGTTTCAGACAGAGGGTGAAAAGAGGTGCTGCAGCACAGACAGTATGAGAAAAATAAAGAGCATGGAGACATGTCACTGTAGAGACACTACATACTGATATACACCTGAACATCAGCAGGAGAGGACTCTTTAAAGTAGAGACACTACATACTGATATACACCTGAACATCAGCAGGAGAGGACTCTTTAAAGTAGAGACACTACATACTGATATACACCTGAACATCAGCATGAGAGGACTCTTTAAAGTAGAGACACTACATACTGATATACACCTGAACATCAGCAGGAGAGGACTCTTTAAAGTAGAGACACTACATACTGATATACACCTGAACATCAGCAGGAGAGGACTCTTTAAAGTAGAGACACTACATGAGCAGAAATGAGCAGAATATGGTTAATCTAACATAAATAAGGAGATTATGTATTGTTGATTTTAATTGTGTAACTAGTAACCACATATAGCCCCCATTATTGTAATGCTAAGATATTTATAATTATGTCAATAAGCAATGTTTAAACTTCAGGGACTTTACTTGTGAATGAATTACAAATCTTGACAGGAATGTGTTTTGATGTTTGGATGTAGATGACCTTTGTATGGGATGACACACCTGACAGCGTGTGTGTGTGTGTGTGTTGTGTGTGTGTGTGTGTGTGTGTGTGTGTGTGTGTGTGTGTGTGTGTGTGTGTGTGTGTGTGTGTGTGTGTGTGTGTGTGTGTGTGTGTGTGTGTGTGTGTGTGTGTGTGTGTGTGTGTGTGGTGTTTGTGTGTGTGCGTGCGTGCGTGCGTGCGTGCGTGCGTGCCCTCCTCTTATAGCGATGTGTGTTTCGGTGTTTGGGAAGTCAACAGTAGAGTTCCTGTTCTGGTTTAAAAATACTTTGGGACGTGAATTCCTCGCCCCCCCCCCCCCCCCTCTCTCTCTCATCCTTTCTTACTGGCACTCTCACTCTGCTTGTTTTTCTTTCCAATTTCTTCTGTTTTGGAACAGTCTGTGCCCTCTCGCCTTTTTTTTCTCTCAGTCAACATATATCTGCACAAACACAGACACACACACACATATACACACCACACACACACACCACACACACACCACACACACACACACACACACACACACACACACACACACACATATGTACATAAACAGATTTCAAAGGGGAAATTGAATTAGTGACAACATAAAAAATGTACTTCACTTTGTTTTTAAAGGAGTAAGCGACTGTTACATTGATTTGATATAAGTATTTGCAACTCAATATATATCTATATGTATAAAGCTTATTTTCTAGAACGCTTTTTAGATTATAATATTACATTTGTCATTTTAGATTTTCTGTTTACATATTGTTTATGAATACAGTGGCCATTTTTTGTAATAAGCGTCGTCAAGGCACTAGAGTACATGTCCTTTATGACATTACACCACTGTTCATGCTCACAAACAGTATGTGTCCATCTGTATTTATTTTAGATTAAAGATATTCTTAACTCCATGTTTTCAAACACAGATGCTTTCATTTGAACTTCTATGTGTACAATCCCTGTTTTCCCATGTGTATATATATATTTAAATACACATATATACTGTGTCTATATATTGCATTTGGCCTAATTGACTATAATCACGACATGGTGTACGTAAGTACAAGACATCGGAGTGTATCCCAATTACAGGCCAGTGGTGAGCGTAGACAGAAAAAGTCACAACATTTAAAATAAGAAGAGCATCTAAAGGACATTTTAAAAGAATGATTGTGGATTCAGTTTCAACTAATTGGGATAAACACAAGGTCATTAACATCCTCTTTGCGCAATGTGCTCAGGATTTATGTGTGTTTTTCAACAAGCTGTTATTATCAAATAAAGATGTTGGTTTATGGGCAGCTGGGACAAAATTCATACACAAATGCAGGAGGTGGAGCGACATGTAAACACACCCTGACATTCAAGTGTGTCACCGGTTTGAATGAAACTTCATATTTTTGCATTCCCCATAGCATATCATACCAAGTTTTAGAAATACTCTTTAACCCTCCTGTTGTCTTCGGTCAAATCTGACCGATTTACTACTTTCATCAATCATAACTTTTTTGTTTTACATTCGATTGCATTAAGGCTTTATGACATCCTTCACAGTAGACATTTGAACATATACAATTGCTGATCACCACTTTCATTGAATTTTGGATGATTTAGTCAACTTTGTAACACCCATGGTGTTCCCGGCCATAAAGAAAAGGAATTAGTAACCATCCGGATCAGATAAAACACACACACACACACACACACACACACACACACACACACACACACACACACACACACACACACACACACACACACAGAACAATTTGACATGTCCCGCTCTTATGTGCCCATCCCCCCACATGGATCACACCTGGCACACGCAATACATGTTCAGTGTCTGTTCTTTGTATATTTACTGCAGTTGTTCATGTATACCAGTAGTCTGATACAATATGTACAGTTTGAAAGGGTGTTAAATGAAATTTGGTGATGATTAATGGTTTTTGTGTTAATGTAATAGCAGTTAAAACAGGACCGGTCAAATTTGACCGCGAACACCAAAGTAAGGGGGGGAAACGAAGACAATAGGAGGGTTAAGTGTAAGACAGGGCCATGCTAGCTGTTTCCCTTAGTTTCCTGTCTTTATGCTAAGCTAAGCTAAACAGCAGACGGCTGTGAATTCATATTTGAAGTTCAAGAAGTACTAAAAGTGGCCATACTGCAGTTTAAAAAAGAAAAAATCTTGCATTAAAATAATTAAAGAGTACACAAGTAATGGCATTAAAAAGTAGCACAGGTAAAAGTAATTTTTCTCCTTTCAAAATCATGTGTATTAAATGACTCCATTTATGATTGTCGAAGAATGAATGTCTGAGATAGGTGGAGCTAATTTCACTTGAACTATTTTTGTATGTCAATATTTATTTACCTGTTGATTCATATGTTTTAGATTAGCTAATAATCTGAATATGTAAAGTAACTAACGCTGTCAGAAAAATGTAGTGGAGTAAGGAGTACAATATTTGCCTTCAAAATGTGGAGTAGAAGTATAACGTAGCATCAAATGAAAGCTCAAATACATCATTTGATTGATTACATGTACTTTACTTTATTCCAGAACTTCCACCACTGCTTACATTTCCCCTATGATTCATCTTGAGTCTGAATGCAGTTGGAAAAATGGGATCCGTGTCTATGTATTGTGATTATCCTGTTAGATATCCACGCTTCAGAGTCAGTGAAGGACGAGTGCCTGTGCAGCCAGGGTGGGAGTAAACAAGGTAAAAGGAAAGGCGATCAGGTGCAGAAGTTTACGAGGATCCCGGGAAGTCGTTATCTGTGAGTACCGTCTGTCTGCGTCACAGAGTATCGCTCCCTCTCGACCTTTGACCCTCTGTGATGCATCAGTTCAGCCTGAACACGCACCACCGAGGGTCAAAGACTGGGTCATCTGTACCTGTTCAAGTCTTAAATCATTACATTACATTACATGTTACTTGTTAGACGCTTTTATCGAAAGCGACTTACATACTCAATACTGTGGACAATCCCCACAGGAGCAATTTGGGGTGAAGTGTCTCAGGGACACAACGACATGCTGACTGCAGTGGGGTTTGAACCTGATCCGAACACCTACGCACAACCCACTGTGCCACACACCGCCAATCAGACTTTAGTTCCACCGGGAGTAAATCACAAGCTACCCTGCAGTATACAAAGTCATTCAAACTAGCTGCACCTTTACCAGCTTTGAGAACACTTTCATGATCAATCATTATAAAACATATCATATCTATTATTCTGAAATGGACCAATCTGCACAATGACTACTTTTACTGTCGCTACTTTACTATATTTGATGATAATACTTATAAAATATCATCCGTTACAACATAGGTGGGAAGTAACTAAGTACATTTACTCAAGTACTGTATTTAAGTACAATTTAGAGCACATGTGTCAAACTCAAGGCCCGGGGCCAAATCCGGCCCTTGGTGGATTTAATTTCGGCCCGCAGGATATTTCTAATTACTATTAGATCTGGCCCGCCGGTATATTGGCCCACTGTGTATTTGAGTTTGACACCCCTGATTTAGAGATACTTATATTTTACTTGAGTATCGTAGAAAAAAAGAAAATCCCAGATCAAATGCACGCTAAAGGCTCTTTGAGCATGTTTTCTCTCACTGATCGTGCTGTTATGTTAAATGTTTGTTTTTTTCCATGTATTGTGTCTTGATGTTTGTCTGTTGATGTTACACATGGAGCTGCTGTGATGCAAGTCACATTTCAGACTTGATCTGACCATTAAAGTATTATCATATCATATCGTATTTCCATTTGATGCTACTTTGCACTTCTACTCCTGTGCAATTCTTAGGTATTGTATAAACAATGTATAATATGTATCTTGATTACGTAATCTCGTTACATGTAATCCGTTACTCCCCACGCTCCCCACCCAATCCAAGGTCACGCCCTCCCTCTTTGACTCCCCCCCCCCCCTCCCTCCACCCCTCACCTCAAGGTGTCACAGAGAGCACCCTTGTTCTAACCCTCACCCTGCTTTCCACCGGGACCCCCTCAAAAATCCCAGATATCCCTGCAATTTCCGGTGCAATGTTTATTTGGCGGAAAGAGGGCTGGGGGGCGAGGCGGCCTGAAAAAAGAGCTCACTCACAAACAGTTTGGGCTGCGTCTGGAGGGTAAACATGTGCAGGAGGAGCGGTAAGAAGCACTGAGGCCGGAGTGTTCTGCTCCGACATTCAGATCCACCTCAGAGCGACACAGAGAGACTCTGTTCAGACCCAACGGCCACAGCCTAATAAACATCCCCCCAGCGGTGGGAAGTAACTAAGTACATTTACTCAAGTACTCTACTTAAGTACAATTCTGAGGTATTTGTTTTTTTACCTGAGTATTTCCATTTGATGCTACTGTGTACTTCTACCCACTACAGTTCAGAGGTACATGGTGTACTTTTCCTCCACTACATGTATTTAATCCCTTTAGTTACTTTACAGATGTGGATGAATGATGTGAAATATAATCAAGTGTTAAATCAGACTTAGTTCCACCTGGAGTAAATCTCAAGCTACCCTGCAGTATACAAAGTCATTCAAACTAGCTGCACCTTTACCAGCTTTGAGAACACTTTCATGATCAATCATTATAAAACATATCATATATATTATTCTGAAATGGACCAATCTGTACAAGGCGCTTTCACACTGGAGTACTTTTCCCAGGAATAGTTCCGATAGTTCCTGGGATTTTGCGTTCACACCAAAAAGATCTGGAACTAGAACTTTTTTTCAGGAACTTTTTCTCCCCTTTTTAGTGCCTGCTAGAGAGGTGGTACTTTCCTGGGGAGGAAAAGCTTCCAATTTCTGATTGGCTGGGCGAATTGCAAACCACGCCCCGTAAAACTCTGTAAAGTTTTTGTGAAGCCGCCATTTTCTTTGCTCGCATTAGCATTATTAGCATTAGCATTAGCCCAGCGCACCAACGGAGAGAGACTAACTTATGGCAACACAAAAGAAAACATAGGAGCGGTGGAGATGAGGAGGTGTCCGCGCTTCTGGCGATTTACTCGGAAGGCTTCAGTAGAAGCTGCTGGGACTATTCCTGGGAAAAGTACTTGGTGTGAAAGCGCCTTATGCTACTTTTACTTTTGGTACTTAACTATATTTTGATGCTAATACTTTTAAAACTTTTACTTGATGATCTTTTTGAATGCAGGACTTTTACTGCAACAGAGTATTCCTACTCTCTGGTACTTCTACTTTTACTCAAGTACAAGATCTGAGTACTTCTACATTTACTCAAGTACAACATCTGAGTATTTCTACTTTTTCTCAAGTACAAGATCTGAGTACTTCTACTTTTACTCAAGTACAAGATCTGAGTACTTCTACTTTTACTCAAGTACAAGATCTGAGTACTTCTACTTTTACTCAAGTACAAGACCTGAGTACTTCTACTGTTACTCAAGTACAACATCTGAGTACTTCTACTTTTACTCAAGTACAACATCTGAGTACTTCTACTTTTACTCAAGTACAACATCTGAGTACTTCTACTTTTACTCAAGTACAACATCTGAGTACTTCTACTTTTACTCAAGTACAAGATCTGAGTACTTCTACTTTTACTCAAGTACAAGATCTGAGTACTTCTACTTTTACTCAAGTACAAGATCTGAGTACTTCTACTTTTACTCAAGTACAAGACCTGAGTACTTCTACTGTTACTCAAGTACAACATCTGAGTACTTCTACTTTTACTCAAGTACAACATCTGAGTACTTCTACTTTTACTCAAGTACAAGATCTGAGTACTTCTACTTTTACTCAAGTACAACATCTGAGTACTTCTACTTTTACTCAAGTACAAGATCTGAGTACTTCTACATTACTCAAGTACAACATCTGAGTATTTCTACTTTTTCTCAAGTACAACATCTGAGTACTTCTACTTTTACTCAAGTACAAGATCTGAGTACTTCTACATTTACTCAAGTACAAGATCTGAGTACTTCTACTTTTACTCAAGTACAAGATCTGAGTACTTCTACTTTTACTCAAGTACAAGACCTGAGTACTTCTACTGTTACTCAAGTACAACATCTGAGTACTTCTACTTTTACTCAAGTACAACATCTGAGTACTTCTACTTTTACTCAAGTACAACATCTGAGTACTTCTACTTTTACTCAAGTACAAGATCTGAGTACTTCTACTTTTACTCAAGTACAAGATCTGAGTACTTCTACTTTTACTCAAGTACAAGACCTGAGTACTTCTACTTACTCAAGTACAACATCTGAGTACTTCTACTTTTACTCAAGTACAACATCTGAGTACTTCTACTTTTACTCAAGTACAAGATCTGAGTACTTCTACTTTTACTCAAGTACAACATCTGAGTACTTCTACTTTTACTCAAGTACAAATCTGAGTACTTCTACTTTTACTCAAGTACAACATCTGAGTACTTCTACATTTACTCAAGTACAACATCTGAGTACTTCTATTTTTTACTCAAGTACAACATCTGAGTACTTCTACTTTTACTCAAGTACAAGATCTGAGTACTTCTACTTTTACTCAAGTACAAGATCTGAGTACTTCTACTTTTACTCAAGTACAGATCTGAGTACTTCTACTTTTACTCAAGTACAACATCTGAGTATTTCTACTTTTCTCAAGTACAAGATCTGAGTACTTCTACTTTTACTCAAGTGCAAGATCTGAGTACTTCTACTTTTACTCAAGTACAAGATCTGAGTACTTCTACTTTTACTCAAGTACAAGATCTGAGTACTTCTACTTTTACTCAAGTACAAGATCAGAGTCCTTCTACTTTTACTCAAGTACAAGATCTGAGTACTTCTCAAACCCCCATCCTCCTTTCTGTTCAATAAACGCTGCCCTCTGCTGGAGAAATGTCGACATGACACAGAAAAACAAACACAGACACCAGAGCCTGAAATAAACATGTCTCTCAACGCTTTAATTACTAAACAAGTCGCACTTGTTAAGTCATTTCTCAATTAAAAGGCTATGGGGTGGATTTAATGCTATAAATACTTCTACAACAGTGGCCCCCTACCATTTGAGCTAGCTATTTATTTACCCATTACTTCGTAGCTAGCTAACATTAAGCTAGCTATTTATTTGCCTTCATACTTTTAATATTTTGAGAGGTGGGACCAAGTCATTGTTTTGCAAGTCCGAGTCAAGTCTCAAGTCTTTGCGCTCAAGTCCGAGTCAAGTCTCAAGTCTTTGCGCTCAAGTCCAAGTCAAGTCTCAAGTCAGGATGGGCAAGTTCAAGTCAAGTCCAAGTCCTAAACTTTGACAAAACGAGTCTTAAACAAGTCATTATGTGCTTTTCAACAAATGTAATGACATCGATCAGAATAATACTTAATAATCAAACTGCTCTTTATTAGTCACATTAATCATTTAATAATCCATTTTCTCTCTGCTGGTAAAGTAACGTGTTTTCTTCATTTAAGAGGGATCAGTAAGGTAAGGCTACCGTGACGGTTTGATTCAGAAGGAGTTTAATGTATAAGATCCCTGATGTTGAGGTAACCAGAATGTTTATTTCCACTGTCCAGCATGTTATAAGGGACCCACAATCTATCTTTATGCAAGGGATAATGTGCAGCGAGGCGTCTCTATGGGGAAAAGAACACCTGAATCTAGATCCCTCTGCAGGTGGTACTTTAACTATATTTTGATGATAATACTTTTCTACTTTTACTTGAGTAACATTTTGAATGCAGGACTTTTTATTGCAACCGAGTATTCCTACACTCTGGTACTTTTACTCAAGAACAAGATCTGAACTTCTCCCACCTCTGGCAATAAATCCTGAGTGGTTACCAAAAAAAAACCCTGCTCTGAAGGCTATTTTCATTTTACAAATCCTGCACTCAGCTTTGCTTTCTCCAATATCATTGAAATGCAGCCAGATGCTGCTTCTTTTTTCGGTTTTCGCTAATTTCTTGACTTTTTCCTGCGCGTTTGCATTTAAATCCGGCTCCCCGTCTCCCCGTCGCTCTGTAGCTGGCCTGTACCACTACACCTGCTGTCTTTGGAGCGTCTGCCCCCACCCTTCTTTCACATAATGGTATGATCCTAGTGTGTCCTCGCATATGATTGGCCGCATGGTGGCTCAGCAAAATAAAGTCCCGCCCCTGCCTGCATGGATTGGATTCTCAGCAAGAGTTGCAGCGGCTGAAGAGTCTGCTCTCCTAACGGCAGCTCGCGATCGGCGTTTGAGACCCCTGATTTAAATTATCAAGTCACCTCAAGTCAGAAGGCTCAAGTCCAAGTCAAGTCCCGAGTCATTGGTGTTCAAGTCCAAGTCGAGTCGCAAGTGTTTTGTGATTTTGTCAAGTCGAGTCCAAAGTCATCAAATTAGTGACTCGAGTCCACACCTCTGATATTTTGTCCTTTTTGCCCACAAGTTTTAAACTAGCTAACTTAACTCTTTATCCATCAAACTGTGTCTTGATTACTTTAAGCTAACATCTCAAATGTTTATGTATTGCTACTTTTACTTTGTCCATTATGTGTATCCAACATTTTTAGCTAGCAAAAAATGGGTCTCAATTCATTTTGGCTAACTTTCATCACTGATTATTTCATCTCAACTTGATGTATTTTAGCATTTTGCCAATGCATCCATTAGCTTTTAAACTAGTGAACTATTCCTAGCTACTATTTATCCAATGCTGTTTATAGATTACATTTAAAATGTGTCTTGATTACTTTAAGCTAACATCTTTAACTGTGTATTGATTACTTTAAGCTAACATCTTTAACTGTGTATTGATTACTTTAAACAGTGTCAAACTCAAGGCCCGGGGGCCAAATCAGGCCCTTGGTTGGTTTAATTTCGGCCCGCAGGATAATTTTTAATTACTATTAGATCTGGCCCCGGTATATTGCGCGCACACCTTCACTCAATCCTGAGGGTCTCCTCAGCTCAGAGCCTGAGCCCACACATTGATGAACTTGCACCCAAGATGAGATGCCAAGTATCTGGCTTGAACTAGCATCACAGAGCAGCACACTGAGTTTCAATTGATGTTTCCTTCTGCACTTTCTTTCTTGAGACAACAGGCATGTTTGTTTTTTCTCTTTGAGGGGAATAGTTTTGTTGAAGCTGTTGTTGGCCTGTGGAGAAATGTAATCATAAGAAATGACTCTGGAAAAGCTGCAGATAGAGCCATAAGAAATGAATGCAACTGATTATTTAATGTTTAATGTTGTTTTTATAGGCAATCATTTAAGCTTGTTAGTTCCAGGTTTAATATGTGCAATAAGTTCATTTCAATAAGTTCTGCAATAAACATTGAACCAGTCCGGCCCTCGACTAGTACCCATTTTTAAATGTTGGCCCACTGTGTATTTGAGTTTGACACCCCTACTTTAAGCTAACATCTTTAACTGTGTATTGATTACTTTAAGCTATCTTAGCCATTTATGAATTTTAGCATTCTGACAATATATCCATTACAACGAAGCTAGAAATGATTCTCAGAATGTACACAACTTTTGACTTATCTTTCTATTTGTCCTTACATAAAGACACACAAAATACACAGGCTATACAGACACTATTTATTCTACTGTAAAGTATTACATTTGACATTATGTTTGTTTTACATGAACATATTTTGGGAGGCTGTGGCGCAGTGGTATTCGGATCAGGGGGTCACAGGTTCAAACCCCACTGCAGTCAGCATGTCGTTGTGTCCCTGAGACACTTCACATTGTCCATTACATTCATGTCACTTGTTAGACGCTTTTATCCAAAGCGACTTACATACTCAATACTGTGGGCAATCCCCACAGGAGCAATTTGGGGTGAAGTGTCTCAGGGACACAACGACATGCTGACTGCAGTGGGGTTTGAACCTGTGACCCCTTGATCCGAACACCAACACGCAAATCACTGCACCACACGCCTCCCTCCACAGTCTTGAGTATGTTAGTCGCTTTGGATAAAAGCAAGTAACATGTAATGTAATATTTTTCTTATGCAACTTTCTTACTATTGCACCATTGTCATGTCTCTTGATGATGAGTAGCCATATTGTATTTTAGGATCAGCCGACAATCCCAAAACGACACTGCAGCTTTTTGTGCACACAACAAATAAAACCTTTGAATCCTTTGACAGTAAAAAGCAGATGAGTGCAGGACCAGAGCCTCTACACCTGAGGGAGTCAGAGGTCTCCCCTCTTTTGCCTCCTCATAGAGCGGGGATGCTTGGGAGGGTCAGGGTGGGTGAAGGGTGAGGGCGGGGGGGAGTTTTCAGGGAGAAAGAAAGGCACATGTAGAAGGGAGTCGGACTGCATGAGGGGAGGTAGGAAATGTGGGCGTCTGTCTCTCCTGAAGCTTGTTCCTGGCTCTCTAACCCCCCCTCTGAATCTGGATTTCTGCTGGTTATCACCTGCAATTCCCAGACTCTGTAACCACTCACAGAGCCGTGCATCTTCCTCTTTCTGTGTGAGTGATGGCGGTAGAACATATTTCCCTGCACAGTCCACCTTAAAGCTCCTCTTCCTCCTCCGTTGCTTGTCTTTGATCGCTGGATCCTCTGATGTCTGAAGAGGACTCACCCATCTGCCTCTGTTTCTGCTTCTGTCTGAAAACACATGCACCTGAGGGCTTTCTGACACCAAAGACGACGTGTCGGCAAAAGCCTCTGACCTAAACTCAGCTCCTCTGTGTACAACTGAGTTTCTTTTAGGCTGAAATGCATCTGTTCTGCACTGAACATCCTTTGAAAGTGCATCATTGGACAACAGTGGACACACAACAGTACGATCGTGGTTGCGTGTGTGTATGTCCGTGAATGTGTGTGTGTCTGAGGCTTCAGGAGGGTGTGTGTTTGCAGGCAGCACAGCTCTGGATCTGCAGAACAAAGAGCGGAGTCGTCTGTGGGGGGCAGACCGGCAGAGAGCTCAGGAGGTCCGACGCTGCGAAACAGAGGAGGTCGAAGGATGGGAGAGGGTCCAGATATTACAACTTTTTCCTCCTTTCTTTTGTGCATCCTGTTTAAAAGAGTCCAAATACTTCCTGTACACATTCACAAGAGTCCAAAGTGAGGGTCATTCATTGCACTTAAAGTGGACCTATCATGCTATATTTGAATAATATAGTGTAGGACCATACCTATAAGGCATATTTATACTTTTTTTTTTTCAAAATACCAAACAGATCATGCATTTTAGCCATGCCTCATTTTGCTCAATTTGACATTTTTTAGCTCTGTTTTTGCAAGGGCTGATTCAGTGAGAACAGCACCATCTACAGGCCTGGCATATGTACTACAGCGTCTCCAGCGCTTTCGAACGGCAATGGCCGTGGCTGTCTCCTCCTGATTGGTGGAGTTGGCCCAATAGCCGTAGCGCCACCGTCCTGACGTCAGGACAGTGTTCAAATCTGGATCAGTTTTTATCAGATCCGTTGCAGCCCCTTTTTTAGAGATTTGGGTATGGAGGAAAATAGAGAGGGTTGTGTTTTCTGACACTTGGTGAGTTCCCTGGAACACCGGGGACACATATTCATGTAGAAAAGACGTACAAAAGTGCATTTTGCATGATAGGTCCCCTTTAAACATTCAATCTTCTTTACATCTTCACTGCCCAAATCAAGGTTTTTGGGGAGACATAAAGTACAATAAAACGGACTACTGCATTAGGAAGGACTCAGAGAACCAAGGCTTCTATGTACTTTCCGCATTCATTATTTTGTGCATCCTGTGTTCAAACTCTTACTGTATCTTTCCCTAAAGGTCCAAAGTGAGGGTCATTACTTTGCACTGAAACTAATCTTCTTCACTCTCCAAATGAAAGTTTTTGCAGTGACAAAATGTGAAAGAAAGAAAAGAAAAACAGCATTTAGAAATGGTCTGGCTTACTTCTTAGAAATGGTTACTTCATTAGTGAAAATGAATCAAAGTAACAAAGGCTTTTCCTCCTTATTCCTTCGTGTTCCTTCCTTTAACATTTCAACTTTCCCCTCAAAGCTATTCTGCATCCTGTTCAAAAGAGTTCAAATACTTCCACAAGAGTCCAAGGTGAGGGTGATCAGTTGCATTGAAAAGTCATCTTCTTTACACCTTAAAGGTGGGGTAGGTAATTTTGGAGAAACCAGCTCGAGTGCGCTAGAATTTGAAAATACACAACCCGAAAAAATCTGCCACTTCCTTACAGAGCCCCTCCTCCAACACCACACGCACATGACCAATGAGGGCACGAGATAAGTTTGTGCAGAGATGGAAGGCTGACAGGCAGGTAGGCCATCCATTATTTTAGCCGGGCCGGCTCAGATGATTGGTCGTGCTTTTTACAGCGCCACGGCTTCCACAGATGAAATATTTTGTGTTTCTGAAATAAATTACATACCCTACCTTTAACTTCTTAAATGAAGGTTTCTGCAGTGACAAAAATGTGACAGAAAGAAAAATCAAACCGTTGTAGAAATGTACGGGTCATCTGCACATCAGTGGAAAGGACTCAAGGCTTTTCCATTCCTTTGTGTTCCTTCTCCGTTCCTCTGTAGTTTATCCAAAATGCCAACTTTCACCCAAATGCTTAAATGCCTCTTGAAATACTTCCTGTACACATCCACAGAAGTCCAAAGTTAAGGTGATCACTTGCACTGAAAAGCAATCTTCTTTGCAGCTTCACTTTCCGAACAGCAGAAATAAAAATAAAATCAAGCTGTTGTAATAATGGAGTATCCAAACAACACAGAGAGAGTCTGCATCTTCTTCCTTTTAGAGGACATTAAGGACTTAACGAACCAAGTCTGTCCTCTGTATTCCTGTCTTCTTCTTCTTTACACAATGGCTTTATGCGTGAGTCATCCTCTCTTGCTGAATATTTCCCCTGTCTTACTGAGTGTGTGTGTTCTCCAGTGTTTCTGTATCTGACCAACAACACACACATCTCCCCTCTCTTTCATCCGGCTGCCCTCTTGGACATGAAAGGCGCTGGCCATCGACTTTTCCATCACCATAAATCATGGATTACAGGTGAGCAGCGAGCAAGGATGGTGTTCTTTTATTTGTTTCATCTGATGTCTGCTTTCATGCTGAGAGGTGGAAGAGAAGAACAATAACGCATGTGTGCGCTGTGTGGGCAGCTAAAGGAGTAGTTAGTGTAATCTAGACAAAATAATTCAACTAAAAACATATTAAACTGTATTTTCAAGCAAAATACAATGTGCTTTTTTTAAGATTACATTTAGATCTCTCCATCCATCCATCCATCCATCCATCTTCTCCGCTTATCCGTGGTCGGGTCGCGGAGGTAGCAGTTCCAGCAGAGAGCCCCAAACGTTCCTTTCCCTGGCCACATCAACCAGCTCTGACTGGGGGATCCCAAGGTGCTCCCAGGCCAGCGAAGAGATACAATCCCTCCACCTGGTCCTAGGTCTACCCCTCGGTCTCCTCCCAGCTGGAACACCTCCCTAGGGAGGCGCCCAGGTGGCATCCTTACTAGGTGCCCGAACCACCTCAACTGGCTCCTTTCGATGCGAAGGAGGAGCGGTTCAACTCCGAGTCCCTCCCGGATAACTGAACTTCTCACCTTATCCCAGCGACTGCAGTACCGCTCCCGCTGCTCCGATTCTCCGGCCCATCTCACGCTCCATTGTTCCCTCACTCGAGAACAAGACCCCAAGATACTTGAACTCCTTCACTTGGAGTAAGGACTCATTCCCTGCTTGGAGAGGACAGTCCATCGGTTTCCTGCTGAGAACCATGGACTCAGATTTGGAGGTGCTGATCTCATCCCAGCCGCTTCACACTCGGTTGCGAACCGATCCAGTGAGTGCTCACAGACCGATGTAGCCATTAGAACCACATCAGAACCAGATAATTTAGATGATCTCATTTATTTTATTTGAATCAGGAGAGACTCATTTTTGGTTTAAAGAACATTTATTTATTCATTCTCAACAACAAAAAATCAATTAACGAGATTGGTCTTCATTTCTTTTTGGACAATTTCTTAATTATTGTTAATTTTCTGTTTCTTTTTTTAAAATTCTCAATAGTCGTAAAACGGATTCAATACCAAGACCTACACTACAAAGATGATTTGTTCTTAAAAATACTAGAATATTAGTAATTTAATTATAATGATTAAAACTATTCAATATTTTTGTTTATTGTTTTTTATGTTTAAAGAACAATGGTCAATTTTAACAAAATTACACATTATTTATTGCATCTCAGTTGATATGGGATGGATTTAAAGCTATAAATACTCCTATAACAGTGGCTCCTTACCATTTGACAATTTATCAATTACTTTTAAGATAACTAACTGTTAAAGGTAGGGTAGGTAAGTTTGAGAAACCGGCTCGAGATACACTTGTTGTTATATTCCATGGAATGCTCTTAACATCCCGATAGCAATGAATATCTTAAGTGCTTTGACAAAAAATCCATAAAAAAATGTCATCTGTGGAAGCCGTAGTACTGTAAAAAGCACGACCATAATTTTAGCTGGCCCGGCTAAAAAAACTGGATGACCTACCTGCCTGTCAGCCTTCCATCTGTGCACAAACTTATCTCGTGCCCTCATTGGTCATGTGCGCGTTTGTGTGTGGAGGAGGGGCTCTGGAAGGAAGTGGCAGATTTTCTCCGGTTGTGTATTTTCAAATTCTAGCGATCTCGAGCCGGTTTCTCAAACTTACCTTTAAACTAGCTATTTATTAATTGCTTTTAGGCTAGTTAACATTGAGTATGTTATTTTTAACCATTTATTTTTGCTGTTTTTGCAACAGAATACACTTTATTTCCCAAAATGACATTCATAAATCAATTAATATGATCATTTTTACTTTTAAAAGTAGAATACAGTACCATGTAGTTCCCAACACGACCACCAAGGGCGCTAACCGCAGTTTCGTCTCGTGGATAAAAAGCTGCTCGGTCCCTTTTTCTACCAAACGGAAGTGCTTAACTGGTCACCCAAGGCCAAGATCACCGAAGCAGCAGCAGAAAGGTAAACACGGAGAAATGTCTTATCGCTTTAAAACACCTTAATGTGTTGGTGTGTGTGACACCTGAGTATGTAGTGAGGATTTAACCTGTGAACGTGTGTGAGTGTGAGTGTGAGTGTGTGTGAGTGTGTGTGTGTGTCGTAACGGGAGGCGGGAGGAAGAGGAGGACGAAGAGGGCAAAGTGGGCAAAGTCATAACGGAGGTTAACTTAAATAACCGGGAGATACGCAGCAAACCGGAGGAGAATCTGCGTTAAAGGGGATTAAAAAGTTATTATTCACGGACATGTTTCACAGAGATATACCCGATATTTAAAGTTCTCCTCCTCTGTTTGTGGGAGTGTGTAAAAACCACAAAGCAGTGGAGGTATTTAACCAGAAGAGGAGAAGTACTCAGATCTAGTACTGGAGTAAAAGTAGAAGTACTCAGATCTTGTACTTGAGTAAAAGTAGAAGTACTCAGATCATGAACTTGAGTAAAAGTAGAAGTACTCAGATCTTGAACTTGAGTAAAAGTAGAAGTACTCAGATCTTGTACTTGAGTAAAAGTAGAAGTACTCAGATCATGTACTTGAGTAAAAGTAGAAGTACTCAGATCTTGTACTTGAGTAACAGTAGAAGTACTCAGATCATGTACTTGAGTAAAAGTAGAAGTACTCAGATCTAGTACTGGAGTAAAAGTAGAAGTACTCAGATCTTGTACTTGAGTAAAAGTAGAAGTACTCAGATGTTGTACTTGAGTAACAGTAGAAGTACTCAGATCATGTACTTGAGTAAAAGTAGAAGTACTCAGATCTTGTACTTGAGTAAAAGTAGAAGTACCAGAGTGTAGGAATACTCTGTTACAGTAAAAGTCCTGCATTCAAAATGTTCCTCAAGTAAAAGTAGAAAAGTATTCTCATCAAAATATAGTTAAAGTAGCGACAGTGAAAGTAGTCATTGTGCAGATTGGTCCATTTCAGAATAATATATATGATATGTTTTATAATGATTGATCATTAAAGTGTTCTCAAAGCTGGTAAAGGTGCAGCTAGTTTGAATGACTTTGTATACTGCAGGGTAGCTTGTGAATTTACTCCAGGTGGAACTAAAGTCTGATTTAACTTGATTATATTTCACATCATTCATCCACATCTGTGAAGTAACTAAAGGTATTCAATACATGTAGTGGAGGAAAAGTACGAAGTAGCATAACATTGAAATACTCAAGTAAAGTGCCCTTTTTACCTGCTATGCCACTTTTGCTGTAACACCGTACATTTCCCCCTGTGGGACTAATAAAGGATTCTGATTGTGATTATTTACAACAGTCAAATGCTACTCAATGCAACAATATGAAAACAATGTCACATATAATAATATCTTATACGGAGGCAATTGTTCTGCAGAATGAGTACTTTTGATGCTTTGAATACATTTTCCTGATTATACTACTGTTCGTTGACTTAAAGGGGCCCTTTAGGCACAGACACTACATCTAGCTGTTTCTGTTAGATATGATGCTGCAGTGCTTACCATGACATTATATTCATACAAGAGAATCTAGTCAAAGCTGTCTGTGCTTCAGGTAGACACACATCAATCACACCTGAGAAACCCACACACACTACGCCCTGCATGTAGGAAGCTGTAAACATGCTCTCACACACACACACACACACACAGACAGACAGACAGACAGACAGACAGACAGACACACATACAGACACACACACAGACAGACGGACACACTGACACACACACAGACAGACACACACACACACTACGCCCTGCATGTAGGAAGCTGTAAACATGCTCACACACACACACACATACAGACACACACACACAGACACAGACAGACACACATACAGACACACACACAGACACACACACAGACAGACAGACAGACACACATACAGACAGACACAGACAGACACACATACAGACACACACAGACACACACACACTACGCCCTGCATGTAGGAAGCTGTAAACATGCTTACACACACACACACATACAGCACACAACACACAGACACACACACAGACACAGACAGACACACATACAGACACACACAGACACACACACACACACAGAGACACAGACACAGACACACACACACACACACACATACACACAGACACACCATCTTATGCAACCAGAGCTGCTTTTCCCTCAACAAGTGTCAATCTGCTATTTGTTTTTTTCCGATTGTGTTTTTTATGATTTGTAACGTGTGCACACTTAGTTATTTTCAGTTCTTTTGTCATTAATCTCCATTTTTCTTCTTCTCTTGTTGTCCTCTTCCCCTCAGATGGCTCACAGGCTGCTGGTGCGTAGGTTTTGGACGCTCTGCTCCAAAGATCTCCGCTGCCTCCCAGTCTCCTCTTCCTCTTCCTTCTCTACCTCCCTGCAGTCTTCCAGAGTCCCCGTCCTCTCTCGCTCCCTCGCCCTCGCCTCCCTCCGCCGGGCCGCCTCCTTCAACGTCCAGGACCACGACGACTTCGACGTCCGGGTCATCAAGAGCGAGCTGCCGGTGCTGGTGGACTTCCACGCACAGTGAGTACTGAGGGGGGCGGGGGTGGTGACTACGTGGTGGTACTACAACGTTTCTGTCAGGGAAGATTTCAATGTCCGGGACAAATGGGAGGAACACCGGTCAATCCAATCCAACTTTATTTATATAGCACATTTAAAAACAACAGAGTTGACCAAAGTGCTGTACATCAATACATATATAAAAAGCAGCATGAATACATTTAGATAAAACAAATGTAAAAGCACGAGACAATAAAACCATACGTGTAGCCACAGACTGAAAAACTCTCATACACGATGTAAAAACATTTTAAAACACAAAAAAATTGAAAACCCCAGAGAGTTGACAGTATCAGTGACAAGTGACAGAAACGGTATAAACACAAACCAGGTTGACAGCGACAGACGGCTATGAAGGAACTACAGCACGGTCACATGACTTCACGTAACCACCGCTAAGCTAAAGGTGGCTAATGATGGGCTATAAAGGAACTACAGCACGGTCACATGACTTCACGTCACCACCGCTAAGCTAAAGGCAGCTAATGTTGGGCTATAAAGGAACTACAGCACGGTCACATGACTTCAGGTCACCACCGCTAAGCTAAAGGTGGCTAATGTTGGGCTATAAAGGAACTACAGCACGGTCACATGACTTCACGTCACCACCGCTAAGCTAAAGGTGGCTAATGTTGGGCTATAAAGGAACTACACACGGTCACATGACTTCACGTCACCACCGCTAAGCTAAAGGAGGCTAATGTTGGGCTATAAAGGAACTACAGCACGGTCACATGACTTCACGTCACCACCGCTAAGCTAAAGGTGGCTAATGTTGGGCTATAAAGGAACGACAGCACGGTCACATGACTTCACGTCACCACCGCTAAGCTAAAGGTGGCTAATGTTGGGCTATAAAGGAACTACAGCACGGTCACATGACTTCACGTCACCACCGCTAAGCTAAAGGTGGCTAATGTTGGGCTATAAAGGAACTACAGCACGGTCACATGACTTCACGTCACCACCTAAGCTAAAGGTGGCTAATGTTGGGCTATAAAGGAACTACAGCACGGTCACATGACTTCACGTCACCACCGCTAAGCTAAAGGAGGCTAATGTTGGGCATGGTGTTGTTTAGTCGTCTCATTTAGACACCTGTTAGCAACCGCCGTTTTTTAGGTCAAACAACATCTCTTCAGCTTGTGTTAACCACAAACCTAATTTCAGGCTTACAACCAAAAACACATTCACAGAAAACATTGGCTTCCAGACGAGGGGAACCCAAAAGGGCTAAAAAGCTAACTAGTATCTTGGTTTTAGGACTTGAGCTGAAATTGATAGGAAGGCTACATAAAAAGGCTGCAGAAGAAGCAATGATTTTATTTTATTCATGGCTTAAGAAGACTGTAACAAAGGATAACACTAATTGCCAATATGCACCCTGATCAAAATAAGGTATTAATTGAACAAACAAAATGTTTTTGGTACAAAAACATTAAAGCATATGTAGAGACGGCCTTCAGTATTTTTAGATTATAATGATTGACTGTAAGAATGCTTAGTTTTAAAATCATAATTTCAGCTATTTGAAGCAGTGTTTCCGCCAGGGGGCGTCTTGCCGTCATTTGACGCCCTTATTCAGCTCGGAACGCCCTGAACTCGAGCCGAGGGCGTCCAAAAAAAAAATAATTAGAGAGAAGATCGAGTTTTTATCGCTTGAAATGACGAAAAGGAAAAAGGACAAGGACATCCCTCTGTTGGAGGCGCAAAGGAGTCTGGTGGGATTCTTTTCGCCCCCAGCAAAGCGTGTTCCTGTGACGGAAAGTGTACTGCCGGCGAGCCTTGATAACATGGTAACATGAAGAGCCGCTTAGGAGCCGGCTCTTCTTAGTGAGCCGAGCCAAATGATCCGGCTCACTAAGAAGAGCCGGAACTCCCATCACTAATACGTAAAGAGAAAGTATCTATAAGGGACGGCTCAATTCAAAATTCAAGTCACGTGACACGACGTGACGTCACACACGTTTTATTTCTGATCATCTAGCCACGCTGTTGTTTTTCCATTAATTAGATGATCTGCAGTTAACTGCCTGATCAGATAGAGAAGCAGCAGTACTCAGATTCTCAGAGACCAGGATTGAAGCTGGCTGTGTTAGAGCAGTTTAGGAGATCTGCACTCGCACTGATCTGTGACATTTTAGGGATTCAAGCACTGACCTTTGACCTGGTTTTACAGCTGTTCTGCCTCTTTAAATGACTAGAAGTGTCACATACAGTGTGTGTGTGTGTGTGTGTGTGTTGCAGTTAAAAATAACACACACTTGTACACAACTAAGCGAGGTGGGGATTCCACTCTGGAGGCATGTGAGGTTGCACAACAGCTACTCAACGAAAGACCCTATTACTCTGCAGTATAGAAAGATCTGTATCTCCGTTTAGATTTTTTAATGATTTGATGCTTTTTGAATGTATTTGTGATGTGTGGGCAATCACTTAAGTCATTCATAATATTACACTGATCCTGACAGAGAATTAGTTGTATTGATTTCTTTGTTAGCCACTTTTCTAATTGCTTTTGACATGTAGATAAACAATATATAATCTATATATAAACTGCAATCAGAATCCATACAGTCCAAGAACAAGGTCCCATAATAAAAAAAATATGCTTTAAATTGAGTTTTTACTATGATGTTGACGTAGGTGTCCAACCAATCCTTATAACAAACAATATTTGAAACCCAAGCAGCTCCTACTGGTCGGTTAAGACGATTAAGATCTCAATGATGGTTTAAAATAGTCAATCAAATCGGTGTTAGAAAGTTGTGAATCAATGCAAAATATTAGGCTGATGGGTCCACTAGTTTGGAAGATTAACCGTGGACACACACACAAGACCAATCACATGATCCCATGTTCAATAATAACCCACTCTGTCTCTTTTAAGACGACCTCTTGACCTCTTGTTCCCGTGTGTCTTCAGGTGGTGTGGTCCCTGTAAGATCCTCGGCCCGAGGCTGGAGAAAGCTGTGGCGAAACAGAGCGGCAAAGTCACCATGGCTAAAGTCGACATCGACGATCACACAGACCTGGCTATCGAATACGGGGTGAGACTCGCACGCATTATACAGAGGGCAATCACTGTATGAATACAACATACAAGCATTTCTAGCACACATTATACAGAAGGGAATCACTGTATGAATACTATTACATAAGTATATGTAGCACATATTATACAGAGGGCAATCACAGCATGAATACAACATACGAGTATATGTAGCACATTATACAGAGGGCAATTACAGTATGAATACTATTACATAAGTATATGTAGCACACATTATACAGAGGGCAATCACAGCATGAATACAACCATACGAGTATATGTAGCACACATTATACAGAGGGCAATCACAGCATGAATACAACCATACGAGTATATGTAGCACACATTATACAGAGGGCAATTACAGTATGAATACTATTACATAAGTATATGTAGCACATATTATACAGAGGGCAATCACAGCATGAATACAACCATACGAGTATATGTAGCACACATTATACAGAGGGCAATCACAGCATGAATACAACCATACGAGTATATGTAGCACACATTATACAGAGGGCAATCACTGTATGAATACTATCATACAAGTATATGTAGCACATATTATACAGAGGGCAATCACTGTATGAATACTATTACATAAGTATATGTAGCACACATTATACAGAGGGCAATCACTGTATGAATACTATCATACAAGTATATGTAGCACATATTATACAGAGGGCAATCACTGTATGAATACTATACATAAGTATATGTAGCACACATTATACAGAGGGCAATCACTGTATGAATACTACATACAAGTGTATATTTAGCACACATTATACAGAGGGCAATCACAGTGAATACAAATACAAGTATATGTAGCACACATTATACAGAGGGCAATCACAGTATGAATACATCATACAAGTATATGTAGCACACATTATACAGAGGGCAATCACTGTATGAATACTACATACAAGTGTATATTTAGCACACATTATACAGAGGGCAATCACTGTATGAATACTACAATTTGAGTATATTTAGCACACATTATACAGAGGGCAATCACTGTATGAATACTACAATTTAGTATATTTAGCACGCATTATACAGAGGGCAATCACTGTATGTATACTATTACATAAGTATATGTAGCACACATTATACAGAGGGCAATCACAGTATGAATACTATCATACAAGTATATGTAGCACACATTATACGGAGGGCAATCACTGTATGAATACTATTACATAAGTATATGTAGCACACATTATACAGAGGGCAATCACTGTATGAATACTATTACATAAGTATATGTAGCACACATTATACGGAGGGCAATCACTGTATGAATACTATTACATAAGTATATGTAGCACACATTATACAGAGGGCAATCACTGTATGAATACTATCGCCATAGCTTTGTCGATGCTTCAGTTAAATGTCTGAAAGCGGTCAGACTTCATGCCAATAATTCAAATCATGTTAAAATAAAATGATATAGGAGTTTCAAGAGACGTGCATACAAGTCCAGTGTCCCAGATACACAGAAGACGATAAGGAGCATTTACAAGTGGAGACAAAAACAGTGTGTGTCATGCATTTCTTTATCCCGACACCACACGTGTATTTGTTTTTATCTCCCCAAGATACAAGGGAATTCATCCCACATGTTGTTTCATCATGTATCCATTTTGTTCTCCTAACACCCTCCTTGTGTCTTTGGTGTCCAGGTGTCTGCCGTCCCGACAGTAATCGCCATCCGGGGCGGTGACGTCATCGATCGCTTCGTTGGGATCAAAGACGAGGATGAACTCGAGTCATTCGTCAGCAAGCTCATCGGGAAATGAACCAGCGCCCCCTCCCCAGATCTCCCATTCACCTGGTGAATTATTTTGGCTGCCATTTGAGCCAGATTAGCAAAAGCCAATAAACAAACTTCTCGTCACAATGTCAAACCATCTGCTCACGCCCATCCCTCGCACTCCGCTTCAGCTGTGCTTTATCGCTTCAGTCTTTGTCTCTTATTTTTTTGTCTAGAGATGGGTGCGTGCTTCCTTTTTTAAGCTTTAGTTCATGCCATGCTCCATTTTATTCTCAATAATGTGACGGCTCCGCATTACAAGAGCCGGTTGTTGCTGTAACTGTCTATAGAGTGGAAAATGTAAACTGTATATTTACAACATTAGGGATGAACAGTTCTAGTTTTAGGGTGGAGAGGATTTCACTTTAAAAAGCTGACGATACTGAATGAGGCTGTGGCAGTGTTACCTGTAGTTCCTGCTTTTGTCCACACGGGGGTGACGTTCTCTAACATCGCAAGCCACACATGGTCATTTTACACCATTATGCCTAATAATGTGAGAGAGGGAAACAAGTATGTGTGTGTCTGTGTGTGTGTGTGTGTGTGTGTGTGTGTGTGTGTTTCTGGGTCCTGACTGTGGAACTTTAAGTCAAATGGAATTGCAGATATTGAGTTTTATTTTGTTTATTACTCGAATTAACTCGTACCGGAAACATGACCAACGGAAGTATAAAGGAGTCAGAAAACGTTCTGGATTTGCATTTTGTTTTTTCTGTGGTTCAAAAATACACAAGGTTTTAGCTTTATTAGTCCCTAATGACACTGATGCAATATAATAGTTATGTACTTTCCCTGTTTTGCTTTTTTGCACTGTTTAGGACAGTGTTTCTCAAACTTTTTCATACCAAGGACCATGTATTTATATATTTCAAATGTGAAATGTTACCATATACTCATGGACCACTAGGGGGCGCTCACGGGACCACCACACTTTGAGAAGCACTGGTTTAGGAGTATCAGTATGTAGTGTCTCTACTTTAAAGAGTCCTCTCCTGCTGATGTTCAGTGTATATCAGTATGTAGTGTCCCTAATTTAAAGAGTCCTCTCCTGCTGATGTTCAGGTGTATATCAGTATGTAGTGTCCCTACTTTAAAGAGTCCTCTCCAGCTGATGTTCAGGTGTATATCAGTATGTAGTGTCTCTACTTTAAAGAGTCCTCTCCTGCTGATGTTCAGGTTTATATCAGTATGTAGTGTCTCTACTTTAAAGAGTCCTCTCCAGCTGATGTTCAAGTGTATATCAGTATGTAGTGTCTCTACTTTAAAGAGTCCTCTCCAGCTGATGTTCAGGTGTATATCAGTATGTAGTGTCCCTACTTTAAAGAGTCCTCTCCAGCTGATGTTCAGGTGTATATCAGTATGTAGTGTCTCTACTTTAAAGAGTCCTCTCCTGCTGATGTTCAGGTTTATATCAGTATGTAGTGTCTCTACTTTAAAGAGTCCTCTCCAGCTGATGTTCAAGTGTATATCAGTATGTAGTGTCTCTACTTTAAAGAGTCCTCTCCAGCTGATGTTCAGGTGTATATCAGTATGTAGTGTCTCTACTTTAAAGAGTCCTCTTCTGCTGATGTTCAGGTGTATATCAGTATGTAGTGTCTCTACTTTAAAGAGTCCTCTCCACTGATGTTCAAGTGTATATCAGTATGTAGTGTCTCTACTTTAAAGAGTCCTCTCCAGCTGATGTTCAAGTGTATATCAGTATGTAGTGTCTCTACTTTAAAGAGTCCTCTCCTGCTGATGTTCAGGTGTATATCAGTATGTAGTGTCCTCTACTTTAAAGAGTCCTCTCCTGCTGATGTTCAGGTGTATATCAGTATGTAGTGTCTCTACTTTAAAGAGTCCTCTCCAGCTGATGTTCAGGTGTATATCAGTATGTAGTGTCTCTACTTTAAAGAGTCCTCTCCAGCTGATGTTCAGGTGTATATCAGTATGTAGTGTCTCTACTTTAAAGAGTCCTCTCCTGCTGATGTTATTCCCTGTTGTATATTTCCCCTTCTCTCCACCTGCTGTCTGAACATGTAGGAGTTACTCATGCTGTCTCTACCCTCTCATCACACACTTCTAAATTACCTCTCTTCTGTCATCCCCATAAAATCAACTGTCTCTCTCAAAAACATAATAATGCTTTGAGTCTTGCACCTGATCAAACATCCTCAACTAAACTACCTTTCTTTTTAAAATAATAACTTATTTTTCGTTGTTTTAATCTTGTTCTTATTTCACAAGTCTGGAGATTACTCATGCTAAAAATATCTCTTAGGAAAGTGCCAGGATTTGATCCAAACACAGAAATGAATCATGAAGTAACAATCTCAAAAAACAAGAATGCTGCAAATAAATTAGATTTGACTTTAGATGAGAAACTCCCTTTGGAGGGAACACAGGGATTTAAGCCTTTTGTCGACCATTGACTGCACTCAAACTTATATAACAGGAACACCCCAAAAAAGCAACAATAGGGCTTCTTTAAAACAGCTGTTTGGCACAAATACACAGTTGTTCTCAAAAAATGGTCTCAAGACAACTTACAAATGTTCCCTTTCCTACCAACACTGTTTCAATATGTTTAATGTACACAGCTCCATTTCTTCACAGGTGTCTGAAGCCTCGTGAATCTTCAGTTTCAGGTGTGATGTAATACTGTCAGCCCATCTGCCCGTCTCTCAGCGCTCCAGATGATGTAACTGCAGTCTGTGAACAGTCATGTTTACACTGTCGGGCCCAGTGGATCTCTGACTCAGTGGATCTCTGACTCTGCAGATGGTTTGATAGTTGCGATGGTTCCCGGTTATAAAAGCATAACAAAATAAAAGGTGTTATCTCTGGACTTTGAGAATAATTAACAGTGATGCATCAACAAGGTTTTATACAAGATAAATAAGTTGTATAATTGCAACATTTCAACCTGCTTTTTAAAACTTAATTGACCATTTAAATGCAAACAATTATATGGAAAGAATGTCATGAAATTAAATGTTTTCAGCCTGTTAAGCAGGGAAACTTCTGCTTTGAATAATTTCAAAAACTTCAAGCTAACAATCATCAGAATCACTTTAACTCTCCCTGGGTATGGTAAAATGTAAAATATGTGAAGTTAAATGTTCAATAAAAGATCAAAATAGAACAAAATTATTCATACAAACATAAGTTAAGTAAAAATGTAAAATACAATAATATTCATGTAAACAGTAAGTTAAAAAAGCAATTCAAATACATTAATATTTACCAAAAGTAAATACCCACAGAAAAGATGAAATCATTTAAAGGGGACCTATCGTGCAAAATGCACTTGATGTCTTTTAACATAAACATGTGTCCCCGGTGTGTCAGGGAACTCACGCAGCGTCAGAAAATAAAACCCTCTCTCTTTTCCTCCGTACCCAAATCTCTAAAACGGGGCTACAACGGAGCTGATCCAGATTTGCGTCCGATATGACGTAATATCTGAAATGTGGACCCACGGCACTATCAGAAACGTTGCTATCAGAAACAATGCCCGACTGTTTTGGACGTAATATGGTCGGTGTTTACATTAGCATCGCTAACACTCAGAGCTAACCTGTACTGGAGAGCATGTGTGTGAAGAAGCAGGAAATAAAAAGGAACTCACCTTGTGGAATAACCGGCAAGAGAGAAAGCCTTTGAGCTCCATACTGTTTCAGAAATAATCCTTGATAATCCATGATAGGGCGTTTCATCACGGCAGCATTTAGTTTAGACAGTAGCTGCCGGGTCCCGCATGAGCTCAGCCCCCTCCTTTTTTATTTTTTTAAAGCTTTATACCCCAAATCAGCACTTTTGAAACAGGAAGTGAAATAGAGGGATATGAGGCATGGCTAGAATGGGTGATCTGTTTGGTATTTTGAGCAAAACACTTCATAGACATGTTTTTTATATATTTTTATATATCTGAGACCTATGCTATTGCCTAGAAATAGCATGATAGGTGACCTTTAATTAAGGTTGAAAAAATAGAATATTTATTTAAGTCAAGATAATTGTTATAAAATACAAAAATATGAGTAAAGACATAAGAAGTTACATAAAAATGTGCTTACTGTAACATTGTTACAATATGTGCTTTAAAGTCATCATCTTAGGCTCTGATTTTTTTTTCTTTTTTTCTGATATTTTATAGACTATTAAAACAATAACTCATTAATTCTCAATCATATAATCATAGTGGGAGCCGTACTGATTATTATTGAGCCTCAGCTGTGTGTGTGTGTGTGTGTGTGTGTGTGTGTGTGTGTGTGTGTGTGTGTGTGTGTGTGTGTGTGTGTGTGTGTGTGTGTGGTGTGTGTGTGTGTGTGTGTGTGTGTGGTGTGTGTGTGTGTGTGTGTGTGTGCAGGATCAGGAGGTTTCTCTGTCACTGCCCTGTAGAAGCTCTGCAGGTAATGAGGTCACCAGAGGCAGAAAACACCTGCAGCCTCTTCTCTCAACGTCTCTCTAACTAAACACATTCCCACCTATCCTACACCCCCCCCCCCCCCCCCCCCTGCATGTTATCACAGCCCCACAGCTGACTGCATCCCGCACACTGCTTATTAAACACACTCAGCGTCTGACATGTTTCCATCTGCACCTCTCAGCGGTCGGGCTGGGATTAGATCATCCCAGTAGCAACCAGAGGAAGAGGGGGGAATTCCAGTGGCGTTGCATAATCAGTGATCCAGATGTAGCATTGTGTTCGGGATGAAAGACATTCCTGCACAGCGTTCTGATGTCTGGGACTGCATGACGGCACCTTTTGTTATTAATGATCTGTAGAAGATACAGCAACAAACTATTGTCAACCCACAGGTAAATATAATGTGTTATTGTTTAATCTACATTGGCTCTATATGTTTTCCTAGTACTCCATAAAAAAGTCCATTTAAAATTCAAATCAAAACATAACAAGTAAATGTGATAGGTAACTAGCAATTCAAGTATTAAAACAATTAAAATACAAGATTCTCCTTTCCAAATATAGTGGAGAAGAAGTTTAAAGTGACATTTAATGAAAATACCAACACATTTTTAAACTAGTGTCCATTTATATATACTGTATATGGACAATTCTCAATGTTAATTACATGTACTCTAAAAGTTGTCCTTAAGTACAGCACTCGAGTAAATGCACTTAGCTATTTCCCCAAACTTATAATCAGTGACACACACCCAGACACACAGACACACACACACACACACACACTCACACACCCCTCCCCATGTCTCATCCTCTTTGTGTGTGTTCACAGAGCAGCGAGGTGACTGAATACATGACGACAGGCTCAAAGGTTGCAGGGTATCTCCATTAATGTATAAAGAGTGACTCTCTCCTCTCTCTCTCTCTCTCTCTCTCTCTCTCTCTCTCTCTCTCTCTCTCTCTCTCTCTTTCTTTCTCTCTCTCTGGTAACTCTACACCTCCTCCGCCAAAAACAATAGACCACACCTCCATCTCTCTCTCTTACTCAACCAGCTTGTGACCATATAAGGCAAAAAAAAGAGCATGTGGAAGGCTGCTGCTGCTGCTGCTGAACACACACACACACACACACACACACAACACACACCACACACACACACACACACCCACACACACACACACACACACACACACACACACTCCTCTACTGACTCAGACCCTGAAACTGTGGATGTTTGCTGTGTGTGTTAGAAATGACCTGACACTGAGCCAAGTGTTTTAGCTGTGTGTGTGTGTGTGTGTGTGTGTGTGTGTGTGTGTGTGTGTGTGTGTGTGTGTGTGTGTGTGTGTGTGTGTGTGTGTGTGTGTGTGTGTGTGTGTGTGTGTGTGTGTGTGTGTGTCGGTGTTCATATTCTTAGAAAAGTAAAAGTGTGTGTACCATGATGAACACACACTGCAGGCTGCAAGCAAACCTGAAAGTATGTTCAAATCAAACTTTATTGATGTAGCACTTTTCATACACAAAAAGTAACACAAACAAACAAAACATTAACAAAAAAAAAACAATCAACATTTTGTTTATATTTCAAAAATATTGAAAATAATTTCATTTCATTTAATCGTTTATTTGAACCGGGACAGTGCACATTAATGAACATTTTAAACAAAATAATGCTTTTAAATGTAAATGAGCCGGATTTTAGCTTTGAGCTAGTTTCCATCCGTAGTCCCGTCACATACAACATTTATTTAATAACTACAATTATATTTTTACATTGGATAAATTGTCAAAAAAAACAAATGTTCCCCAGGATAAATAAAGTATTCTGTTTCAGATTAATATTTGTGAACCATGAAATGTTTTTACATTAAAAAGTCTGATTATCTAAATTATCGATTTATCGTGACAGTTCAAGAAAAGTACAAATACTGATATTTTGAGTACTGTACGTGATTCATACTTAGTGAAATTCCACTGCTGGTGTGTGTGTGTGTGTGTGTGTGTGTGTGTGTGTGTGTGTGTGTGGTGTGTGTGTGTGTGTGTGTGTGGTGTGTTTGTTTGTGTATGATTGTGACTGCACCGACAATACCCAGTCAGATCTGGCACGGCCTGAGAGCAATCTGTGTTTATAGTAAATACATGGCGGTATTTATATTTTAAACACAAGCTGTCCTCCACCTTGTTAGCTCCGCTCTCTGTTCCAGACAAATACCGCCGCAGGGACGCACAAAGCCGCTTCTGTTTCTGTCTATATCTATGCCATCCTTTCTCTCATGCAACACACACATGACCTACACTTACAATACCATATTATAACATATCTTACATATTATCTGTATTTATAAAACTGTCCAAACAGCTTAATTTTCCATGGCATACTCATATTTACTTATACTATTAGTATAGCCAATATTGGTCTATAACATATTCCTATTTATTTTGTATTGTGTCTGTATGGTACTCTCTTATTTAAACCTGATTTATAGTGTTTTCATTTTCTCTACTGCTGTTTGTAATGTGTATACTGCCTTACACTGTTCATACTGTCAGATGTATATATTTATATTATACTAGGAATAACTTTACTTCTTGTTTTGCACTTCTGGTCGGTCTGCATTTCATTGTCTTCGTACTGAATCTAATCTAATATTGGCTGCACTAGAGATTGTTTCAAGACAATCCTTGCTATAAATAGCCGAGACTTCTTAACAAAAGAGGGAACGCTCAGCTTGTTTTTCCCTTTACTCCACATTCCTGAGTTTTGTGAGTCAACGTGTGTCTTATCACGGCTTCCTGTGGACTGATTGCTGAGGAAAGGAGGAGTAGGATGGAGGTGCTGGGAGCAGGAAGAGACCCGACATACTCCCAATGTCGCATTAGCTTAAAAGCTGCTAAATTACTCTTGGTAGGTTCCGGGCCTCTTTGGTGCACACACACATTTATGAAGTCAAGAAGAAGCTTTGTTAACTGAGGTGTGGATTCGAGTCACATGACTTGGTTTGAACCAATCGGACAGCATCTGATGACGTTGAAGTAGAGAAAGTTGAAGAACTAACATTACGCACTGGTTTGAAAATATTATACGGTAAAAAAAAAGGTAAATTGTGAGCGCTTTATAACAATTGCTTGACTTGACTTGGAATTTGACTTGGGACTTTTCTAGGGACTTTACTCAGGACTTGACTTGGGACTTTACTCAGGACTTGACTTGGGACTTTACTCAGGACTTGACTTGGGACTTTACTCAGGACTTGACTTGGGACTTTACTCAGGACTTGACTTGGGACTTTACTCAGGACTTGACTTGGGACTTTACTCAGGACTTGACTTGGGACTTTACTCAGGACTTGACTTGGGACTTTACTTGGGACTTTATCAGGACTTGACTTGGGACTTTACTCAGACTTGACTTGGGACTTACTCAGGACTTGACTTGGGACTTTACTCAGGACTTGACTTGGGACTTTACTCAGGACTTGACTTGGGACTTTATTCAGGACTTGACTTGGGACTTTACTCAGGACTTGACTTGGGACTTTACTTGGGACTTTATTCAGGACTTGACTTGGGACTTTACTCAGAACTTGACTTGGGACTTTACTCAGGACTTGACTTGGGACTTTACTCAGGACTTGACTTGGGACTTTACTCAGAACTTGACTTGGGACTTTACTCAGGACTTGACTTGGACTTTACTCAGGACTTGACTTGGGACTTTACTTGGGACTTTATTCAGGACTTGACTTGGGACTTTACTCAGAACTTGACTTGGGACTTTACTCAGGACTTGACTTGGGACTTTACTCAGGACTTGACTTGGGACTTTACTCAGGACTTGACTTGGGACTTTACTCAGGACTTGACTTGGGACTTTACCAGGACTTGACTTGGGACTTTACTTGGGACTTTATTCAGGACTTGACTTGGGACTTTACTCAGGACTTGACTTGGGACTTTACTCAGGACTTGACTTGGGACTTTACTCAGGACTTGACTTGAGACTTTACTCAGGACTTGACTTGGGACTTTACTCAGGACTTGACTTGGGACTTTACTCAGAACTTGACTTGGGACTTTACTCAGGACTTGACTTGGGACTTTACTCAGGACTTGACTTGGGACTTTACTCAGGACTTGACTTGGGACTTTACTCAGGACTTGACTTGGGACTTTACTCAGGACTTGACTTGGGACTTTACTCAGGACTTGACTTGGGACTTTACTCAGGACTTGACTTGGGACTTTACTCAGGACTTGACTTGGGACTTTACTCAGGACTTGACTTGGGACTTTACTCAGGACTTGCCAGTCTTTTTTGGGGATTATAGTCCTTGGCTGTTTCTACGTGGGCTTGACTTTGTGCATGACTGAAATGTACTCTGGACTTGCCGTATTGACTTGTTACTTGAATTAGGACTTGACTTGGGACTTGCATCATCTCGACCCTTGACTTTCTTGTCTTGATTCGGACTTCTCTAGGGACTTGACTTTCGACTTGAATCTGAACTTGCCTGTCTTCACCTGGAACTTGAATTGGGACTTTAATTCAGATTTTAATTGGGACTTGACTCAGAGCTTGCCTGTCTTTATGTAGGACTTGACTCTGGACTCGCAAGTCTTGACTCAGAACTTGACTTGGGACTAACTCAGGATTTGATTTTGGACTTGACTCTGGAGTTGACTCTGGATATACTTATTTTACGTTGGGATTTGATTTGGGATTTGACTCAGGACTAGGCTTGAAACTTGCCTGTCTTTACTTAGGACTTGACTCAAGACTTGATTTAAGATCTGGGATTGTACTTCCCTGTCTTTACTTTGGACTTGACTTGGTATTTAAGTGCAAAGACTTACTCGGGACTTGCAGAACAATGACCTGGTTCCACTCTGGTAAGGAGTCTTGGCTGGGGTTTGGACATGAAACAATGTGTCTCCACTGAGCTCACATTCAGACCTCTGAAGTCACTGCTACAGGATCTGGGTCAGAGAGGAACTTTAAACAACCTCTCTACTCTCTGATTTGACACAGATCTGAGCTACACGTGTATATGTGTGTCATGCATGAGGGTTGCAGACACACACACTTTTCTCAACAACACACTGAAGCCACACATGAACTCATGTAATTACCAGTGAGTAACATGCCAGCCCTTCTAACATGCTGTCACTGAATGGGTCCTTTTTTTTCTCACTGAATGTAATAATGGCTTCACACACCCTGAATTACAGACACACCCTGCTGCTATTACAACCGAGCGAAGGGGAAAAGAGAGAGAGAGAGAGAGAGCGAGAGAGTAGGTCACAGTGGAAAGGAGAGCGGGAGGCAGAAAGAGGGAGGGAGATAGTGAGGTCAGAAGTGTCCATATTTGGTAATTCGTGGCTCCGTGTAATCCTGCATTTTTCTACGTGCCATTGTTGTGTTACTCATGAACTTTTTTTCAACATGAGGTTTTTATCAGAGGCGGGAGAATTACTCAGATTACACAAGTAAAAGTAGCAATGCTAAACTGTAAAAAGACTCTGTTACCAGTCAAATCCTGCACTCACAATCTAACTTCAGTAAAAGTGTTAAGTATTGCCAGACAAATACAAAAAGTATAAGAACTTGTGTTTTGTAAAAGCCCATTTCCGAGCCAAATGTTAAATGACTGGAATATGAACATTGATGCATTCATGTATTCACAACAGCTGGTAAAGGTGAAGCTGATGTAATAACTTAGTGCTGCTGGTTATCTTAACAAATGTTTATTTTGCTGATGATTTATGTATTGTGTTGGCAGATAATCTGAAACATAAAGCTGTAAAGGTAGTGGATACAAATGAAAAATGAACATCAGCAGGAGAGGACTCTTTAAAGTAGAGACACTACATACTGATATACACCTGAACATCAGCAGGAGAGGACTCTTTAAAGTAGAGACACTACATACTGATATACACCTGCACATCAGCAGGAGAGGACTCTTTAAAGTAGAGACACTACATACTGATATACACCTGCACATCAGCAGGAGAGGACTCTTTAAAGTAGAGACACTACATACTGATATACACCTGAACATCAGCAGGAGAGGACTCTTTAAAGTAGAGACACTACATACTGATATACACCTGAAGATCAGCAGGAGAGGACTCTTTAAAGTAGAGACACTACATACTGATATACACCTGCCATCAGCAGGAGAGGACTCTTTAAAGTAGAGACACTACATACTGATATACACCTGAACATCAGCAGGAGAGGACTCTTTAAAGTAGAGACACTACATACTGATATACACCTGAACATCAGCAGGAGAGGACTCTTTAAAGTAGAGACACAACATACTGATATACACCTGAACATGAGCAGAGTAGGGCCCCTTTAAATTGTATTTAAGTACAGTACTTGAGTAAATGTATTTCATGACATTCCACCACTGTTTTTGTTATTATATATTGAACTTTTAGTTGTTATGAAATGTGAATGAGTTTGTTTTTCTTTATGTCCCTTTCTCTTTCACTCCCCCTCCTCTCTCGGCATCTGGTCCAGCTCAAGTGACTAGTGGTGACCCTTGACCTCTCAGCTGAAATTTCGGATATTTCCCATCCATCCCAGAGTGGGAAAGAGTGGGAAATGTATTGATCTTTCCCTGCACGCTTGCTGAATGTTCAATGTTTTGCTCTACATACATGTGATACCAGCTGCTGAGGGCATAGGACAACACGCAGACACATTCCTCTCATAGTGACACATCGTGGACGTAAATCACACGTTGGACAGAAAATGGGATTTTCCTGTTTGTCGGTGGATTCCAGGCATTCCTGAGCCCTGTTATAGTTTGAGGTGTCTGGTTATAAGAGGTATCGTTGTGTTATTGTCACCCAGGCCATGCAGCGTGAGGTCTCGTCAAAAGGAGCTCAGAGCAGCATCATCTGTTTCTTATTCCTGCATCATCACTTAAGTGCAGAAGGGAAGACATAACATAAAGAGGTCAAGGGTGGAATATCTTTTACTATTCCTCTAAACGAGTGCTTCTCTCCTTTCTTTTTCCTGTAAGATGAACTCAGAATTACCCGGTCATGTTTACTTTAGCTAACAATTTCAACCATTTCTTTATTACTTTAAGCTAACTGCTCACATCCATTCCTTTAGCTAGCGATATCAACTCTTTCGTACTTACAGTAAGCGAACGATTTTAACCAGCTATGAACAATGTTAGCTAACAATTTCAACCATGTGTCCATTACTTTTCATGCTAGCTATTTCAACTATTAATCTTAACATATCTTGTCTATCTATCCAATCACTTTAGCTAACCATTTATTCATATATTTAGCCTACAATTTCAACAATTTACGTATTACTTTAGGCTCACTGCTAACCGTTATCAATCACTTAAAGGTGGGGTAGGTAATTCACTTCAGAAACACTTTTTGTTATATTCCATGGAATGCTCTTAACATCCCGATAGCAATGAATACATTAAATGCTTTGACAATAAATACATAACAACATTTAATCTGTGGAAGCCGTGGTACTGTAAAAAGCACGACCAATCATCTGAGCCGGCCCGGCTAAAATAACTGGATGGCCTACCTGCCTGTCAGCCTTCCATCTGTGCACAAACTTATCTCGTGCCCTCATTGGTCATGTGCGTGTTCGTGTGTGTTGGAGGAGGGGCTCTCTGTAAGGAAGGGGAAGCAGATTTTTTCCGGCTGCGTATTTTCAAATTCTAGCGCACTCAGCTGGTTTCTCCAAAATTACCTACCCCACCTTTAAGATAACAACAATTTCCATTACTTTAGCTAACCGTTTCAACCATTTAAAATACAATGCAACTATTTATGAATTACCTTTAGCTAACTTTTTATACTTTTCTCTTTTCTCTTTTATACACTCTAAAACACTATCATGGTGTTCAAGTTTGACTCAAAATGTGTTTTTTTAATCAAATCATAATTATATATTTTCAGATTTGTTTAGTCTACTCAAGCATCTTCCCAGGTACCGCCCGCCGACTGCTTTGAGAACCCCCTTCAGGTGCATATACCCATGGTTGCACTTAATCATATTTCCATCTCAGTGTGTGGCACAGATCACATTTTTTTTAACCATGTATCACGCTCAGAAAGTGCAAAAATAAATATTTTCCATTATGCCTCTCTTCTGGTTTTGGCCCTGTGCTTCAGCTCCACTCAGCTCAGATCATCCAGTCTGAATCCCAGCAGATTTATTTGAAGCAAACGGGTTCACATTGTACTTTTCCATTTTTCTAAGTAAACGTTGGCAACAGCACCGCACAACTGTCACCTCGACGTCCATCATTTCAACTCATCCCTTTTTTTTTTGCTTTTCCCTTCTCTTCTGTACTTTCTTTTTCCAATTAAAAACACAATTGTCCCAGATATCTGTTGCTTCATCATGTGGCAAATAAACAAGTCCTCTTTGTATCTCTACATCGCTTCAGCTTGTTGTATCAAGAACAAGACACGCCTTCTCCAAAAGCCAATAAAAACAAATGTCAGGAGTGAAGTGAGGCTGAATAAGTGTTTCCCTCCCTCACATTAATTTAGATCCTCACCTGAAGCGGTTCCCATGTAGTGCCAACATGTCTGGTCCTGAATCTAAGCTTACCTGTTTGAGTGATAGGAACCTGTGAGAGAAAAACACTGCACTGATGTAATCATGTACCTGACAGGTGCACAGGTGGGTTGTAGCAACATGCCAAAGACTAACGCAATAGTTTAAGCACAGGTGCAATTCTTAAACACAAGTTTTTATAGTGAATTGTAAAAAAGTGTTTGTTTGCTGCTACATTTCCCTTTCGTATACTCATATTTATATCTCCCAGATGTATATATTTGTATTACAAAATGAATAACTGCACTTTCTGCTTGTTTTGCACTTCTGGTTAGATGCCTACTGCATTTCCTTGTCTTAGTACTTGTACTCTGTGCAATGACAATAAAGTTTAATCTAATCTAATCTTTCTGAGTACAAGAGTATTTCATTATCAATTCCACATGTTTGCTGAATTATAATTACAACTGATTGTGTGTTTCGGTAAACAGAAACTGGAGGTTCTTCCACAAAATTTCATCCAAATATGTTTCCAGAATGTTGAACTCAAGCAAGCATAAATAGTTTACATGAAGCAGTCAGACAAAATATTGAATTCCCTCGGTGGAAACAGCGAGCCAGTAGGGTGACATTATTTATATTTAACAGTGACATGAGCTCTTTAACAGCGTGAGGTTCAAGGCCCTGTAGGCCGATATCCATCCTGCCCAATTCTCCTTCTGCCAAAACACACAAAACTCTAAACTGCTTTGCGCTGTTAAGTGGCTGTATCACATCCTAACAAACCTCCCTGTTCGGAAAACCAAATCCAACACGGATAAATACCTATGATTATATCAAGTTTCCAATATCACATAAAGGCACGTGTACAGTTACAGTTGATTAAAAGTACTGCCAGGAATTTGTTACAGTTGAAACTCCTTAGTTGGTGGAATGAGAGTATTTTTGCAACAACACATTACTGATATGAGCCCAGACATGTCAGTATGTGTGGGATTTGTTTGATATTCTGCGGCCTTACAGCAGAAATATAGTATCGAACAGTCTTCCCTCACACATTTTGTTCATAGCAAATACTGTCACGATCTGTCCATGTTTTCCTGTTAAACCCGCCCCCCCCTCTGAGGGATTTTTACGTTTTGCCTTGCCTTATTTTACTTTGTTGCCTGGCCTAGTTCCGCAATAAAAGTGTTTTGGATTTCAAACAATATTCTGCATTTGGGTCCTGTGCCCCTCCAGCCGTGACAAATACATCTGTTTACAGTCCTCATATTGATGTAATATTACAATAAGCAGTATTTCATTCTATTGTATATTATATTGTATATTGTATGTTTCACTGTTGGCGGAGCTCTGGACTTTTTTCGCCAACAACTACTGTAGCTTTATGTGCATATGACAAGAATACCTTCAAATCCTGACTTGTTTTTAAAGCAGACTTGTGGTCAGACTAGACCTTGTTGACACACTAGGGAGGCCCTGATGATGCAGTCCATCCAGAGAGTCACTGCTACTTATATGGTCATAGAAATCCTTAGTATGCACATACCTCTCTCATTAAACACAGCTTTATCTGTGCCCCTCTCTGCCCTCCCTCCTCTCCCCTACACTCTTTCAAGTTCAGCTTTAAGCCCCGCCCAGCTGCTGTCACTCTTCCGCGTTTCTGATTGGTCCAAAGTGTGTTGGATTAACACAGCGCAGCCAGCATTGGTTAAAAGGGGGCGGGACATGCGCTTTAGGTCCCGCCTCCTCTGGACCGCACCCATGGCTATTTGGGATCCTACTGAGTACTGACTACCAAAGCCAAAGACAGGGCACAAGTTGAAGCAAATGTTCGTAGTGGCCAAACGGCGGTACTACAACTTGGGTGTCAGTCCATGACGTCGTTGGATACACAAATACTTTTCTCCATTGACTTACATTGGGAAAGAGACGTCTGTAAATCAGCGGATAATTTTTTTTAGCTAAATAAACCACCCAGTACGAACACTTTGATAGCCCTTATTTAAATCATTAGGGTCTTAAAGTTGTCAAATGCTCTAAAAGCCGAATCCAGAGTTATTTTCTCACTCCATTCATTGACTTACAGAGGAGACGGGGCTTAAGGGAAAACTCAACTGCGCATGCTCTATGGGCCCACATACGGGTACTTTTTATATTTATATTCTACAATTCTTGGTAAAACAATTCAAAATGTAGCTAATAAAATACATTTTCAACCCATCTTTCATTAGATAGAGATTATCTTTTATATTGAACCTTCCTGTTGTTCCAAATGTAATAATTGGGTGGGGTAAACGTGTGCTTTTACATTACATTACATGTTACTTGTTACGCTTTTATCCAATTAGTTTCCAGGCCAGCAGGGCTAAAAGTTAATTAAAGACCTATATGTATATATATATATATATATATATATATATATATGTGTATCAGGGGTAGACATATAAAGTAATTACGGAAAAAGATTAGGGTCACATGAGAAATTATTTTGGGATGTGACCAAAAGTAAAAAATAAATTAGTTCTGACTTAAATAAAGTCAGAAATTAAAAAATAGCTACATACAAAATAAAAAAGAGAAAAATACAGTTTCATATTTCAGATTAAAATATTTGTTAAATGCAAAATTAGCCTTTCTATTCATAATATGTTAATTAGTGCTATTATATTGTTTTAATAATTGGTAAAAATGATCAAAAATGTGGTTTGGAGTCAGGCCATTTCTTTGTATGAATATGACATTTCCCAAATTAAATTAACTGTACACTAAAAAAAAAACTTCAATCAAGGGTAGATACAAAATAATGTCTCAATCCTGGAATAATCTCTCATACATCATAGAATAAATAAATGACAAATAGGCTACTTGTAACGTATATTATCCTGTTCCTGTACATTATTATTATCATTTTGAGCTTCATGCGTCACTTAGCATCTCTCATAGAAATGAACGGAGTCCCGCCTTTAAAAGCTGGATCCTTTTCTCTTCTCCAGACTTCCATGCTGCTGCCTGCCTACGTACCGAGAGAAACGAGCCAGTAAGCAGCCACCCAGTAGAGGAGGGAGGGCAGAGGAACAGGAAAAAAACGAGTGGAGTGGAGTAGAGAAAGAGAGGAAGAAGAAGCAGCGTAGTTTAGCCTGAACCCGTCGACAGGAACACAAGTTTTGACTCACGGCGACGCTGACTGAGCCTGTTGTTAGAAACCCTCTGAAAGCAGGTAATTCTTTGCCCACTTTTTCACCGCCATGTTGGCACTCTTTCCTTAACTCATTCAATGGAAATCCCGTGAACCAGGAAGCACGGGGTGGCTAGTTAACGCTTCTTCATGACTGTTTTTAAATGCTATTCTATCATGTATGTCTGCACTTTTGTAAAGCACTTTGAATGGTGTTGAAAGGTGCTATACAAATAAACGTGCCTTGTTCAGATGGGTGGACACCTCCTGAACAGATTTTTTTTTAACCGAGGTTTAGTTCACTTTTACAGCACTTAACTTACATTATATAGTTTTTCGACTCTAACATACGTGACATTTGAGTTACATGTTTGTAACGGTCGTTTTTAAATTCGAATTATAGCCGTTTAGCTAAAAAAGCCATAACGGTTGGTGGTGGCAGGAAGTGATTTGCGTGAATGAGTTGCAAAAAAAAAAAGGGTCTGTTTTAGAGTTGAAGTTGGATGAAAATTAGATTTAAGTCATTGCACCCTTATTGGAAACCGGATGAGTTGATGTGTATTCATAATTTGTGGTTAAACTTTTTCGGTTGGTGGGAAACGGACGCTGTGTGTGGCCAGTAATATGTCTGGCTCGCGGGCATGACGTCACTGGTTTACCGGTGGACTTCAAAAAAAGGAAAAGGCGCTGTGCTTCTTCTCGGGTCATCTGCATGTCTGTCTTTTCTTTCTGTTCAACCGATGCTTATACCGGGGCCTTTGAAGGGGTTTCAATGGGCCCCCAAGCAAATACATTTGACTGTGTCACAGATTTAGTTTGATACTGCTTTGACCAGTTGGTTGAAAGTATGGGAAGCAACTTGGTTCATTTACTCGAGCACTGTACTTGACATACATGCTACTTTACACTTCTAGGCTACTTTACATTACTTTGCGAATATTTCACTTTTGGCTCCTTTGCATTACTTTTTTACTAAATTAGTTACTCTGCAGGTTCATATTATTAATACAAAAAGTAGAGCAAATAATGAATTATGATTATTTAAAAAAAAATATATATGGATTAATTTACCTGGTGATATAAAAAGTCATTACATTAAGTTCCACCTCTACCTGTGCAAAACTAAAATTATGTTTAATACATATTTGTACTTTTAAGTACCTAGTATTTCGATTCTAGTACTTTTACTTAGGCTACATCTAATTACTACTTCCTATGATCAGAGTTGTTACCTTTTGTGCAATCACAAGGGTTGGAGAATATTCTGAAAATGTAATATAAATATTTGTTTGTCCTTACTTGTAATATTACCCATGGAGTCTTTCAAACATGAGTGAGGAGTGACCAGCCAAAATGACTAATACATATTCCAGAGTTTCATAACAATGTAAAACATTTGCATACAGCTCAATATTGGACCCGAGAAATATAAAAAAAGAGTGTGGGTTTTAAAAATACCCTTCTTAAAACACGTTTTGCATGTGGCCTTTGAATGCCTGACATTACGAAGTGTTTAGACAAACAACATTTGGCATGCATATTGCTCCAAGCCTAGGTGCATCATGCATTGGCACTGGTTCTGGTATCAGCCAGATTTCAGAATGCCAGGCTGGAAATCACCAAGTTTGTCTTGTAATTACAGTGTGGCCAACTCTGATGAACAGGCATAGCATGGTTTTTCCATTGCAATTTTTATGGAATATATCGATATCAAGCCAAGACATTTTAAAATGTAGTAGTGGCCTTTTATGGCTGTAAAGATTTGAAGACACCATTGACTTTTAGAAATATCACACAAAAACTTCAAAGAGGGATACAATGGAGGAGGGATCATATCGTACTGATATAATTACATAAGCAAATGTGAAATAACTATATAGATCAAACAAAATCACAGTATGAGTAGGACAAAGTACACACGTATTGTAACTTAAGAAAACAGGTAGAATAACATCGGATTATTGCAGTATTACCGAGTTAGCAGCCAATACATTAACAAGAAACTAACCTTTAATTGAGCCTAATACCAATGCATGTCTCAGCTAACCCACTTACGTTTTTATGAAATATGCCAGACTTTCTCCAGATCTGTAAAAAGTGTCACATTCTCATCGTGCTCATCGTGCACACCGGTTTGTTTCGTCTGCGCAATTGCTGTTTGCTCTGTTTGATTGCACATCATTGTGTTTGCACTCTGGGAAGCAAACAGTCTCTGGTATGCTAGCACGCCCTACTGACATTGAGGCTAGCAAACGCTCTGACTGAGGTTTAGCACAAAAAAACATGCATTAACTCTACCTGCAGTCAAACTGGGCACCCAAACCTGCTTCTCATTGTGTGAAGTGTTAGTAGGAGTGTGTGTGTGTGTGTGTGTGTGTGTGTGTGTGAGCGGCACTTTTTTTGTAGTAATCATAACCATACTCTTACAATCAGCTGATGCCAAGAAGCTATTAAAAACACAGTATGCGCTCACCACAATTAATAACGTTTTGTTTCCCAAGCGATTGTGCAAACGTCTATTCATGCTGAAAAAGTGATTGCAATATCTGAGAACAAACCGCACTTTGTTGGCAATCATATGTTCCTTGTTGTGTGTTTTAGAAAGACATATCAGATGTAGCCTTAAAAGGGCTACATTGGGGGACATATGTCATATCCTGTTGTTGTACCTCGAGTCATAAAGTAAGTTCTAGTAATGAATTGTGCAATGGCTTTCTCTGGAGGCCAGTTCTTCTCGTGTAGTGCCAGTTACAGCAGTGTTTGAAGCCCCCTGCAGAGATCGTTACATTCCTTCATCCGTGTGTCAGCAATGTCCAGACTCTGGGCCCCGGGAGAGATGTGTACTGTTGGGTAGACCAAATGAAACACAGACATCTTAAAATGTGAACAAGGGCCCAGGCTGTGCAAGCTTCCCAATATGACAACGTCTCAAGGGAACATGCTGTGGATGATCTAGGTTTTATTGAAGGTAGGAAGTAAGAGTATGTGTTTTTAGAAAAGGAGTGTATCAAATGGAGGGCAGTGTGACACACAAGGATGTTTATTGGGATGATCTCTCAAGGATGTCAAGAATTTCTAATCTTTTATCTGTAAGGTTTGTGCCCTTCTAACTGCATTTATAGGTTAAATCAAGCGTTGAGTACAGATAGTCAGGATAAGAGGAGTCTTAGGGTGACAGGCTGGAAAGGCTTTTAAAAAAACCTGCTGAACTTGAGCTACAACTGAAACTATTTGTGGAAAGATAATTGGTTAATTGTTAGTCATTTTGTAAAGCAAATATGCAAACAATTCACTCGCTCCAGCTTTTCAAATGTGAAGCTTTTCTTGTTTTCTTAGTGGTGTTAACAGAATGTTATTGGCTTTTGTGCTATTATTTGGAAAATACATGTTTTAACACTTCAGCGAGGCTTCTTTGTGAGCATGTGCTTCTCCTTTTTGACATTTAATGGACTTAAGATTTCAGTGGAAAAAATATTTGAAAGACTAATCAGAAACAAAAAGGACCGTTGGTTGCAACCCCCAACTACTTATGCAATAAAACACAATATGTCAGTTGGACCATGCCAATTTTATTTTCCGAGTACATCACTCGGGCCTCTTCTAGTGCTACTTAAAGATAATATCCAAATATGGATCTGTTTTGGTTCCTATAATCTTTTAATGGTTTTAAATGGAATCTTTTTGTGTTTTTCCCAATAGTGTTTGGACAAAAAGATCCACTTAAAAATGTATTGACTTAAGATATCAATGAAGAAAGTATTGAGATGAAACATTGTTGCTTGCATCCCTAATACCCACCAACTTCTTCAACAAAATACATAATGTGAACACTTCAAAGGAGGCTTTCAGTTGGACTTTCCCAGTTTCTTTTCGGAGTATATCGCTCAGGCATTTTCTAGCCATACTTAACTCTAGTAATAAATGTCGTGGATGATTGCTGGGCGGTGAAGCATCATGCTTCTCCTGGTTTCCTACACAGTCAGCTGAGATTCATTCATGCAGGCAGCACATTCCAGTTAAGATCCTCCATTAACCATGGCAGAGCTGATCAGGACCTTTTCTCAGTGTGTGGTTAAAGTCTGGATCATAGTCCTGGTACTGGCTCAAATTCACGAGTAAATAATAATAATGTCTGTTTTTTGTTGAAAGAGTTGGATATTTTTATTTGAGTAAAAGTAAAATACTCTGTAAAAGAAAAAGTCCTGCATTCAAAAATATACTCAAGTAAAAAAAATAGTAGCAAGATTTACTTGATTACAAAAGTACTCATGAGGTATGTCCATTTCAGAATCATATATATTCAATTATTGTATTATATTTTGTATTAATACTGAATCTGCAAAGTAGCTACTAACTAAAGCTGTCTAATAAATGTAGTAAACTAAAAAGTACAATAATGACTTCTTAAATGTAGTAAACTAAAAAGTACAATAATGACTTAAATGTAGTAAACTAAAAAGTACAATAATGACTTCAATGTAAACTAAAAAGTACAATAATGACTTCAATGTAGTAAACTAAAAAGTACAATAATGACTTCTTAAATGTAGTAAACTAAAAAGTACAATAATGACTTCTTAAATGTAGTAAACTAAAAAGTACAATAATGACTTCTTAAATGTAGCAAACTAAAAGTACAATAATGACTTCTTAAATGTAGTAAACTAAAAAGTACAATCATGACTTCTTAAATGGAGTAAACTAAAAAGTACAATAATGACTTCTTAAATGTAGTAAACTAAAAAGTACAATAATGACTTCAATGTAGTAAACTAAAAGTACAATAATGACTTCAATGTAGTAAACTAAAAAGTACAATAATGACTTCTTAAATGTAGTAAACTAAAAAGTACAATAATGACTTCTTAAATGTAGCAAACTAAAAAGTACAATAATGACTTCTTAAATGTAGCAAACTAAAAGTACAATAATGACTTCTTAAATGTAGCAAACTAAAAAGTACAATAATGACTTCTTAAATGTTGTAAACTAAAAAGTACAATAATGACTTCTTAAATGTAGCAAACTAAAAAGTACAATAATGACTTCTTAAATGTAGTAAACTAAAAAGTACAATAATGACTTCTTAAATGTTGTAAACTAAAAAGTACAATAATGACTTCTTAAATGTAGCAAACTAAAAAGTACAATAATGACTTCTTAAATGTAGCAAACTAAAAAGTACAATAATGACTTCTTAAATGTTGTGGCGTTAAATCATAAAGTATCACAAATTGAGAATACTCAAATGAAGTACAAGTACCTTGAATGTGAGCTAAAGTACTTCAACTTAGTTAAATTCCACCACAAGTAAAAAGTCCAAAACAAGAAGGAAAGGAAACTCAACAAATCAGTTTTATGTCACACTGCATTTGCCATATATCACTAATGATATCTAATACATATTCATCTCCTAAATGCCTCGTCCATTCTATATTCTTCTGGTTGAAGTGTCCTCAGTCAGACCGGTTGAGCTGACTTTGCCTGAGGAATATCTGCGCAGTGTTTTGGGTTTCCCCATTTCCTTTCGCTGTCGTTTTATTTCTTACATTTCCTCGTTGTGTCTTGGCCTCCTCTTCTCTGTGCCCTTTGCTCCCGTCTGTGTTCCTTCATTTCCTCCGTTTGTGTTGGTCTTGCTTTCCTCCATCCTCCCCCTCACAGCACCTGTAAGGTTACAATGAGGGCCCAACAATAGCAGGAAATAGTTGCACTCTGACTCGCATTAAAGCAACGCCTTGTTCAGATTTCTGATCACAGACTTCTCCTCTTGTGACAGACACTAGCGGCTCTCCAGATAATTCAGCGTTCTGTTTTGTGGCACCAATGATGAGGTAATGCTCGATGATCAGTGATTTCCGACCGCTGTGGTGGTGGAGGTTAAATGAACCAACTTCCTGTTTGTTTAAGAAGAAGTCATAGTCAGCACTTGGCGGTGAATTTCCCCACGTTACTTCCTTGTAGAAAATAGTTGACGGTGGAAGTCTTTTTTTATTGATGTTTTTATAGGGTTGAATAATGCAATGAACAGATATTAAAGTGCATTCATGTTGTTTTTTCTCTGCTACTTTTAATGCTGCTAAATATCCTCTTTCTGATATTGAACAATTTGAACACACTGGACTGAACACAAGAGACACTAATACATTTTATTTCAAAGCCAATTTTAAAGAGCGTTCGTAATTGAATCGCCCTACCTGAGGACACGATTATGATATAAAAACCTTATTTTATATCGTATTATAATAATTATGAGCATATATTTTATGCAGTTTTAGTTGATTGAACTCAGCAATGCATTTGTACAGGTTATCTAAATGACATTTCAAGTAAAATCATGCATTTATTCAGAAGCAGAGAGACCCCATGATAACCCCTTATGACGGAGGCGTTTGTGGTAACACTGGGTTGTATTACTGTACAAGTGAGGAAGTAGACTTTGTCCGTGGTTGGGTGTGTGTGTGAGAGTTTGTGTGCGAGTGTGTGAGCTGCACACCTGCCATGTAATGCCATAGAAAAGTAGTTTCACAACCACTAATTTTTGCACTTTGCACTTTGAAACATGCTGTGTAATGAGTCTTCTGTCTACCATTGGACGGTTTATTCCCATGTCAGTCCAGAATTGTGTTGCACACCAGATGTCCAGGATGTAGGACTAACATGTGGCTACTGGGACGTGTCTGATGAGAAAGGAGCACCCTTAGTAGAGTTAACAAGTGATATCAAGTTCAAGAAGAGTCATACTGTCATCCAAAAGGGTGAAGTATCATTGTCTGGTGATGGGATACAAAGTTTAAGTTCATAGGAGCAGATGGGAGGACATCATCTTAAGATTTATTTCACTGCTTCTGTCAGAAATAAAAGACATAGCCGGGCCAGTTTAGCATTCCTCAGACAATAAGCAATGCTGACAAATTGAATTGATGTGTATCTTAACTCCCCTCTGCATTCTTTCACCGTCTGGCGCTTACGTAACCACCTATCTATCCAAGTCAATACTGTGGAGTGTTCCAGTAAAAGGGCATTCTGGTGCAGTGCGGTATCTGCTCTGTTTTGACAAATAACCAGTCAATCGTGCGGTCGATGGTGCAATTGGGTAGTTTGAATGATAGCTGAGGAATTGTTCGATGACTCAGACCATAATGTGCTTATCTGACCAACACCAAAGTTCAAATTAGCCTCAGTGACATTTACCTTGCATTGGGTAAACCAGGAAGTAGTGCACTAACTCCCATTGATAACACTTTTGAAATATGAAGCTAAAAGAAATGGACATACAGTTCAAAAGTAATGCAGACAGTCCAAACATCTCGAGGCGCCTCCTGTTGTAGATGAAAGTGAAATTGGATCCCGGTCGGGGCAGGAATTTGAAAAGTACTGTTTTAAAGTGATGTAGGTCTGTCATGCCGTGCAGTTGTTCCAGCAAGGGCCTGATTTGCTTCTCCCAGCGTGTGCTCGCAGAGAAACGCCACCTTCCCTCCTCCTCGAAAGACTCGACAAGTTCCACAAATGGCAAATAGTTTTCTTATTTTGTCATTTCCTCTTCCCTCCCCTCTTGCCCCACCCTTCCCACGACTAGAGAAGGAGGGAGAGAGGGAAAGTACTGACGTGTGAGACCATAATGAGTTTTGACTGACTCGGTACCTTGCCAGTCCGCGGCTGGCACCCACTCTCGCTTTCATGAGACTCAGTAAATGTGTAGACTGTGAGGGGGATAATAGTGGTCAAGCCAAGAAACAACAGTCCTGACACTTAAACTGGAGATTTGGGAGTTTGAGGTGTCTGTTGCAGGCTCGTCAGTCGGACTGCTAAATGTCCAAATTGGAGCTGAAACTCTTAATTGATTGTCAGAAAATGAATGGGCAAATATTGTATGTTGATGATCCTTTTTTAAAAGTACGTTTCAATTGAGTTTACTGAATAGCTTTGCCAGAAATGTAGCTGAAAGGTTACGTTGATTGTCAGTAATTGTATGAGCAAATACTGTCAATTAATAATCCTGTAAAAGTACCAAACATTCCCTAGTTTCAAAAATAGTTCACTGAATATCTTTCAGTTCGGCGTGTTGGTCGGACAGAGACAATTTGAAGACGTCACCTTGAGGTTGACATTTCAATCATCATTTTTCTGTTTTTTAAAATGATTAATCTAGAAACTAATTGGCAGATTAGTTGAGAATTAAAATTGGTTGCTGTGTGACTGCAGCTAAAATGGTGTCTGCATTTGTATATCGATAATCCTGTAAAAGTACCAAACATTCCCTCGTTTCAAATTTTGAGTATCGTCTGACAAAAAGACAATATGAAGACGTCATTTCGAGGATGACTTTTTAAGCATTCTTCTCTGTTTTCAATGCATGCTTAAGCCATTAGAATGCAGCGACAGATGGTTTTCAGTTGCCGTGTTAATGGCGACCAACACGTCTACCTGCACTTTGAGTATAATGGTAAAACAAAGCAAGCTAAAACAACACCCAAGCTTTTTTTTTGCCTGTTCATTTTCACTTTTCGCTACTCTCACTCTCATGAGAAAATGCGTTCGAAGTCAGTAAATCATTCGCTTGTTGGGGGGGGGCAGTTTCCAAGACAAGACCCAAGAGTCCTGACACTTGAGCTAGAGATTGGGAGTATTTGTTGGAAAGAGTAAGATAAACATTGGAAGCCAACAAGGGTGCAAAAAAGGACGACGCTCGGCCAAAGCCAGCTGCGATGTTGTGATGGGATGCAGTTGGTGGTACAGCGTTATTGACTTTTCAGGCATTCTATTAATATTCCTGTCAATGGGGCCGTCAACACCGCACAGCTGGTTTATAGGTTCCCTTCGGAGGCTTTGACTTTACATGGTCATGCAGTGGTAGAGGTGTCTCGACTCCTGGTTTTTACAGGAAGAGTCACTGAGGTGGAAAGGAATGAGAAGGAGAGTCCGACTGATGGATGTATGGCCTGAATGTTATAAAGACCTAGGTCGAGGCGCCTTCCAACCGGGACTGAAAAGGACATTCAATTCTCGCCTTTTCCTTTTTCCCCCCCCCTTCCTATCCTGGTTTCTCCTACGCTTCTTTCTCAAAGTCCAGGCCACTGCATCACTTCCTCTGTTCAACCACATTCTGGCCTCTGGTTTCTAAAACGGGCCCGAGTCCTCTCTTCCTTGTGATATTTATTTTATGGTTCTGCTTTTCCCGAACACAGCTAACTCTGTATTCATATGGGCATTTTGATTACAGAAAATAGAATAGTTCTGCAGCAATGAATAAGTACATCATTAGAAAATACCAAGAGGGTAGCAATCATTGTTTTCCTAGATCACAATATATCAAATGCAAGAAAACGTAACCCCCTTTGAGTGAGGTATGTTTCTCATTTGGGCCTTTTTTAGAATACAGTCTAATCCTTTACCGGTGCCTCTTGTCAGGTTTGATAACGTTCAAGGATTTTGGCCCAGGGCTTGGTTTCCAGGTGACGCCTTTTTTTTGGGGTTCAATTAATGAGTAATCCTTGTTATGATTATCTCCCAGCTAATCTCATCGTAAATGGGTCTCGCCAGAATAGATAGTGGATGCTTTCACAGCCGAGCGTCTTGCAAAGTGACAAGAAACCTTGATTCGTACAGGATTATGGAGAAGTTGGCTGGGAAGCAGGGGGGGGGGGGGGGTGCGTCACTGCACACGGTTCTATCTCAAAGTCAACATCCATGTCTTACTATAACCCTCCGCCGACACAAGGGAAAGGCCTTCGTTGAAATTGCCTGATAGGATTTCTTTATCCCTCCTTTTTATTTTTTTTACTTTCAATATAGAACAGCGCTACCTAGAATAGCTTCTGGTGTAATTTTAGTCCTCAAGCTACTCTCCGGAGAGGTGGTTGGAAGTGTGTCACTGAGTTATCTGTGGCAAGCGTCGGACTGAGGCAGATATCAACAGACTTTACTACGCAAATTGTACCTTAAACTTTAATTGATCGGTAGAAAAGTAATGGGTAAATATCGTATATTGATCATGTAAAAGTACCAACTGTTACCAATTTTCAAATTGAGTATACTCCATATCTTTCTGGTTTTGCCCTATTGATCAGACGATACGATCATTTGAAGTTGGGTTATACTGATTTTGTGATATGTGACGATATATCTGTATAGATTTAGGATATCCTAGTTTGTAAGTTTGTACTTCATTTAAATGCGTTACACCAAGTAAATGACATTTTCTGTATTTATCAGACTTGTAGCTTTTCTATCGTTGTATATATATATTATTTTGATATTATTGATTTAAATGTAAATATAAATGTATCATTTATTTTATTTATTGGTTTTTCAGTTGAATTATACGTTCAGGGTAATCAAGTTATAAGATACTGTTCAAATTATTATTTGTATTTTTTTTTAAAGTTCAATAAATTGATGTTTTCAAAGTCAATGAATAATCGTATTTAATAAGCGTGATGTCAATGATTGACCAAAATAATCGTGATTATGATTTTTGCCATAATCGCACAGCCCTACAATATCGTCCCCTATCGATTGAGCTATTTGGACAAAAATATTGTATTATCTCCATATTGTCCAGCCCTAATAAAACATCTTGAGGCTGACTTTTAATTAAAGAAAATGACGTTCAAAGCAATTAATGTGAAAAATAATTGGCTGATTAATTGGTAATAAACAACCCTTTTAGTTGCAATACACGCTTAATCCATTAGACTGCAGCAACAGATGGTGTCTGTGTTTGTTAGAAGTTGTTTTTATTAGCTTCTTTTATGGCGTCTATGATGTGTACCTGCACCTTGAGTACAATGATAAAGCAAACAAGCCTTAGCAACACTCATCTTTAGGCGTGTACCGGGATTATAATCAGCCATGGTTCGGATTCAACCCTGCATGGGGCCAACTTATCCCAATGTAGTGGAGCGAGTAATGCAGAGAATTTGAAAGGCTCATGGGAACGTACACAAAGGAAATGAGAGCACTTAGGTCTGTTCGATGTATGCAGCGCTACTGCCAGATGATGCTGATCTCCCATGAGTGATGAAACTCCTAAAGGCACACATGACTGCCGGTGTGATGGGGGGGGGGGGGGCAGGCATTGAGAAATGTGAGGAATGCTGCTGCTCCCTGATAAAGGCTGAGTACGGGAGGAATGCGACCCTGAAAAGACTGCATCAACAGAGGAGAGGATGGGGGTGTTAGGAGGGTGCCAGCTGAGAGGTAAAGCAGGACTAATTTGCCCCGCGTTCGGTTCAGGGTGGGGTCCATATTAGAGATGAGTTTGGAGGCGGGTGTAGCGGTGATGGACGTCAGCTGTAGCGCAGTCTGATGGAGGATTGGAGGGAGGCATGAGGGAGGCAGGGGTCATGAGAAGAATGGCTCTCTCTCTGCTTTCTTTCTCACAGTTCGGGGTTAATGTGCCGGAACAGACGGGGCCGACATAACCCTGTTAAACGCAGCAACCTCTTCCCTTTGCTCTCAAGGGTCGGACACTCTTTTTTTTTTTCAGTTCAGATGAGGAATGCTGTGTTAGTTGGACTGCATTTTGTCAGGAGCATAGTTGATGATATTGAGGATCAAAGTTGCTATAGTTGGAGATGGATGATATATGGGTTAGTTCAATTTGGCCAGTATTTGAATGTTAGGGCAGCACGATTTGGACAAATTGGAAACTAAATTAAACTTTTTTTGACTATTGCTATTGTGATATGTTTGCTATATTAGTGAGAATCATAATAATTGAAGTGCTCGCATTATCCTTGAAAAATATAGTCTAAAATCAAGAATCTTTTGGAGATTAAGTTTGAATTGTGAAATGACCTGTAGGTTGACCTTCTCGAAGTTAATCCAATGTTTTTCCCCTATTTGTTAAAATACAAATCTGCTCTTTAAACCAATTCTCCTGCATTTAAAACTAACTTCTGCAAAGTTGTGTAAAGGCAGTGTTTACTGATGTTGAGCAAGACATTGGCACCACAACCTCGCCCTGCTGCCAACAATGCCACGCAAAAAACTCTCATGGAGATATGAAACACTGCCAGCTGATATGTGTCATACATGTTATGCTGGTTTGAACCTGACCTCTGCTGTTATGCAAACATGTTGGAGGTGAGACAACTCCAAAAGAGGCCAACCACCATAGTGCTGAAAACGGTGTCATTCTCCCGCTGTGTAGGAATTATAATTGTGACGGTAAGGTCTCCTCGGTGTCAAAGCAAACCATGATCAGTTAATTGCCCGAGTGTCTCTTCTCTCGCTGTAGTTGGGTGTGTCGGCTCAGATCTCTTTCTTCCTCTTGCTCCAAACTGGTCGCGCTGGTCTAGTCACTTTCTATATGGGTTAACCCGCAGCACTCCCTGTCAACAACATGCTTTGTGTGGGAGGAAGTGTATTCTAGGAGGAGCAGCTTGTGCAGAGCTTGTTGTCCATATGCCTTTACATGATGTAGTTGTATAAGAAATTAGCAGTGTAGTTGATTATGCATTTGACATCAACCATTTGTTTAAGTTTACTACAATTCTTATGAGAAACTTATGTAGTGACAAGTTTGACAAGAACTATTTCAATATGCAAATTGCAGGAGGGGATTTTTGTCACTTCTTTGGTGGTGCAGAGTTTTTCCGGGATTCGACTACTACAGTATTTTACAGACATAAAAAAAATATTTGTTCGGTACAAATCACACCACTTCATTGCCTCCATTAACCATTGACTTTCTGAACGGTTATCGTAGCGTGTTGGAAAGTTTGCTGCCTAGTGAATACACAAGCCTCCTCTGCTACCTATTGATTGTGGCTAGTATCCATGTAAGGGGATAGGAATGTATTCTAAATCTGAGAGAGTGAGAGAAAATATTACAAAGAGCATGATGAGTGGTGTTGTATACCCCACCACTTGTTCTCTTAACTTGCCTTTAACTGCTTTGATCCCTTATCTTTATGGTTTCTCCGAGGAAGAAATAAACGGTAATGAACAAAGGGGACTTGTGTTTCCTGATGACCCTACAGTCCCTGGAACTGTTTAGTTGATAAGGGCCAGGCAGAGGTTTTCGTTATCTCTCCAAAATCACCCACAGCCCTCCCCTAACCGCTTCTGAGCAGATACCCAACCAACCATGGTAATGACAACACAGACATGCTGCCTTCCCACCAGCAGACAGACAGTTATTTGATCACTCTGAAAAACTGCGAGATAATCTTAAATCTCTGCTCCTCCCCCGGGTCCAGCCACTGGAATTTGTATTTATTGCGCACAGCCGTTTGCAAAAGAAGTATTGCAGACGACATGGTTGTGTTTTTATGTCGACCCGTCCTCACTCCAGCAGACTCTTCCTGCCGTACATCCCATCAGAGGAGACTTGAGCATTCCTCAGAGATTGCTAAAGATAAAAGGGTAGCAAAGGTCTGGCCCTGAACACGAAACACATCCCTCTTGCCTGCTTTGCGGCCAGATTTTAGAAGACGTGTCGCAATGCCAAGGCTTTCCACAAGGGTGCTGGAGCAGCAAGCCAGTTGGGGAAAAAGAAACCACACATTTTGGATATTAAAACCCAAATTTGGTGGCCCCTGGCATGTTCCAAGCCACTATTGCACGCATTATAGGACATTTTAAACGTCTCAAATATAATGTGAAGAAGAGGCACTGTTACTTTGACATCATTGCCTGTATAAGTGTGTTTGCAATGCGTCTTAGATGGTTCTGCTGTATACATCAAGATCATTTCTTCATTCAAGCCCATAAACGCCTGTGTGGAGTATATTGAAAATGCATTGCTTTCAGTTGAGTTTCCAAACGGCTGGCACCAGAGTTTCCCCAAGTATCTCCTGTCTGCGATGCGAATGCAGTTCTTAATGTGTTTCTCATCAATTATTTTGTTATCTATAAAGTACACTCTCTTTTCTATGGCAGTACACAATCATCTGACCCATACATATTCAAAATAGGAATGTGGGTGTGGCTTGATACATATGGCACGTTACTCGATGGTCATATTCGCACTGTTTTGAAGAGGCTAATGGTTGTAAAATGTACACACATCACGAATCATCTAACTTTTGATTTAATGTGGTTTGAGATAGATTTTTAGAGCTGAACAATTCAGAAAAAATAACTAATTGCCTGATCTTGCATTATGATTTCACAATATCGAGGAGAATGATAACTTTTTGAAACCATATTCACATTTTTATTGAAAAATATATTAAAATAATCATTTTTTGTTTATGTAAAGAGGATCTGTGCAAAACAAGGATTTCATATCCTGTTTTCTCATATTTTTCCGTTACCAAAAATTGCATTGTGATTTGGATACTCCACTAGTCTATATTGCCATTTCAATAACATTTCAATTAGTTGTTGACCCCTAATTGATATCTACATTTCTAACCACTGTTCATGACAACACGAACTTGCCTTAACAAGAAACACTCTCTCTCTTCAGTTAGTATGCTCCAAACATCTGGAACAAACTCCCAGAAACCTGCAGGTCCGCTGTAACTCTTACTAGTTTTAAATCCAGGCTGAAGACTTTTCTTTTTGCCGCTGCTTTTAATTGAACTATTCACATCTCGCACTGTTAACTTTTATCCATGTATTTATTTTTTTGTTATGTTATGTTTATTATCTTTGCTTTTTAATGACTGTTTCTAAATGCCATTTTCTTAATGTCTTTCATTTTTGTAAAGCACTTTGAATTGCCTTGTGTTGAAAGGTGCTATATAAATAAACTTGCCTTGCCTTCCTCTCTCTGTAAACAGCTACCATGTCGGCCGCAGACAAGTTCCTGTACGTGGACCGCAACCCGGTCAACAACCCTCTGGCTCAGGCCGACTGGGCCACCAAGAAGCTGGTATGGGTTCCCTCGGAGCGCCTGGGCTTCGAGTGCGGCTCCGTGAAGGAGGAGCGCGGCGACGAGTGCGTGGTGGAGCTGGCCGACTCTGCGAAGAAGGTCCGCGTCAACAAGGACGACATCCAGAAGATGAACCCGCCCAAGTTCAGCAAGGTGGAGGACATGGCCGAGCTCACCTGCCTGAACGAGGCGTCGGTGCTGCACAACCTGAAGGAGAGATACTACTCGGGGCTCATATACGTGAGTACGCAGCCTTCAAGGGTGCACAATCGCAATGGAGTTGTACGATAGGATAATACTTTAATGGTCAGATCAAGTCTGAAATGCTCCTTGCATCACAGCAGCTCCATGTGTAACATCAACAGACAGATATCAAGACACAATACATGGAAAACAAAACATTTAACAACACGATCAGTGAGAGAAAACGTTTAGTTGCTTAGTTAGAAACTTGTTAGCAACCGCTGTTTTAGATTCACTAGTGGGGTGTTTACTGACATATTTACTGTCATGGAACAAAACATCTCTACAGACATCTTCATGCATCTAACCAAAAAACACATTCCAGAAACCATTGACTTTGAGACGAGGAAACCAGATGTGGTAAAATGTTAACTCATCAGATCTTAGATTTTGGAAGTGGCTGTAATTGGGATGAATATATGAGACAGTTCAATTGGCCAGTATTTGAATGTTAGGGCATATCCTATTCTACAAGTGGTGTGTTTTCCTAGTTTTTAAGGCTGCATCTCAGTAAAGAGATGTCTTTTCCCAATTCTTATCTTTAACCACCAAGTCATTATATCCAGATTACTAATGATAATTTATCAAAGATCTCAATGTGGGACTATTTTGTGAAGGTATCAATAGTCAGCCCAACACAATGGTGAAAATATCAAAGCATTTCCAAAGAAATATTGTGATATTTGATATTCCCCGAATAGCCCAGCCCTAGTTTGAAGAATTTTCTTTTGAATTGTTACGAAATCCCCTCTGGCTTAAAGAAAACAATCTGTCATGGCCGTCTCCAAACCATTTAATGTCCTAATTATCTCATTAGGCTCCATTGTTCAAGACACACATTATACGCAAATTGTCACTGCAAAGAAACTCTGACATCTGTTAAATATGCGAGCGTTTCTCCCCCTGCACCCCGTCTTGTTTGCACTCCTGTGTTTGGAGTTATCTTGTAAACAGGAAGCTGCCGGGAACAATGCACCAAGAGAGATGTGAGAAAGATAGTTGGAGAAGAAGAAGGATGGGCGTCCATTTATTTGTAGTGATGGACATGGAATGTAAATTGTGTTGCAACTGCTATTACTTCCCCCATAGTGAATGTTTTTCATCCTCATGTGGTGGGGCTGGGAGTGATTTGGTCTCTTTGATTGTGTGTAGTGTGACCCGGTCATATTAACACAGGCCTGTTGTCCCCCCCCCCCCCAGAGACCCAGGCTACGCTCGGTTAGAGGGCCTCTGGGCTCTGGAGTCTTTTCGACTGAGCTTTTTCTCTCAAGGGAGAGCGGGTGTACAACAGAGGGAGAGACGCCTGGTACAGAAATGTTGGGAGGGCAGCACAGGAATGCAGCTGAAAAAAAAAAAATGATGGTAGGAGGGGAACAGATACACAAAAGGAAACATGTAGTGGAGTTTAGGGAAAGGAATAAAAGTGTTTTAATGTTCAAAGCAGAAAAGATCATTTCTACCTGAGATACTTGGATAGTAGCTGCAGCTCGCGCGGTCAATCTTCAGTTCAAAGTTGCAGCAGGGTGGGGTTGAGATTACATAATAATATAGGAGGGTAACAAATCATGAGAAACTCTCAGTGAGTCTTGGTGGGGGGAAGGGAAGCTTGTTATTGAATCAGTGCTGAGTTCATGAGAGCTTCCTCATTTTATAGAGAAGTCCATGCACTGCGTCTGAGAGCATGATTCTGATTCTACAGTCAATGAGGACAAATCTTCTTCCACTAGTAACTTTGCTTTTATTAGATGTTCAAAAGAGTGGTGCAGGAATGAGTTCTAAATGAGCAAGCAATTTAGCCATTCATGCTTCCCATCTCAAAGTCAATGGTTTATCTGAATGTGTTTTTGGTTGTTAGCCTGAAATAAGGTCTGTGGCTAACACAAGCTGAAGATCATTTACATTTTGGTTCTACGACATAAATCAATATACATCAATAAATACCCCACTGGTGAGTTTATAAAAGGCGGTTGCTAACAAGTGTCTAAATCGGATGAATAAACATCATCACGTCCAACATTAGCCTCCTTTAGCTTAGCGGTGGTGACGTGAAGTCATGTGACCGTGCTGTAGTTCCTTTATAGCCCAACATTAGCCGCCTTTAGCTTAGCGGTGGTGACGTGAAGTCATGTGACCGTGCTGTAGTTCCTTTATAGCCCAACATTAGCCGCCTTTAGCTTAGCGGTGGTGACGTGAAGTCATGTGACCGTGCTGTAGTTCCTTTATAGCCCAACATTAGCCACCTTTAGCTTAGCGGTGGTGAAGTCATGTGACCGTGCTGTAGTTCCTTTATAGCCCAACATTAGCCTCCTTTAGCTTAGCGGTGGTGACGTGAAGTCATGTGACCGTGCTGTAGTTCCTTTATAGCCCAACATTAGCCTCCTTTAGCTTAGCGGTGGTGACGTGAAGTCATGTGACCGTGCTGTAGTTCCTTTATAGCCCAACATTAGCCACCTTTAGCTTAGCGGTGGTGACGTGAAGTCATGTGACCGTGCTGTAGTTCCTTTATAGCCCAACATTAGCCACCTTTAGCTTAGCGGTGGTGACGTGAAGTCATGTGACCGTGCTGTAGTTCCTTTATAGCCCAACATTAGCCACCTTTAGCGGTGGTGACGTGAAGTCATGTGACCGTGATGTCCTTCCTTTATAGCCCAAGATTAGCCTCCTTTAGCTTAGCGGTGGTGACGTGAAGTCATGTGACCGTGATGTCCTTCCTTTATAGCCTAGCGTTAGTTTTTAACTTCTGGCGGTTGCATTTAACCTTAAAAAGTTACAAAATTGGTGTTCATTTATAGAGTTTATCCTGCTGAAATGTATGTTTTGCCATCTTTCTCCTAAACGCCTCCTCTCTCCGCCCTGCAGACATACTCCGGGCTCTTCTGCGTGGTGATAAACCCGTACAAGAACCTGCCCATCTACTCGGAGGAGATCGTTGACATGTACAAGGGCAAGAAGAGGCACGAAATGCCGCCTCACATCTACGCCATCACTGACACGGCTTACAGAAGCATGATGCAGGGTAAGGCCCCACGAGAACATTAGAGGGACATAGTGAAGGGGAATTTAAAGTCCACTACACCATGAAGACTTTTCTCATGTATTCAAACAGCCCCTTGCTTGTAATACTGTCCCTTTAAGACCTCATTGTCAATGAAGCTACTGTTCACGAGTGGTACTGCTTGGAGCTATAAACTATACGACTCCTGTGAGACTATTACGTTCCTATACATACTGTGATATAGGCAGTAGATCTGCATCACTACCTGCTCTAAAAATTAATTAGGTACATGGGAGTAGCTTGTATATTGAGTTTCAGCCTTTTAAATGGAAGACAATGGCTCCAGAATATTGGACTTTATTGGTAGCAGGGTTCTCCAACGCTCTCGTTCAAGGAAGGAGTGTTTCTTGTTTAATATTTAATATAAACAGGAGGAAACCAAGAACATCTTAAATCTAAGACTCTTCGCAAAGTGTATTTTTAAAACTGATGCCGCACAGTTTCAATTTAAAACTAACTTTGAAGTCATTTAGTTGGAATTGTATTTTGGTATGTGTTTCGTTTGCTGTGGCAGATGTCCTGTGTCTGCCTTATGGTATCTGTTTTTTCATTTACAACCAACCCCGCACATTAAGAGCACCTAATTGGCATTTCCTGCACAGCTTTTTTATGGTAATGTGTTTCTTAAGTATGCTGTCCTATTTTGTTTCTGATGATATGCTGTCATGCACCACACATGAAAAAAACAACTCCCTCTCCGTTCCATTGGTGCTCTTTTTCTCCATGTTTGGAGATTTCAGACCACATTTTTGGGAGGCGAGGGTAATTGGCTGGTGAGTTTGAAACCCGGTAGCGCCCCTTTACAGTCACAGGAAGCCGGATATGGATTTCCTGTCTGTGGCTAATAGACTTCCTGTTGTACCGGCTAAAGAACTGTATGCATTGTGGTGATAACATACAGTATGCTTAGCACTTAGCATAGTTGTTCTGCAGAAGGTGACATGTTTTAACATTTGCATCTTTTTTCTGCAGATCGTGAAGACCAGTCCATTCTTTGCACGTGAGTTACAAATGTCCACATCACATAATATATTCAAGAAGTTAGTGTGGTATTAAAATGACTCTTTTAGTAGTTACATTTGTGCAAAGTTACTTCTGAGAAAAAGAGATATAACAGAAGTTTGCAACAACTTTGGAATAGCTAATCTACACCTTTTTGGTTTAACATTATCAATTTTGGAGAATTAATTTAATAAAACTGGGATTGTTTCAGAGATGAACTTCAGTTGTTGGTTTTTATATACTTTTTTTGTATTCATCTTCATTTAGCAACAAAAATAATTGAGCTGAATTCCTTAAATCTTGTGTTTTTAAAATTATAGTTATTTTTTAACTTTTTAAAGCTTTTTTAAATGTAATTTATAGCAGCCTATATTAATACTTTATTCACACTTAGGGTTGCAACATTCTGGGAATTTTCAAAGATGGAAACTTTCCATTTTCAAAATGGAAGGTTGGCTCTTAATACATGAGTAACAAATGCGTCACTTCCGGGCAAAAAGTACGGCTCCGCCCACTTTTGGGGGAAAAGCTGTCATTTGAATGGCGGTCAATACACATTCTGAAGTTTTGCCAATCCGATCAGAAATCTTTGAAGATCCAAAAATCCACGGTTTTCAAAGAGCCCGGTTACGATGGCCAGACAGGCAAACGATTACATTAAGCCATTAGAAATCGACGATCGGGCTCGATGTATGGTTAAATATAGCAGTAGGCGATCGATGTCCACAGATGAGAGTAACATCTACGTCACTTTACGGCCCCGCCCACTTTTGGGGGAAACAACGCTGTCATTTGAATGGCGGTCGAGCCTGAAGCCACAGAGCTCCTTTCTTCTTAGAGGAAGTTCAGAAACACTGAACTCTGGATTTGTTTTAATGTTTGAGGTGCAATAAACGACACAGCAGCTTGTTGGCGTGATACAACTATTATTTTCCGCCTCGCTCATGAGAGTAACAGCTGGAGAAATTACAGCCTCGCCTACTGATTTTTATTTAACAATATATCGAGCCCGATCGTCGATTTCAAATGATTTAATGTAATTGTTTGCCTGACTGGCCATCGTAACCGGGCTCTTTGAAGATCAGAAAATCCACGGTTTTCTTAAATGTCTGATCGGATTGGCAAAAACTTCAGAATTGATATCGACCGCCATTCAAATGACAGCTTTGTTTTCCCCCAAAAGTGGGCGGGGCCGTAATTTTCGCCCGGAAGTGACGCAGCCGTTACACTCGTCTATAGGGAACTTAAATTATATAGTTGGGGAAAGTATATTTTAGCATAATCTTGACTAAAACAAACAGATGCCATTCAAGTACACTTGAATATCCATGCCATTCCTCAATCACATGCACATAGCACACTGCTTACTGCATGGCTATTGAGACCACACCCCCTACAGGCACTGTGCATTCCTCCATCACATGCACACATGATTTCTACAAGTAATATTTAACTGAACATTCATGTTTTTGTTCTTCAACGGAAAAAAATGATTGTTCAATAAAATAATTAAACTTGTTCTGTTCTACTTGCAAATAAATCTGTTGAAATGTCATGTTTTTTAATTGTATCATTTTGCATTCAATTCAAGTTTATTTATATAGCCCAAAATCACAAATCCTAGAGGGCTTCACAAGTCAACATGGATGTTTCATTTCTACAAAATGTTTATATGCATGCTTGGATATGAAACAATTAGTTTACATTACCCTCAATTCCCAGTTAGTTCCCATTGAAAGTTTCCTATATGGAATATTCCAAAATTCCCCAGCTTAACTTCCCATGGGAACTTACCAGAAATGTTCCGCCCCTTTTCAACCCTATTCACACTATAACCTATTATTTTTTTACCTGTTTTTCCTCAGCTGAATCCACATAGTTTATACATAGAAAGAACACATAAACAAAGACGAGAAGTATAAAAATAACTGAAATAAAATAGATTGTGTTCAAAATGTATTTTCAAAACATACATCTTGTGTTTTTAGAGCCCTCCTCTTGTTATTCTGACTCTGCGTCTCCCTCCGTTTGTCCCACAGAGGAGAGTCCGGTGCCGGTAAGACGGAGAACACCAAGAAGGTGATCCAGTATCTGGCTCACGTTGCCTCCTCTCACAAGACCAAGAAAGACCAGGTCAGTCCTGCCTCTCATCACACAGAGCATCCCTTTAACTCTTCTGACATCCTCCAGTCACTCCCCCCTTTTATCATTTTTTACTCCCTTCCTCCATCGCTCACTGATTTTCATTTTCAGGTGAGGAACGACTTTTCCCTTCCCCTGTTTTTAGACAGCTTTCATTGTGACTGTGATGTGAGTGATATTAGAGTGTGTGTGTGCGCATTAGAGTGTGTGTGTGTGCGCATTAGAGTGTGTGTGTGTGCGCATTAGAGTGTGTGTGTGTGCGCGCATTAGAGTGTGTGTGTGTGCGCGCATTAGAGTGTGTGTGTGTGCGCATTAGAGTGTGTGCGCATTAGAGTGTGTGTGTGCGCATTAGAGTGTGTGTGTGCGCATTAGAGTGTGTGTGTGTGCGCATTAGAATGTGTGTGTGTGTGCGCATTAGAGTGTGTGTACATGATTTTAATCCAGTAGACAAACTCCTGTGTGGTCGAGCTGCCATCAAAGGAACATTTATATAACAGCCAGATAAACAGTAGTGCAGCTTTTTTACATATATTTCCATTTTAGGAAGTCATATCTTTACAGGGCAGCATACAACATTATTATTATTATTTATGTATAATTTTATTTATTTTTTCTCCATCTTTCATCAAATTCTTGAACTCTTTTATTATTATTTTTACATTGCATATATTTCCATCTCACAGCAATAGCTATTAAATCCTGTGTATTTAAATTATTTTTTATATTTGAGTTTTTTCCCCAATTTTTCAACAAATACATTCACTTTATTATTATTATTAAATTTTAAAATATTATTATTTGTATTTATTTGTTCCCATAGTTCATAACATAATGAAATACAGTTTAAAATATAAAACATACAATCACAAATCCAAATTTCCATCTCGCAATAGTTATTAAATCCTGTTTAAATTATTGTTATTATTCATTTGTTTTTCGCATTTTTTCCCCCATCTTTCATCCAAGACATGAACTTAACTATTATTATTCTATATTTGCTTTCATTGTTTATATTTCCATCTCACAACAATACTCAATTCTTCAAACACTACTACTATACTTAATTTGCAAATTCACAGTTTATCAGGACTTTAAAAGTACAGCTTTTAAAATCTCCTGGCACTCTCTCTCATGTGTAACATTTACCAGAGGCCTTACCTCATGTGTGATGCATTTACCTGCGTCTTCTCATCAGAATCATAACTCAGTCTAAGACCCTCACATCAGAATCATAACTCAGTCTAAGACCCTCACATTACATCAGAGTGTGGAAAAGCTGCTCTGCTGTTATCTGGCAATGGGGTTTGATGAAAACCACATCCATCATCCCTTTTTTTTGAGGTTGTTGTATTTCTCTCTTCCCATCAACAGAACAGCTCGTTCCTGTCACATGTGAGTTAACTCTCTCCCTCCATTCGCTCCCCCCCCTCCCCCCCTGCTTCTGTCACCACCTTCCTCCCCCGCCCTCACCCTCACCCTCATCCTCCTCCCTCTCCTCCCCCTCGCTGGGAGTCACTTTGTATGAAGGGCAGAGGTGACATGTCTCGGCAGCCAATAGGAAGCAGGGAGGAAGTTTGTTTGCAGATCAGTGGCAGCCAAACGTGTTCCTGTGAAAAATTCAGCCAGACAATGGAGGATAAGAGGAAAGGGTGGGGGGGGGGGGGGCTTTGCTGGGAAAAAACACAGCAATTTTTTGGTCTCAAAGATTTATTTATTTGTCTGGTTGAATTTTTCATCATTTTGTATCGCTACTCTGTGCGTCCAACGTTTCATCGTGCTTTTTTCTCTTTTTGCATATTTTTAAAACAGCTTGGGCGTTGTGTGTGTGTTCAACATACACCTGTTATCAGCTTCTTATTTATTTAAATCATTCATAAATATGTTTAGTGAGCAGTCCAGGATCAGATGAAATAATCAATAAATTACATGTGTTTTTTTTACGATATTAGATTAGATATCATAACTATTTATTTTTTTGTTGATGAAAGAAAATGATGTCAATTTGGATTTCTACATCTACAAATACAATACTAATTTTATTGGCATTGAGATGTTGATTTTACATTTTAATTACCTTATGAATGAAGCTCTAAACTCCTCTGTAGACCCTTATAAAAAATACAATCCAGGGCCTTCAGTCGGTCAACTTGTACTCGAAAGCCTAATTAATGACACTCGGGTAGTTCACAGATATCCGACAGACATTTCTACTTAACATGTGCTTCACCGATGAATCAGAAAGCACTACCTTTTATGATTGCTTGCTGAAGTCATTCCATGTTTTTGCTGGATATGTTCGAGCGATCTGCAAAGCTTACATTCTTAGCAAACCTGAGTAAAAACCAAACCAGTATAGCCAGAAAGAAGCGGACGAAAGTGATATTGCAGCAGGAAGGAGCGTTTTTTGTTTTGTGTGGTGTTCACTTGTCTGGGTGATGGGTTACTGATGAGGGTCTCTGGGTGTTTGCAGGTTTGGGCACTAACATGACGTTTTGTGTGGGGGAAATGCTTGGGTGTGTGTTTGTGTGTTGCTCGGTGTGTTTATGGTTCCCTCCTTTTATCACTTTATGTTGAAATGTTTTGTTCACTCCATGTTCTCCTCGGAGGTAAGTACAACGTGGGGAATTTCTATTATATCAGCATGTTATTTAATAAAAAGAAGCAAAGTAATCAGTTCCTTACCGTAAATTAAAGTTATTATAAATGAATACCAGGTGAGAATAAGAGTCTTGAAGATCTGATGATATATCCGTTGCTGAGAATGATCATGATTTTAACAGAAGAGCATTAGGGCCCGGCATAAAGGGACACTGAGTAGATGGATTTAGGATTTTGAGATTGTAGTAAAACATTTTAGTTCATTTGAAATGGCCAGAATAAGTCCAAATGTGGAAAGTAAATTACATTTTTCAAAAGTTGAAAAGTCAAGAATAAAATGGAAAATTCAATAAAAAGTTGAAATGAAAAATAATAATAATTTGAAAGGTAGAATAAAAAGTCCAGAAATATTCAATTTTTAAATGTAGAGAATAAAGTCAAATTGTTAAGATAAGATAAGAGTTTTTATTTTCTTAAAGTTGAAAGTTATTTAAAAATATGTTGTGTCGAGAATAAAGTTGGAAAAGTCAAAACGTCTAACATTTTTTTGACCCAACTCAAAATATTAAGAATAAAGTTGAACCCATTTTGAAAATATAGTTCGTCTATACTCTTAACATTACGACTTTTTTCTCAAAATGCCAAATAATATTCAATAATACCATCTTAAAAACCTTCCTCCTCATTCTGTACTCCCTTATGCTTGGCCCTAATACTCTTCCCTATGATTTACTTGTGGTAAACAATGGAACGTGTCCTTTATATTTGTGCCTTGCTGTTCTGTTCCTCTCCACCAGGGGAGCTGGAGAAGCAGCTGCTGCAGGCCAACCCATCCTCGAAGCCTTCGGAAACGCCAAGACCGTCAAAAATGACAACTCTTCCCGATTCGTAAGTACTACATGTTCCGATTCAGACTTTTCAATAACTTTTCCACACACACACACACACCACTCTTAAATCTGTGTGTTCTCCCTGCCTCCTGTAGGGAAAATTCATCAGGATCAACTTTGATGTCAATGGCTACATCGTTGGAGCCAATATTGAAACTTGTATCCTTCATACGGTCATTGCGTCCCGGTCATGTTCAATACATCCAAACATCTTTGAGATTTCGTAGCCTTTTTAGAAACGTTTTTATTACATACTGTGCTGTGACTTTGTTTGGCTTCTTTGTAAAATACTATAACTTTGATGACTATGTACTACTTTCACCCAACCATTTCTGTAATACTCTGAGGCGTGCAGCATTCAAAGTGCTTCTAAGAATGTGCCTGTGTTCATAATGAGTCTAAATATCTACATAATTGTATTCTAGATTAGAGGAATATATATATCCCCAGTGGCGGCGCCAGAGTATTTCTGTTGGGTAATCTATGGTAGGGCTAACCCATACAGTGGTGGGGCTCAAGTCAGTATTTGCGATGTAATTACATACACGCTATATCGCCCCCCTTGACAGTGAAACGCCACGCGTGAGGTTTAGATTATTTCCCCGTCTCAATCAAAATGGAACTGTATGAAATAAAACGGCACATTTGTCTTGTAGTAAATAGAAAGGGATCACTGTGAACGTGACGTATGATAGTACACGTTGAAGATCCAATGGGGATACTGGATGGCGGTTCCGATTGATCTCAATCAGTAAGGCATGACGCAGACCCAACGTTGCTCTGATTGGCTGTAGGTCTATTCAAATTGCATTCGGAGGCATTTTGATCTGACGGCGGCCGCGCTGATATTATAACGCCAGAGAATTTCCACACCTTTAGTGTATAAAACTCCCCCACTACTCAGACTATTCCTTGCACCCCTCTTCTAGCATAAGCCCGAATGGTCTCAACCATATTGCATCAGTAACGTGCACTTGTTGTTACAGCAGGATCAGTTTGTGTGTTGTGGACACGACCCGTATATTTTCGCAAGCCGTGTTCTCAACATTTTGCTTATTTAATTTGCTTACTTTAACATTGTTTTTCAAGGTGGGCTATGGTGGGCTAAGCCATTTCTTGGTATGGGTTTAGCTTACCCCAGCCATACCCTGTCGCCGCCACTGCATATCCCAAATACTGTCCATGAAACTAGTTGCGTCTCTTATGATAAGAAGATATCGTAGTACTTGTTGGCTTGTGTTTAAAGCCTTTTTTGCACGATTTTGAAATGTAGACATGATAGTATTCGAGAACTTGTCCTTGACCTATTGACCACTAGACCTGTTGGAGAAATCCCGTGCCATTCGCCAGGCCAAAGACGAGAGGACCTTCCATCTCTTCTACTACCTCCTCACGGGGGCCGGGGATAAACTGCGAGGTAAGGACACACGACTTTCTGAGAGTATTTGCAGAGTGTTAATCCTGAAAAGTAGGTCTTCTACTAAGGGTTTTTACCGTCTCTCTTTTGTCATTTAACTCACTGCAACCATCCTTTTTCTCTCAGAGGAACTGCTCCTTGAGAGCTACAACAACTACCGCTTCCTCTCCAACGGGAACGTCACTATTCCCGGGCAGCAGGACAAGGACCTGTTCACGGAGACTCTGGAGGCCTTCAAGATCATGAGCATCCCCGAGGATGAGCTGATCGGTATGAAAGATTACTCTCACATTGTTAGGAAGATATCACCGGCTTGAGCTTCAACATCAGGATCCATGTATTTTTTTTATTTCAAGAATGGAAGTAGTCATCACATACAAATCTCAAAATTCTGACTTCTTCTTCAAAATGCTGTATTTTTTTCTCAAAATTCATTTTTTTCCTCAAAATTCTGACTTTTTTCTCAAAATCTCAAAATTCTGACTTTCTTCAAAATCCTGTATTTTTTTCTCAAAATCCTGTATTTTTTTCTCAAAATCCTGTATTTTTTTCTCAAAATTCTGTATTTTTCTCTCAAAATTCTGTATTTTTCTCTCAAAATTCTGTATTTTTCTCTCAAAATTCAGTTTTTTTCCTTGAAATTCTGTATTTTGTTTCTCAAAATTCAGTTTTTTTCCTCAAAATTCTGACTTTTTCCTCAAAATGCTGACTTTTCTAAGAATCTCAAAATCCCTTTTTTTTCTTTTCTCAAAATTCAGATTTTTCTCAGAATTCTGACTTTTTTTCGTCAAAAATCTGTCTTTTTCTGAATACTTAAAATGTTTAATAATCACTCATCACCGGCTTGATCTTCAATCTCAGGATCCATGTATCTGTGATCCTCTCCAGAATGGAAGTAGTCATCACATACAGAGCATCAACTAGTTCCTGAACAGTGTCCTTCACATGCTGATATCCAAGAGAGGGAGTTACACAGTCACAAGATGGAGGAATAGAAAGCAGTATTCAAGTTTACTTCAGATTAGCTCCACGTCAGAAATGAGCATGCTTGTCATATGTCTATCTCCATAGAGGCTGAATCATCATGTTCATCACATAGCTATCATATGCCTCAAACAGTCCTGATGCTCTTCTAGGTAATCATACATCCTGTCATGTCACAGCTACAGTTGGGATACCTTTGTTATCATGTGGACTCTGATATTGGAAGAGGACATTCTTGTATTTTCCCATCACAAATTAACTTTTATTCCCCGAGTGGGACTCTGCCTTTGTTTACCTGCTGATGTCAGCAACTTAAAAGCTTGTTAATGCTCCCGTTTGTTGTTTTTGTGCAGGCTTGTTGAAGGTGGTCTCCTCTGTGCTGCAGCTCGGGAACATGAGCTTCAAGAAGGAGCGCCACACAGACCAGGCCTCCATGCCAGACAACACCGGTACGTTAAACTTGTGTTACAACCCGGCTCTTGGGCTGTAACAAAAAGCTGGGAGGCGAGACGAGGGGTATGGAAATATAACGATCCTTTATTAGTGGACACAAAAGTAAACAGTGAGTGTGCGAGAGGAATGAGAGAGAGACGCGTATCTGGCTGGGCTCTCTTCTTGTAGGCTTTTCGACCCAGGTGCAGCTCATCAGGTAAATGCCGGCCCCACAGCACCGGATGTGAGAGAGAGAGACCACGGGACGCCTAGTGGTGTGGAGGGGTCGTCACACTTGAAACAGTTGTTTTCTTAAAGACAATACCACCAAGTTGTTATCTTATTGTTTGGTCTGAACTCGGAGAAACAGAGTTTAATTATTATCCTCAGTATTTCAACAATAAACCCAGAACACACTTTTAAATCAGACTTTTCTATTTTAATAAATCAAATGACTATTCCTATCTTATACTCGACTGTACATTTTATTCTTGCCCAATTTAAGAATAAAATATCTCGACAAACATAAGTTAAAAAATATGCAATACATACAAAATAATTCAAAATGAAAGAAAAAATATTATTTAAACGTAAGAAATGTGAAATAAAGGTTTTAATTATTTACAACTTTTAAAA
>JAAOOA010000339.1:132500-392500 GCA_012861695.1 Trematomus loennbergii
TTTTCCTATTCTTCACTCAGACTCAGACTCAGGTGACGAGGTTTCTTTTTCATTCATTTATTCTTTCCCCTTTTTCTCCTGCTGTCCGTTTAAAACATGCTTATTCCCCCTCTGACGATCCAAAAGATTGTGTTTGTCGTTTAAATGTCTTTAACCTACTGTTACTGTGCCGTCAGAAGTCTCCAAGGTTGCGGTCGAATAGTCCATTTAGCTTAGGAACCTTTCTAACGGAGTGAAATGACCCGGAAGTCCCTCAGTGGCAGCCATGATAAGAGCCGTTTGAATTCTCTAGATGATAAGAAAGGAGGTTTCAAACTTCCTTTATAACCTCCTTTAGCTTAGGAACCACTGGACCTCCCTAACCTAAAGGAGAGGAGAAAATGCTGCCCCACAATGCCTTGCGGCCGCGGCATTTGCCGTCACACAACAGTCGGCCGTTCACGGAAACAATCGATTATGAACGAGAATGATATCATGAAAGTTACGGTGCTTATTAAGCTTTTTAAAACGTATGTGGTAAGTTGCCAAAGTGCTTTGTTTTGAACGTTCATCAGTATTATAATCAAAAAGAGAAATATGAACGTTAGTTTTTACTGAAATGATCAAATAAAGTCAACATTTCACAGTCTTTACTAAGCTGTGTGGGGTTTGTTCAACTTTTAAAAGATGTTTGAATGGTGATATACACAGTGATAGATGTTAAGGACTAACGTTTATAATAATTTGTATTGATTTTAAGATCTTTTCATACAATCATACGTATTGGGATCATTTGTATTAATGTGGACCGGAGTGAGAGGGTGATGAGCATAAGTTTCACTTTCCTTTTTTATTTCAATTCCAACTTTGGTCATGAAGAATATGTTCTCTGTTGTCCACGTTCATAAAGCATAACACAACAGCATCAGAGCACGGTACAGAGTCTCTAGATGAGTTTACAGTAGTCCCTCGTTCTTATTAAACATCCCTGTTGTAGTCCGCTGTATAGAAAACTGTAGTTTCCATAGTTTCCCCACAGCAGCAGACGCACATTTATGACCTCCGCTGGTGCATCATAAACACGTCGGATAGTGAAAGTCAGGAGAGACTGCGGTGCTTTGAGAATCCAAGTCCTTTTGAATTCTCCTATCCACTATCCCTTAACCCCGTGACGTTTCACACAGAGGTCAAGGGATAGACGATGGGGATAGACTAAGGGGATAGACTAAGGATAGACGATAGACGATAGACGATAGGGATAGACGATAGGGATAGACGATAGGGATAGACGATAGGGATAGACGATAGGGATAGACCTAGACGATGGGATAGACGATAGACGATAGGGATAGACCTAGACGATGGGATAGACTAAGGATAGACGATAGGGATAGACCTAGACGATGGGATAGACTAAGGATAGACGATAGGGATAGACGATGGGGATAGGATAGACGATAGGGATAGACGATAGGGATAGACCTAGACGATGGGATAGACTAAGGATAGACGATAGACGATAGGGATAGACGATAGGGATAGACCTAGACGATGGGATAGACTAAGGATAGACGATAGGGATAGACGATAGGGATAGACGATAGGGATAGACGATAGGGATAGACGATAGGGATAGACGATAGGGATAGACCTAGACGATGGGATAGACTAAGGATAGACGATAGACGATAGGGATAGACGATAGGGATAGACCTAGACGATGGGATAGACTAAGGATAGACGATAGGGTTAGACGATAGGGTTAGACGATAGGGTTAGACGATAGGGATAGACGATAGGGTTAGACGATAGGGATAGACGATAGGAGCTGATTTTTTGACTATTCGACCGCAACCCATGTCATCCTAACCACTTGTTGCTCCATCGGTGAACTCTTCTTCTCTCCCTCTGTGTAATAGCGTTGTTTGGGGACTCCTGGTGGTGGTCATGGGTACCGCAGCAATGGGTATATACTGCATGGGTTTGGTGTGGTTTGGTTTTTTTATCACCACAAAAAACACATTTCCACGACTGCAACCACCAAAGTTTTACACCTTCCTCACATGGCATGGGACGATAAGAAAATATAGTTGGGTAGTCTACATGTCCAAAAGAATCACAATATCATCCAGATATTAAAAAGGATCAGAAAACTAGGTTTAGTTAAAGTTCACCATTTAAGAATATCCTAAAAGAGAATATGTAATACAAATATTTATGAACTTAAAGCAATAATATACACATTTTACTACAATATATAACTTGTGTTAATAAGATAATGCTGAATTGCACCAAGGGGCAATTGGTTATGAGCAGCAGCTTATGTCATGAACATACAGGAAGAAAACACACAGATACACCCGGGAGCACAGATGTGGATCATTCCAATTTACACGATCAATAGTTCATCGCATCACAATAATAATAAATAAATAATCAAGTTAAAAGCCTTTCAAGAATTTATAAGTTTGAGTGCAGAAGGGATGAATGATTTTGCAAAGCGATTAGTCTTTAGAGCAGGTCGAGCATATCTACGCCCTGATGGCCCTGATGATAATAAAGGATATATTGATATGCAGTTCTTTTTACTGCCTCTCCTGTGAGGATATACGAAATTATCACAATATTGGAAATCCACCAAGATCAACTAATATCATCACAAATCCTGATTTAAAAAACACACATCGTCCAACTTCACAACGACGTTCATTGAACCATCACACATAGCTTTCACTTAGAGCTGCACACCAGCCACTCCAGTCAGTGCACATTTTTTATTTGTTTTGTTATGGTGTGAAACCTCTCCACCCTTCACCGGCATTGTGTGACTCCTCTCCTGGTTCCCTCTGCATTCACTCAGTGTGTGTGTGTGTGTGGTGTTTCACTGGTTTATCAACCTCTACTCTCTCCTGGTGTTTGTGTACCGAGAGGAATATTCATTCTTCCTCGTGACATGCATTTTGTCTTGCCTGGTTAAACCGTCAAATGATTGAATTTTAAAATCCTCTGGTTTCTTACACTTCTCTGTACTTCTGTCTTCTTTCAGTGGACCGCATCGTGGGTCTGGATAAAGTCTCTATGGCCGATATGCCCGGTGCCTTCAAGACCCGTAAAGGCATGTTCCGCACAGTCGGCCAGCTGTACAAAGAGCAGCTGTCCAAACTCATGGCCACTCTGAGGAACACCAACCCCAACTTTGTCCGCTGCATCATCCCCAACCACGAGAAGAAGGTACCCGAGAAATACTGAAATGTATTTTCCAGAGGAACATTAACCATTCATGGAACGATGAAACTAAACCTGTGTTTTGAGCAAGTTAGTTCCATCCCCTAAAATAAATAAAAACAAGTAATTCAAAGCGCCCAGAAAGTTAAAAAAGCTCTTGAACGTCCCCCACACTTTTTATTTTTCTAAAGTCCTTGAACACACCCAGAAAGTGTAATGGTGGATTTGCTGATTTTGTGTTAATTGTTCAACACAACCCCCATGGCATCTACATCTTGAATTAGGGCTGCACGATATATGGTGTCGTGACGATAATCGCGATATTCACATCGCAGGACGTGCGATATTAAAGGTAGGGTAGGTAAGAAGATGGAGAAAGCAGCTCGAGTGCGCTAGAATTTGAAAGTACGCAGCCGAAAAAAATCTGCCCCTTCCTTCAGACTTCCTTACAGAGCCCCTCCTCCAACACACACGAACGCGCACATGACCAATGAGGGCACGAGATACGTTTGTGCACAGATGGAAGGCTGACAGGCAGGTAGGCCATCCAGTTATTTTAGCCAGGCCGGCTCAGATGATTGGTCGTGCTTTTTACAGCGCCACGGCTTCCACAGATGAATATACTTTAATGTATTTATTGTCAAAGCATTTAATGTATTCATTGCTATCGGGATGTTAAGAGCATTCCATGGAATATAACACAAGTGTTTCTGAAGGGAATTACCTACCCCACCTTTAAGTAGGCAAATTAACTCAAACACGTCATGTTACAATTCTTTTGCTGCTTGCTACAAAAGGAAAACTCGCGCGGCTCTGATGCCAGAAATTTCCAGAAGGGACCTTTGTAATTCCTAGTTAAGTTCTTGTGTCTAGTTCCTCTGGTTCCATTCTTGTTGTTGTAGATGTCTCTAAGGCACTGTGTTGAATCGACATCCTAATCAGCTGTTGTCCCCTCTCTCAGGCCGGTAAACTGGAACCTTTTCTGGTTCTGGACCAGCTGAGGTGCAATGGAGTTCTGGAGGGGATCCGTATCTGCAGACAGGGCTTCCCCAACCGCATCGTCTTCCAGGAGTTCAGACAGAGGTAACAGGAGGAGAAATACACACTGATCCTAGTATGGCTTTAGTTATGCATAATAATAATAACTTAGATTTATATAGCGCCTTTAAGGGGACCCAAGGTCACTTAAAACAAAAAACAGAATACTGCCAGAAAATATAAATGTTTTAATTGATGAGCATCATAGATGAAATGTTAAGCATCAGTTTGCACGCACTACTTTAAAGCAGACGTGTCTCTTGGTGTAAAGAAGTGGAATTCTTTGCTGAATGATTTAAAGGGCTGTAAGAACATTTTTATGTTTAAGAAAATTTATAAAGAAAGCGTAATTAGACAGTATGAAGTTGACTTTTGATTGTTCTGGTTTTATGTTTCAGTATTTGTAAGTGACTGTGACTGAAAGAATATTGCTTTTATTTGACTTTTTTTTTATGGTTATTTAACTTTTTTTCTTTTCTCAGGTATGAAATCCTCACTCCCAACTCCATCCCCAAGGGCTTCATGGATGGAAAGCAGGCCTGTGTCCTCATGGTAAGGAAGCTACAAATTAAACTTAGCATTTTTGACGCAGCCTAAAATCTGTTTATGTATTTATTTCAACAGGGACCATGCATACACATCCATTAATCAAAGAGAAGAGATGAATTATGCCAGATTTGAGCTAATGGCTAATTTCCATCTGCAGTCCCTAGGTTGCTGTCTAGAGAGAGAGACGCTTTACTTCACTTTAAGACCACTCGTTCCATTTGACTAAATGCTTCCTCCTCTGTCCCTGCAGATCAAGAGCCTGGAGCTAGACCCCAACCTGTACCGGATCGGTCAGAGCAAAGTGTTCTTCAGAGCCGGAGTCCTGGCTCACCTGGAGGAGGAGCGAGACATGAAGATCACCGACATCATCATCAGCTTCCAGGCCTGGTGCCGAGGATACGTGGCCCGCAAGTAAGAAGAACCGCCTCTCTAGAAACAGGATGATATTTATAGTCATTTATCCAGGAGGGACATACATGAGAGTAACAAATGCGTCACTTCGGGCAAAAAGTATGGCTCCGCCCACTTTTGGGGGAAACCAAAGCTGTCATTTGATTGGTGGTCAATACAATTCTGAAGTTTTTGCCAAACCGATCAGAAATGTAAGAAAACCGTGGATTTTCTGATCTTCAAAGAGCCCGGTTACGATGGCCAGACAGGCAAGCAATTACATTAAGCCATTAGAAATTGACGATCGAACTCGATATGTGGTTAAATATAGCAGTAGGCGATCGATGTCCATAGATGAGAGTAACATCTACGTCACTTTACGGCCCCGCCCACTTTTGCGGGAAACCAACGCTGTCATTTGATTGGCGATCGAGCCTGAAGCCACAGAGCTCCTTTCTTCTTAGAGGAAGTACAGAAACACTGAACTCTGGATTTGTTTTAATGTTTGAGGTGCAATAACGACACAGCAGCTTGTTGGCGTGATACAACTATTATTTTCCGCCTCGCTCATGAGTAACAGCTGGAGAAATTACAGCCTCGCCTACTGATTTTAATTTAACCATATATCGATCCCCAATCGTCAATTTCAAATGATTTAATCTAATTGTTTGCCTGACTGCCCATCGTAATCGGGTTCTTTGAAGATCAAAATCCACGGTTTTCAAAAATTTCTGATCGGATTGGCAAAAACTTCAGAATTTGTATCGACCGCCATTCAAATGACAGCTTTGTTTTCCCCCAAAAGTGGGGGGGCCGTAATTTTTGCCCCGGAAGTGACGTAGGTGTTACCTCTCATGGTAGTGGATCTGTTTGAGAATGAAGGGGAAAAAATTGAATAAAAACACCTAAGAAGTTCATGAGAATGTGCAAAAAATACAAGATAAAATACAATTAATTTTTTTTATATAAACATAAGAATTTAAATGTAGCATTTGATAAAGTAAAATAAAATGTAATAAAAAAAGGTAAATAAACATAAGTAGTGGAAAAACAAAATGGATGTATACATAAGAAAGTAATGTAAAAATGGGTGATAAAAAATACATGAAAATAGAATAAATATATTATAAAAACGTAAGAAGTTAAAGTCAAATGTGTGGTAAAAAAAAAGGAAAGTTACATTAAAATGTCCAATATTTGATCGTCTGAAGACTTGTGCTGCAGCTCTGCTTTGTTTGTGATCCAGTGAGTGTTATTATGAAGTGTCTAAATGTGTAATATTGCTTCGCAGGGCTTTCACCAAGAGACAGCAGCAGCTGACGGCCATGAAGGTGATCCAGAGGAACTGCGCCGCGTATCTGAAGCTCAGGAACTGGCAGTGGTGGAGACTCTTCACCAAGGTGATCCTCAGCTTCCTACAACACCTCAGACAGTGTTTTATACTTTTGTAGAACACAATATTCAGCCATGGTTTGACTGATCTTAGCCAACATCATATTGTATACTGTATCTTCACAACCTGTCCCTTTTCCTCTTGTGTTTTTGTTTCTAACTCCTGTTGATTTCTCCATCCTGCCCCCAGGTGAAGCCTCTGCTGCAGGTGAGCCGGCAGGAGGAGGAGATGTCGGCGAAGGACGACGAGCTGCTGAAGGCACAGGAGAAGCATCTGTACGCTGAGACGCAGATCCGCGAGATGGAGGAGAAACAGCACCAGGTACACTACGTTTGACTTATTTAAAACAAATGCAGCGTCATTTAAAATGTGAGTTTGTTTCCTTATGGTTTATTGCACTCATTGTAAGTCAAAGATATTGAAGTGACCAGTGGTGTAGTGGGCGTTGGACGCGGGGGATCGCCATCCCCCCCACTTATTTGAAGCATGATATATATATTTTTTAATAGTCTAATAAATATAAAATCATTGCCACAGGGTTCTTACGGTCATTACAAACCTGGAAAGTCATGGAAATTCAAAAGCTAATTCCAGGCCCTGGAAAAGTTATGGAAAACAATATTTTTCCCAAAGTCATGGAAATGTAACTAAAGTTGCATCAAATATAATTTATATTTTATCTAATCGCCGAAATAGTAATACTATAATGATAATAAATACTGTATGGTAATGAAACGTAAAATGGCATTTAACTGACGAGTATTTTGCTGGTGAGAGATTTTAGTTGCTGTAGCGTGTAGAAGCTAGTAAGCCTACTATTTGATTTGTTTTAGATAGGCACAACATGTTTCATATGCAGACCTTATTTTCCTGTTCCATGTTAAAATAAACCATTTTCAGTGGTAAAAAAATTAGGTAACGGTCCATGGAGAAGTCATTGAAAATCATTGGTGAAAAAGTGTATGAACCCTGTTGCCAGTGTTATCAGTTGCAAGTGTGTATTTGTATTTAAAACATAATAGGCCTACATTTCACAGTAATTATAATAAAAACGTAGCTCAAGCATTTATGCAACTTGATTTGAAGTGTGTGAGGGGCAGCACTGTGTGTGTGTGTAGGGTGACCAGGTGTCCGGCTTGGTGCGGGACTGCACACACAGCATTTTTATTATTTGTCCCGTGTCCCACAAATTGAGACTATGTCCCGCATTTGAGTGACAGTCGCGCAGAAAGGCCAAATCGGTTCGCTGACGGCCGGCACCGCCCTTTATTATTATGTTTTTTAAACGGCATCATGCAAGTTGACTTTCTTGAAGTCACTTATGAAATGTATTTGTGTGCTTGCAGCTGGGTGCGGAGAAGATGGCTCTGCAGGAGCAGCTCCAGGCGGAGACGGAGCTCTGCGCAGAGGCCGAGGAGATGAGAGCGCGTCTGGCTGCAAGGAAGCAGGAGCTGGAGGAGATCCTTCATGACCTGGAGGCCCGCGTGGAGGAAGAGGAGGAGCGCGCCGCCCAGCTGTCTGGGGAGAGGAAGAAGATGCAGCAAAACATCGGGGTAAGTTCTTTCTACATACAAGACGCAATATCGCAAACGTTTTTTTCCGTTGTTTAATTTAATATGTCCTGACCTGGCTGTGTGTCAGCCCCGCCCCTCACAGCGCTCCTGGCAGCCACAGCGCGCCTGGCTAAAATGCTGGTCACATCCTTATGTAAACGGCAATTTATCGAGCTCAGAAAAGTTATCGAGTCCATTTATATTTATCGTACGATAAGTCAATTTATCGATTATCGCGACAGGCCTAAATTGAATCACATGTTTTACTTGTATGTGGTGTAATGTGTCACAACAGGATTGTACGGTTATGAATGCATGATAAGTTCGTTATGATGTAGTTAAAACAATATTGGATGATAGTCATTATTTTGGAGTGTTTGGACTGAGATAAATCATGGGTCAAAATGTACCCGCGATGAACGGTAAAGCTTTCGAACACAACACAAGGGTTAAATATCGTTAAACAACAACTTCAGCACAGACTTTATTTTGACCATGTCCGAAGAGAGGAGTCAAATGTATCCTCTTAGCGACTTTGTTATTGTAAGTTGAGTTGCTAAAGTTATGGTCAGAGACACACCAATGCTTACTGTTGGATTGCTAACCTTCCTTCCCCTCATGTTTCTCCTCACAGGACTTGGAGCAGCAGCTGGACGAGGAGGAAGGAGCCAGGCAGAAGCTTCAGCTGGAGAAGGTCACTCTGGAGTCCAAGATGAAGAAGGTGGAGGAGGACGTCATGTTGCTGGACGACCAGAACAGCAAGTTGAACAAGGTCAGAAAGAGTCTTCACATGTTACCGCTAAACATCTAAGTCATAGAAGAGCTTAAACAAACCTCATATAGAATAGGGAGGGATGAAACCCTCTTTAATGGTCACACATGCAGAGCACACAGTGAAATGTGTTCTCTGCTTTTAACCATCCTAGTACCAGGAGTCTAGTACCAGGAGTCTAGTACCAGGAGTCTAGTACCAGGAGTCTAGTACCAGGAGTCTAGTACCAGGAGTCTAGCACCAGGAGCAGGGGCAGCTATTGTAGAGCACCCGGGGAGCAATGGGAGTGAGGGGGGAAGGGGGTTGTCCGGTGCCTTGCTCAAGGGCACCACAGGAGGTGAACTGGGACCTCTCCAAGTAGCAGTCCACACTCCATATTTTAAGTCTGTTCGGGGACTTGAACCGGCGACCCTACAGCTCCCAGTCAAGCCCCTACTGACTGAGCCACTGCCGGACAATGAATATGAACGGATGAATCTAGTAACCACTACTGCGCTTGATTTGACCGCTCTCTGCTAAGTTTGGCATCCTTTCTGAGGATATTAATACTGTTTTATATTTGGTGAACACAGGAGAAGAAGTCGCTGGAGGAGAGGATCTCAGAGTACACCACCAACCTGACGGAGGAGGAGGAGAAATCCAAGAGTCTGCAGAAACTCAAGACCAAACACGAGGCCATGATCACAGACCTGGAGGGTGAGAGGAGAAACAAACACTTACATGATAGACATTCTACATTTTATGTGTTTGTTTGTTTTTCAATAACAAATATATATATGTTAATAATTTAGTTTTTGGGAGAAGGGTGGGATTAAATAAGTGTAAACTTCATCCCACCCCTTCTCGGATGTGTAATAAGTAGATCATTTGTTTATATATAATTTAGAGCAGTGGTTCCCAACCTGGGGGGCGCGCAAATTATTATTATTAGCAGAGGTAATGTGATGTTTGTACAACTATATACAATTAATTCTACCGGGTTAGGGGGAGCTCGAAAGTATTTCCAATTACCCAAGGGGGGCCTGACCACTGATTTAGAGTCAGTAGTATTTTTGATTATCAATTTGACACTGATTAAGTTTGTATAGTATAATAATTATCATGTTTCATTTCATTATTATTAATTTGTATTATTGTTTTACACATTCGAAATAAATCAAATCAAATAAATCCTGTAAGGTGGAGCAGGGATGAAGAAGAAATGCTAATCGTTAATAATAATAATAATACATGGGATTTTTATAGCGCTTTTCCTAACGCTCAAAGACGCTTTACATAAAATCAAATGTTCACGTTTATGGGATGAGTTCTAATTCCTGCACCACTTCACTCCAAAAGTGTCAATACAGTTTCAGACTTCCTGCATCATCTTTTTCCCCCTCCTTTTTATAATCTTGCATTTTCGTCTTTTTTTGTATCCGTCAGACCGCCTGCGCAGGGAGGAGAAATCGCGCCAGGAGCTGGAGAAGAACCGACGCAAGCTGGACGGCGACTTCAACGAGGTCCACGACCAGATCTCCGAGCTGCAGGCTCAGATCGCCGAGCTGCGCGCTCAGCTGGCCAAGAAGGAGGAGGAGCTCCAGGCGGCTCTGGCCAGGTCTGTGGGGGACTCACATATTCAAAATTTAAAATCATTCATTTTAAACTTTGATTGTATTTTGACTTTAGATTCATAGTTGTTTTTTATTAGCAGTATAACCAGAAATCAGAATTCCTTTATTCGTCCCACTTAGGGGAAATGTACATTGTTACAGCAAAGTAACAAACAAGTAGACATTAGAAGTACACATTCAGGTAGATAAGTATTTATAAAATAAGTGTAACATTTTAGTTAAGTGTGTTATATAAGAAGAGTAAAATTGTTATTGCAGATAGTTGCATAAAGATTCTTGTACAAATATTAGTCGCGAACGAGCCGATTCTTTTGAACGGCTCTTTGGTACGAACGAGGGGAAACCGAGTCGTACTTGGTGAGAGCCGTTCTTGTTATCGTTCAATCAAAGTTGGTCCGCACTCACTGCCTGCCAAAATCCACTCGCCTTTTAAAAAGCTTGATTTTGTTCCCCAAACGTATTCTGTGAAGACCCGCCCCTACTCTGATTGGTAGGTTTCAGCACGAGGAGTGAGATGGGGTGGGTCTTAACGGAATACGCGAGAGAGAGAAGTCATAACAAGTGGTACAGGACAGGTAGACAACGTGTTTTTGCGGATGGAAAATGAGCCAAACGTGAAAAAGCACACCATTTGTAAAGGCAAAATATCCTTTAAAGCAGGGTCAACAAATAATCTCCATCGCCACTTAAAAACACACTACTAATATTAAGAGTTGCATGAATTTCATTCAAGGCAAAGCAACTTTATTTACTTAACACATACAGAGGGTAAATTCACTCACTGTGCACTCACTGACATGAATGACATGGATATGGCGCCACCTTGTGTCATGTTTACAATGCGATTATTGACATGAGGTCTGGCAATACAGTCGATCATTATCCTGGTGATTATTTCACAGATAAACCTAGTAACCCCGCCCCCTTTAAAAAAAGGGCTCTTTGAAAGGAACGGAGCCATACGATCCGGGTCCCTTCAAAGAGCCATAATTCCCATCACTAGTAAACATTGTTCACATCAGTATTGCATGTTATTGAAATGAATCAGAATCAGAAACGGGTTTATTACCAGGTAGGTTGACACGAGGAATGTGACTTTGTGTCATGGTGCATAAGTAAAAACTAAAATTAAGAACACAGAACTAGAAAAATATAAAAAATAAACAGTATTTACATAGAAATGGAATTAAAAAAACAAAAACAGATATTGTATGAACCCCCCCCCCTCTGCTCCTTTCACTCATTGTTCTCCTCCCTCCTCTTCCTCCCTCAGGATCGAGGAGGAGGCGGCTCAGAAGAACCTGGCCCAGAAGAAGATCCGAGAGATGGAGGCTCAGCTGTCGGAGCTGCAGGAGGATCTGGATCTGGAGAGGCAGGCTCGCACCAAGGCGGAGAAACACCGCCGAGACCTGGGGGAGGAGCTGGAGGCGCTGAAGACGGAGCTGGAGGACACGATAGACTCCACCGCCACCCAGCAGGAGCTCAGGTACAGCACACTGATGATGCATATACAATAATGAAGGCTGTGCAAAGCGAGAAAAGTGCCAACAGCATTTGGTTTTCACATCTACAGAACAGCTGACATGTTTAACAATTTCATAAAACTATTGAGGGCCGAAATTAGGAGGGTTATTATAAGAAAACAAAAAGAAGGGAAGATTTTAATTGGAAGATACCTTTTTGAAATAGTTTCAATGTTTTTCAAGTATTGTTAATAAAATGATCTGCTTTTGCTGACTCAAACTTAACGAACTAGGCCACTACATTATGTGACCTGCTCTATCGAAATCAGTCGCATTGACCCGAAGACACATTTTGAGTTGTATACACTGTTGGAAAGAGGAGATTCCTAGCTTTCTAATGATATCAGGATTGTGGTTGTACTCCAAATATTAAGCAAAATATGTCACATTATATAATGACTGTCACCGAGTCATCATTTTGAGAAAAAGGCCTTCAAAGTCTCCTCTTCTCTGGAATCCATCGATCTGATTGGTTATTAGCAAATGATCAAATACTACGGAGGGAAGATATTTTAGTTTGGATTACTGGTCTGGGGGAAGCTCACGAGTGTGTGTGTGTTTGTGTATTTTTGCATTTGTGTGTATTGTTTGTTTCCCGGGGAAAACCCTCACGAGAAACACCGGCTGTTGTTACGCCTGCTGTGACGTCAAGTTACTCCGTTCTCCGCTTGTAATTATCCGTCACAAGCTTCAAAGCTGTATTTATCATCTGAATTTGCCGAAACAAGTTTAATATTCTGAAAGCCAAGACTTTGTTTATTTGAAATCAGATGAAAACAAACTGTAACGGACCCTGCCGTGTTATCTATGATTACTATGCGCCTTACATTCATTAGTTCAGCGGAGGGAGGGTGGGCGGCGCTGCGGAACAGCAGAGTGCGAGTGAGAGCTGTCATCTTCCCTTTACAAGCTTCACAAATGTATTTATTGTGTGATTTTGGAAAAAAGTTTCATATTCTGAAAGCCAAGACTTTGTTTATTTAAAATCAAACAAAACCCCGAAAAACTACTTTTTACGCAAATCCACGTTTATTTTTTAAATGAGCCGTTGCGTTCCGACTGATTTCGATAGAGCGGGTCACATGATATGGTCATTTCACACAAAGTTTGAGTTATTAAGTTATTACATTTTATGAATTTATTAGCAGCACTTTGAAGAAAGAAAAAATAGAAATCCAGACCCCGAGTAGAGAACCCCCCGCTGTCTCTACCTGCTCTAACTCAATGGGCACTTATGAGCCTGTTGTACTTCTTGAGATGAACCCCCGTTTCCCCTCTCAGGTCGAAGCGTGAGACCGAGGTCACTCATCTGAAAAGGACTCTGGACGACGAGGCCAAAGTCCACGAGCAGCAGCTGGGGGAGGTGAGGCAGAAACATGGCCAGGCCTTCGACGAGCTCAACGAGCAGCTGGAGCAAGCTAAGAGGGTAAGACACGTTGGCATTTTATGGTATTCATTTATTTATGCAACAATATAAAAACCCATAAAACAAAGTGAACATATAGGTACAACAGAAATACAAAATAATAAAACACTCCTCCCTGTCCCCGCAGAACAAAGTGTCGATGGAGAAGGCGAAGCAGGCTCTGGAGTCGGAGAGGAACGAGCTGGCCATCGAGATCCAGACTCTGATGCAGGGGAAGGGCGACTCTGAGCACCGCAGGAAGAAGGCCGAGGGATCGGTCCAGGAGCTGCAGCTCAAGTTCTCCGAGAGCGAGAGGCAGAGGCTGGAGCAGGCCGAGAAGCTGGCCAAAGCTCAGGTACAAACATTCAAGATTCAACGCTTTATTGTCATTTGTGCATTAGTGTTAGAAAGATCTCCCTGGTCCCCGGCTTGAGCTCCAACATCAGGATCCATGTGTTTCTGATCCTCTCAAGAATGGAAGTAGCCATCACACACAGAGCATACTACTACTACTATACTACCACTACTACTACTAATAATACAACTACTACTACTACTACTACTAATACAACTACCATTACTACTACTACTACTACCATTACTACTACTAATACTACTACCACTACTACTACTAATAATACAACTACTACTACTACTACTACTAATACAACTACCATTACTACTAATACTACTACCATTACTACTACAACTACTACTATCCCATACACTACTACTACTACTACCACTACACTACTACTACTACTACTATACTATTACTACTACTACAACTACTAATACAACTACCACTACTACTACTACAACTACCACTACTACTACTCCCAATACAACTACTACTCCCAATACAACTACTACTACTCCTAATACAACCACTACTACTACTACTCCTGATACTACTACTACTAATACTACTACTACCCCCCCAATACAACTAATACAACTACTTCTCCGAATACAACTACCACTACTACTACTCCTAATACTACTCCTACTACTCCTAATACTACTCCTAATACTACTACCACTACTACTCCTAATACTACTACTACTCCTAATACTACTACCACTACTACTACTACTCCTAATACTACTACTACTCCTAATACTACTACTACTACTCCTAATACTACTACTACTACTCCTAATACTACTACTACTACTCCTAATACTACTACTACTCCTAATACTACTACTACTCCTAATACTACTACTACTCCTAATAATACAACTACTACTACTACTACTACCTACTACTACTACTACTACTACTACTACTACTACTACTACTACAACTACTACTAGTAAAACTACTACTACTCCAACTTATACTACTAACACCACAACTACTAATACAACTACTCCTACTGTTAGAAAGATCTCACTGGTCACCAGCTTGAGCTTCAATCTCAGGATCCATGTATTTGTGATCCTCTCCAGAATGGAAGTAGTCATCACATACAGAGCATCAACTAGTTCCTGAACAGTGTCCTTCACATGCTGATATCCAAGAGAGGGAGTTACACAGTCACAAGATGGAGGAATAGAAAGCAGTATTCAATGTTTACTTCAGATTAGCTCCACGTCAGAAATGATCATGCTTGTCATATGTCTATCTCCATAGAGGCTGAATCATCATGTTAATCACATAGCTATCATATGCCTCAAACAGTCCTGATGCTCTTCTAGGTAATCATACATCCTGTCATGTACACAGCTACAGTTGGGATACCTTTGTTATCATGTTACTCTCATATTGGAAGAGGACATTCAGTATTTTCACAACGGCTACAGTGTAGAAATGGCAATGAAAAACTGAAGTCACATGCTCTTCCAACAGTGCAACATATAGGACATAGAACAAATAAAACGGATCAAATAGTGAAAGTAAATACAAATAAAATAGAAATAGTGCAAGAACAGTCTATTTACAAGTAAATGGAATATGATATATTAGATAAATAATTGTAAGTTGCAAACCGATGAATGTTAACACCTTCGATACGATGATATGAGTCTTAAACAGGAAGTGAATCTCAGCACTTCTGGGGTCAGGGTTAATTATTTTCTGTCCTGTGTCTCCAGGTTGAACTGGAGAGTGTGAGCATGCTGCTGGGCGATGTGGAGGGGAAGTCCATCAAGGCCACTAAAGACTGCTCTGTCGTGGAGTCCCAGCTGCAGGACATTCAGGTACACACACATGCGCACACACACACACACGCTTATACTCCTCTAGCCGTTAGGCGACGAGGCTACCGTGGTCTTAAGATAAATCAAACGTTCCTTTCCTTCAGATGCTTTTAACAAAATGACCGTAGATACAAACACAATTCATTCTTTGTGTATTTATACATCAGCCGGTTTCATTCAGAGTACAAACTTCTATCGTAGTCTCTTAAGGCGAGACGCGGCAGGCAAAAACATTGTTTTTCATGCACTGGTCAATGTTGAGATTTTGTGCCATTTGATTCCATAACATGTTTTTCTTTCAGGCTTTGGAAGGAAAACGTACAAAATACACATTTAAGTGTTTATTTGACTATAGTTTGTCTATTTGCGTCTGTAGGTTTCTCCAAATTCACCAAAAGTTAGCTTTCTAACGTACCATAAAGTGCCGCGACCGCTGTTTGCACCATGTGATCAGAGGTATCGTTGGAAAGCTCTGTCTCTCCTGCACAATCTCATCGGATCCAAATATGGTCATTTCCTTTGTATCAGCAACCAATCGTGAAAGTGCAAAGGGGTCTTAAACCAAAAAACCAAATCTCATTGGCTGGTGTCAATTCTGACAACGTGATTCGTTCAGATGCGTCACGTGGTGTGCTAAAACACTTCCTGGTTTAGCTTTCCGCTGGAAATTTAAATCTCAAAATGGCAAAAGAACAGCGAAAAAAAACGTTCACAGAGAAGACGACAACAATTGTCACTTGCACGAAGCAAGGTTATACAAAAAACGAATGATCCCGAGCATGAAATACCTTCACGGAGTGCGTCGAGGCGCAAGCTATCATCCAAAGAACAGGAGGGTAGCGCCTCACAGCAATCTTTAAAGGTTGTTTTCTCAAAAAAAGTTGTTTCTCTTCCGAGTGAGAAATGTCCACTTCAGTAGCAGTTACATACACCAAACCTTCCAGTTATATTCCTATCAATATTCTGAAGGTTTTTACAGAAGGGTTTGTTCATATATCATTCATAGCCTGAATTATATAACATTTTATACCTAAAAACATGGCGAAAATTGATATTTAGGGCTGTTGACAGTATTTTCTGATTTATGGAGTGATAAAAAGAGATATTGAAAATCCCTTCTGTAAAAACTTTAGATTCTAATATGACTACAAAATGAAACAAGAATTTTGAACCTGGCTTTATCCAATGTTCAGATTTGTGTTCCTGAAATGTATTAAAATATGCGCATATTTTAACGAGATGATGGCTCATTTGCATATTCAAACATGCTATTTCATAAAACTTGTAATACAAAAAACAATTGTCTTAATGTAAGTAATTAACTGGAGACATTTCTCGCTGATATCTTTAAGTAAAAAAATGACCCTATTCACCTGTAGTGTCCCGCCTTAAAGGCAACGTTTTTGGCTTTTTTAAACACCTTTTTATAAAGTTATAACTTTACAGGAAGTAAGTTGATCCCTTTTCAACACGGACACTTTCCTCCTTTCAGCAGATAAATAAAAAACAGACTTTGTTTCAAACTCGTTATTATGCACACTGAAGTTCAATCATCTAATGCTGCGTTCACACCGGACGCGATGCGATGTTTGGGGCGGCGCGATACATGTAAAGTCAATGCAGCGACGCGGCAGACGCGATTTCGCTCCGACGGCGAGCATGAAGAGGTGGACGCGAATCTCGCGATTGAAGGGGCCGCGTCAAACGCGAGAGTTCAATTTTTTCAACTCGAGCGTCAAATTCACGTGACGCGTTCTCGCGAAAGCCAATCAGCGTTGGGATTCCCTCTGACGTCCCTCCATGCTGTTGCACAGTTGTAGTTAAGATGGAAGAGATGATCGTTGTGGCTGTGAGTGGGTTCCCGGAGATATACGATACAATGTCGTATATCTACCGGGACCGCATAGTGCTGTTGCATTGATTCACCATGACGTGCAAGATTCATTAAATATTTATATTACACGCTAATAAAAAACTAAAACAACTTACCGGAGACATATGGACAGGCGCTCCGCAGCTGAGAGGGAACGCCTGTAGTTTGTGTCCATCCGGGAAATCCTGACACCATGCCCTTGTTTCCAACAGGAGCTTCTCACGGAGGAGACGCGTCAGAAACTGTCTCACAGCACCCGGCTGCGTCAGCTGGAGGACGAGCAGAACAACCTGAAGGACCAGCTGGAGGAGGAGGAGGGGCCAAGAGGAACGTGGAGAAGCAGCTGATGACCGTCCAGGCTCAGGTGAGAAGAGACACGAAGACACTCACACTTTCTGCATTCAGCTTAAATCTAATAACTCTCCTTGACTCCTCCACCTCTCACATTGACTCCTCCTCCTCTCTCCTTGCAGCTCCTGGAGATGAAGAAGAGGGTGGAGACGGACGCAGGGTCTCTGGAGACGGCGGAGGAGGCGAAGAAGAGATACCAGAGAGACCTGGAGGCTTCCAACCAGCGCATGGAGGAGAAGTGCGCCGCCTTCGAGAAGCTCGACAAAACAAAGACTCGCGTTCAGCAGGAGCTCGACGACCTGCTGGTGGACCAGGACCACCTGCGGCAGATCGTCTCCAACCTGGAGAAGAAGCAGAAGAAGTTTGACCAGGTATGAAGACGGAACATTTGATACACTTATAGTAAACAAATCAAATCCAGAAGACCTTTATTAGTCTCCAGAGGTTGGAAGTAGTGGAGTACAAATACTTTGTTACTGTACTTAAGTACATGTTTCTGGTATCAGTACTTTACTCCACTACTTATTTTTCACTTTTACTTTTACTTTGACTTCTTACATGTTGAACACAAATACCTGTACTTTCTACTTCTTACATTTGAACACAAATACCTGTACTTTCTACTTCTTACATTTGAACCAAATACCTGTACTTTCTACTTCTTACATGTTGAACACAAATACCTGTACTTTCTACTTCTTACATGTTGAACCAAATACCTGTACTTTCTACTTCTTACATGTTGAACACAAATACCTGTACTTTCTACTTCTTACATGTTGAACCAAATACCTGTACTTTCTACTTCTTACATGTTGAACACAAATACCTGTACTTTCTACTTCTTACATGTTGAACACAAATACCTGTACTTTCTACTTCTTACATGTTGAACCAAATACCTGTACTTTCTACTTCTTACATTTGAACACAAATACCTGTACTTTCTACTTCTTACATGTTGAACACAAATACCTGTACTTTCTACTTCTTACATGTTGAACACAAATACCTGTACTTTCTACTTCTTACATGTTGAACACAAATACCTGTACTTTCTACTTCTTACATTTTGAACACAAATACCTGTACTTTCTACTTCTTACATGTTGAACACAAATACCTGTACTTTCTACTTCTTACATGTTGAACACAAATACCTGTACTTTCTACTTCTTACATGTTGAACACAAATACCTGTACTTTCTACTTCTTACATGTTGAACACAAATACCTGTACTTTCTACTTCTTACATGTTGAACACAAATACCTGTACTTTCTACTTCTTACATGTTGAACACAAATACCTGTACTTTCTACTTCTTACATGTTGAACCAAATACCTGTACTTTCTACTTCTTACATGTTGAACAAATACCTGTACTTTCTACTTCTTACATGTTGAACACAAATACCTGTACTTTCTACTTCTTACATGTTGAACCAAATACCTGTACTTTCTACTTCTTACATGTTGAACACAAATACCTGTACTTTCTACTTCTTACATGTTGAACACAAATACCTGTACTTTCTACTTCTTACATGTTGAACACAAATACCTGTACTTTCTACTTCTTACATGTTGAACACAAATACCTGTACTTTCTACTTCTTACATGTTGAACACAAATACCTGTACTTTCTACTCTTACATTTAGCTAACAATGACATTATTGTTCTATTAATATAAAGGGAGGTCAGGTACTCTTTAAAACAGCTGCTAGTTATGGGTACTTTTTACTGAAGTACATTTCAAAGCCCTCTTTACTTTGACTTGAGTAAAGAAGTTTAGTCAGTACTTCTACTTTTACCAGAGTATTTTTAAACACGAGTATCTGTACTTCTACTTGAGTGAAGGATGCGTGTACTTTGCCATCTCTGGTGGTCCCACAGAGGGGACATTTACATTTGTTACAGCAGGAAAGAGCCATAGACGGCTTAATGTAACCTAAGAAACATGACGGATACATCCACAAAGTAAATGTATTCATGCTGCTTTTTATATATGTATTGATGTACAGCACTTTGGTCAACTCTGTTGTTTTTACATGTGCTATATCAATAAAGTTGATTGGATTATAAGGAATTGGTTACAATATGATAACCAATTTAAACTCTGGATAAAAAAGGATCTTGTAAATGAACATTTAAATACACAACCATGAACATTTGAAAAATTAAGCTCATATTTTTGATAACAAATTGACGATTTGCCTTTCCGATTTTGATAATTTCATGTTTAAAAAACAAACACTGCTTTTGGATTTTGGGATTCAAAAAGGCATGAAATCAAGTTCATATTTACGATTTAAAGATTTGCCTTTCTGGTTAGATTTAGGGTTAGGCCGACCATTTCATGTAAAAAGCAAAACTGCTCTTGTGTTAACGGCATACAAAAAGCCATGTTAGAATAAGCTCCGCCTCCGTCCTCTTTACTTCCTGTACGCCGTGTTAAAGGGATACAAAAAGGTTTTGTAATATATTTTGTATTAACATTTGGCAGCAAACAATTACACAGTATTTTTTCAAGATATAGAAATTGTAAATCTTAAGTTTGTCTGTCCGAACTGCCTTAAATAAAACAGTAAAAAGTACGAACATTATGGAGTGATCAGGACTTCACAGTAAAATCATACGTTTGTAAAAATCAAATGAGGTTTTACAAAGTCCAAAAAGGCATGTTAGACATGTTAGAATGAGCTCTGACTCTGTCCTCTTGACTTCCTGTAGATGCTGGCCGAGGAGAAGAACATCTCTGCTCGTTTCGCAGAGGAGCGAGACAAAGCTGAAGCCGAGGCCCGAGAGAAGGAGACCCGAGCTCTGGCTCTGACCCGAGAGCTGGACACTCTGATGGACGTCAAGGAGGAAACGGACCGCAACAACAAGCTGCTGCGCGCAGAGATGGAGGACCTCGTCTCCTCCAAGGACGACGTCGGCAAGAGCGTGAGTGTCCAGATTCAGATTCAAGGCTTTTCTTGTCATGTGAACATCTGAGCTCACAGGCTCCTCAACAGAGCAATAACACAGATACAATAGTGTAAGAAGAATCTATAGACAAGTAATTGGATTGATATATTAGATAATAATTAGTAAGTTGCAAACAGATGTTTATGGATGTTATCAGCGAAGTGTTGACTGGAGATCACTTACTAATGTCCAGAGAGAGAAAGTAAAACGGATGATCTGCTTCACCAAATGTAATGGATCCATGATGGACTGAAACAAGTCTTCAAAACGGATTTATGGAAAAAGGAAAATCTTTATTCCTGTAGTGTGGTCCGTTCAAACTTCATCACAAACTGCTATTTTTTACTATATAATGTTATTATAGCCGTTATTTTTATATATATTCGTTTCTATTACTGACAATAAAGTTGACTTTGGTCGTTTTCTTCAAATAGTTTTCTATCTGTGTTTTACTTGTATGACCGAGACCAAGTCAATTCCTCGTATGTGTTAACCTACCTGGTAATCAACCTGTTTCCTCCTCTTCCTCTTCCTCCTCCTCTTCCTCAGGTGCACGAGCTGGAGAAGGCGAAGCGTGCGATGGACCAGCAGCTGGAGGAGATGAGGACGCAGCTGGAGGAGCTGGAGGACGAGCTGCAGGGCACGGAGGACGCCAAGCTGCGTCTGGAAGTCAACATGCAGGCCATGAAGGCTCAGTACGAGAGGGACCTGTCCGGGAAGGACGAGATGGGCGAGGAGAAGAAGAGAGCGCTCGTCAAACAGGTACGCATATAGAATATATATATATATATATATATTTTTAAATATATTATTTTTGTATTTTATAGACTTTAATTTTTTGTTTGCATTTTTTTATTGAATTTTAATTTTATAGACTTATTTTTTAATACATTAAATATATATATATATTTTTTTATTATATATAATTACTGTAGACTTAAAATATATATAATTTATTTAGTATTTAATAACTTTATTTTATTTTTTAATGTTTTTATTGAGTTTTTTATTTTATAGACTTCTTTTTTTATATATTTATATGTTTTTAGATTTTTGTTATTTATAAAGTTTAGTATTTTTCTGGCCACCAGTGCCTTTTTTTTTAATAGAACTTACTTATTGAAATTATTATTAAATTTCTTTACAACAAACGTAAGTAACACTTGCACATAACGACAAGCAGAAAGGAACGAATATACTTATAATTAAAACTAGGTATAAAATATTTTTAAACATATTTTTATATCCGGATTGTGGGAAACGGTATTTCGATCTCTCCGTCTGTACACACAAACTGAAAGATTGACAATTAAGTTGACTTTTGACTACATGTAATCTAAATCTTTAAAGTGCACGTCACCGTTTCTTGTTCGTTGTGAATGGCTGACCTCCGTCCCTCCTTCAGGTGCGAGAGATGGAGATGGAGCTGGAGGACGAGAGGAAGCAGCGCTCTGCAGCCGTGGCCTCCAGGAAGAAGCTGGAGCTGGACCTGAAGGAGCTGGAGGCCGGCATCGACATGGCCAACAAGAACCGAGACGAAGCCCTGAAGCAGCTGAAGAAACTGCAGGTGAGCCGCGAGTCTTAGTTAAATAGGAACTATGAATTACAGCAGTGTGATGGTTACAATGACACTCAAAACGTATAACCAATATATGTTACTGTAATCATTTTGAACGGTACATACGTTATTTAGACAACAGTAAAATGGTACTTCAGTTAGTCTTAGAGAGTTATAAATAGTATTTAAATGACTATAAAGTAACGGCTACACTCGGTTGAACTCCTCTTGTGTCCTCAGGCCCAGATGAAGGACCTGATCCGGGAGCTGGAGGACACTCGCATGTCCCGAGAGGAGATCCTGGCTCTGAGCAAAGAGACGGAGAAGAAGCTCAAGGGCATGGAGGCCGAGATGCTGCAGATGCAGGAGGTCAGTGTGCCTACGCCTCACCCATCCTCCTCCTCCTCGTTAACCTCCCGTCTTCTTTGATGCACAAACTGAACGTTGTTTCTCTTCTCCTTCCTCCCCCTTCAGGAGCTGGCGGCTGCAGAGAGAGTGAAGAGGCAGGCGCAGCAAGAGAGGGACGAGCTGCAGGACGAGATCAACAGCCAGGCCAGCAAGAAGTAAGACCTCTACCGCACACACACACACACACACACACACAGCAGAGATGGTAAAAGTACACACATCCTTTACTCAAGTAGAAGTACAGATACTCGTGTTTAAAAATACTCTGGTAAAAGTAGAAGTACTGAGTAAAGAAGTTTAGTCAGTACTTCTACTTTTACCAAAGTAAAAGTAAAGAGGGCTTTGAAATGTATTTAAGTAAAAGTACCCATAACTAGCAGCTGTTTTTAAAGAGTACCTGACCTCCCTTTATATTAAAGGGGACCTATCATGCAAAATGCACTTTTGTACGTCTTTTATACATGAATATGTGTCCCCGGTGTTCCAGGGAACTCACCAAGTGTCAGAAAACACAACCCTCTCTATTTTCCTCCATACCCAAATCTCTAAAAAAGGGGCTGCAACGGATCTGATAAAAACTGATCCAGATTTGAACACTGTCCTGACGTCAGGACGGTGGCGCTACGGCTATTGGGCCAACTCCACCAATCAGGAGGAGACAGCCACGGCCATTGCCGTTCGAAAGCGCTGGAGACGCTCTAGTACATATGCCAGGCCTGTAAGTGGCGCTGTAGTCTGCCACAAAAGCAGCGAAGAAGACTTCCCGCCCATAGTTACCATGGTTACCCTTCTGTTTATTCTCCGCTGTGACTTTTTTTCTCCCTCCCCGAGGCAAGCGTTTGCTCCCGCTGCTTTAATTCAATGCAATCCCTCCCCGTCGAGGCAAGCACTGTAATTATCTCCGGTTAGTCCACCAGCAGATGACAAACACCCACCTCTCCGCCTCTTCCAAGGAACGAGGGGACCGTGCGGCAGAGTTTCAGTTTCTTTCGCCGGTCAAGATGTCCGTTAAAGTTTAAATCTTCCGGACACAATTAGAAAAGTGCCGGTCAAAGGTCTTCTTTGTTATTTATTGAGCTTTAAAACAAATTAATACCGACTCTATATAATAAAACACGGAGGACGGAGATCTCTTTTTCTCCCCCTCTTCTGACAGCCCAGCAGCTGATCAGAGCACGTCTCCCTCTCCTGCAGGGGGGCGTGGTCAGCAGAATCAGACCCGTAGACAGCAAACAGCACATAGAGCGAAATGAGGCATGGCTAAAATGCATGATCTGTTTGGTATTTTGAAAACAGAAACGTATAAATATACCTTATATAGGTATGGCCCTACAATATATCATTTAAATATAGCATGATAGGTCCACTTTAATAGAACAATAATGTCATTGTTAGCTAATGAATGTTTCCATGCTGAACAACGGCAACATGACAACGTTTTCATTGGTCCCTCTTCTTTAGAGAAGACCAGGAAATGATGGATACACGGATCGTGTTCAAATCAATAGGCACGCAATGACTCTAAATAATAATGATCACGCCACCAAACACACATTCAAACTAAAGTAACCAGCCTGTTTGGAAAATGTAAGAAGTAGAAAGTGTAATCCACTTTAGTCTCAGGAAATGTAGGAAGAAATATATAGAAGTCACTTGTCTTTTTATTGAATGTGTCCACCTTTCTTGTGCGACACCTTTTACTGACGAGCTTCTCTCCCCCTCAGTGCTCAGGTGGTGGAGGAGAGGAGGCGTCTTGAGGCTCGTATCGCTCAGCTGGAGGAGGAGCTGGAGGAGGAGCAGTGCAACATTGAGCTGACCAACGACCGGCTGAAGAAGGCTGTGCTGCAGTCTGTGGACAAACACAAGATACATTATTTATTTTTTATTTGAATCACGTCAATTCTGAGCTTTTCTCTGATTGGAGAGGCAGCCGTGGCAATGCTAACTTCTGAGTTGACCTACACAAATAGGTCATCCCTGTACGACTCTTTAACTAGGAAAACAGATGCATTTACTGTCCAACATATCAATCAGATAGCTGTGATGGAAACTTCTGAAGCAATGGAGACTCCGAGAGACACGAGGAGCTTCGGTCGCAGAATTAACAAGACGTGCTGAAGATCTCTACCCCAGACCCGTATTAGGCTGGTTGAGAGAATAATCAACATAGTGCATACAAGTTATAACACGTCTATCAGGCAGGAACAGGGAGACACAACACTGAGAGCAGCACAAGGTTTCAGGCCTGTGCTCAGTGAAGACAGTACAAACTGATAAACTGGGTCAACGGTATGGGCCGAGGAAAATATTTCCCCAACAACAGTGTGTATCTATCTATCTATCTATCTATCTATCTACCTATCTACCTATCTACCTACCTACCTACCTACCTATCTACCTACTACTCTATCTATCTACCTATCTATCTATCTACCTATCTATCTATCTACCTATCTACCTATCTACCTACCTACCTACCTACCTATCTACCTATCTACCTACCTACCTACCTACCTATCTACCTATCTATCTATCTATCTATCTACCTATCTATCTATCTATCTACCTACCTATCTACCTATCTATCTATCTACCTATCTATCTATCTACCTATCTACCTATCTATCTACCTACCTATCTACCTACCTACCTACCTACCTATCTATCTATCTATCTATCTACCTACCTATCTACCTACCTATCTACCTACCTATCTACCTACCTACCTACCTACCTACCTACCTATCTACCTATCTACCTATCTACCTATCTATCTATCTATCTATCTATCTACCTACCTACCTACCTACCTACCTACCTACCTACCTACCTACCTACCTATCTACCTACCTATCTACCTACCTATCTACCTATCTACAACAGATAAAATACAGGCAGAGGAATACAGCTGTAAAACACTAATGAAATGGCACATTATCCACTCAATAATGCAAATAAAAAAAACTATTACAAAACATTACAATTGGCACAAAAACAACTTCAAGTATGTGATATAAGAGCAATCCCATCGACCAATGGTTTCTTGTTCTCTGTCCTTTTTAAGATGGACTTGAATTCCCCCAAAGTGATAACAGTTTCAGCTTCTGTGTATTATTCAGTGTCTGACTCGTGTTTCCTCTGTGTTTCCAGTCCGACCAGATGAACGTGGAGCTGGCGTCTGAGCGCAGCACCTGTCAGCGGGTGGAGGGCGCTCGCTGTCAGCTGGAGCGTCAGAACAAGGAGCTGAAGCTGAAGCTGCAGGAGCTGGAGGGGACCGTCAAGTCCAAGTACAAAGCCAACATGGCCGCCCTGGAGGCCAAGGTGGTGCAGCTGGAGGAGCAGCTGGACATGGAGACCAGGTAACAGTCACACCATTTCATCTGCTTTATATACACACTAATAATAGAGTAGATGTGTTTGAAAGATCTCACTCTTCACCGGCTTGAGCTTCAACATCAGGATCCATGTATCTCTGATCCTCTCCAGAATGGAAGTAGTCATCACATACAGAGCATCAACTAGTTCCTGAACAGTGTCCTTCACATGCTGATATCCAAGAGAGGGAGTTACACAGTCACAAGATGGAGGAATAGAAAGCAGTATTCAATGTTTACTTCAGATTAGCTCCACGTCAGAAATGAGCATGCTTGTCATATGTCTATCTCCATAGAGGCTGAATCATCATGTTAATCACATAGCTATCATATGCCTCAAACAGTCCTGATGCTCTTCTAGGTAATCACACATCCTGTCATGTTCACAGCTACAGTTGGGATACCTTTGTTATCATGTTACTCTCATGTTGGAGGGACTTCAGGATTTTCCAACAAGATGTTTCCTGAATACTAATGGAAAGCATCATCTCAAGTCTCACACAAACGGCAGTGTCCGTAGAGAGTTTTGATATTGCAGTGTTTCTCTCCAGTGTGTGACGTTGTGTTCCGCCCTCAGAGAGCGACAGGGAGCCACTAAGCTGGTGAGACGCACGAGAAGAAACTGAAGGAGGTGATCCTGACGGTGGACGACGAGAGACGCAACACGGAGCAGTACAAGGACCAGGTCAGAGCTCCATCTAATAATCATTTAGATCACATGTGTCAAACTCGAGGCCCGGGGGCCAAATCAGGCCCTTGGTGGATTTAATTTCGGCCCGCAGGATAATTTCTAATTACTATTAGATCTGGCCCGCCGTATATTGCACGCACACCTTCACTCAACCCTGAGGGTCTCCTCAGCTCAGAGCCTGAGCCCACACATTGATGAACTTGCCCAAGATGAGATGCCAAGTATCTGAACTAGCATCACAGAGCAGCACACTGAGTTTACATGGATGTTTCCTTCTGCACTTTCTTTCTTGAGACAACAGGGCATGTTTGGTTTTCTCTTTGAGGGGAATTGTTTTTTGAAGCTGTTGTTGGCCTGTGGAGAAATGTAATCATAAGAAATGACTCTGCAGATAGAGCCATAAGAAATGAATGCAGCTGATTATTTAATGTTTAATGTTTTTATAGGCAATAATTTAAGCTTTGTTAGTTCCAGGTTTAATATGTGCAATAAGTTCATTTCAATAAGTTTTGCAATAAACATTGAACCAGTCCGGCCCTCGACTAGTACTGATTTTTAAATGTTGGCCCACTGTGTATTTGAGTTTGACACCCTGGTTTAAATCATATATATAGAATGTAGATAGACCCTACATGTGTTGTATACATGTATCTACTAGCCTCTTGTGCTAGACTGGAATCAACACGTATTTGTTGTGAGCCCGTTTTGGTACTGGACTAATTGCTGTGAACACATTCAGGTCATGTTTTGCCTCTGGTGAACTATATGTTATGTTTTTGTTGTAATGTGTTAACGTCTTAAAAATGAAGTATTATTATACTGTGTCTCTCTGCAGGTGGACAAGCTGAACTCCCGCATGAAGCAGCTGAAGCGCCAGCTGGAGGAGGCGGAGGAGGAGGCTCAGAGGGCCAACGCCAACCGGAGGAAACTGCAGCGAGAGCTGGAGGACGCCACGGAGTCAACGGACTCCATGACCCGAGAGGTCTCCACCCTGAAGAACAAACTCAGGTGAGAAACAACACCAACATTTGTATTTATTTATTTTAAAGGCACACATTAATCAACACGAGCCCTTGAGTCCAGCAGGTACATGGGCTATGTTTAGAGATGGAGGCTCATTTTAATCTGCAGGTTGATGGCATTAAAAGAAAACGTACAAGAGCACATGAGCAGGATTTAAACATAAGCATAATTGCAACCATGGACACGGGACGGGACGGGGGGGCTGAGGGGGCTGCAGCACCCCCATCTGTTGGCGGAGAGTTGTAACTGCATCGCCAAAAAGTTCACTAAACAAATCAATACAAAAGTTTTATGTTGAGTTGCTATTTTTGAGTTAGCGTTTTAGTGTTAAGCATTCTATAAGAAGCTTCACTATATAGAGAAAGTGATAATGCAGTGTGCTTCTTCTGTTGCTCTGCTATAGAAAAGAAGCTTGTCAGTGCAGACAAGATCAGGGATGGGAGTTTAGTGAAAGCAGGGGAAACATTTAGGGAGCAGGAGAAGTCCCATCAACACACAGGCCGTCAACAAACTGGCAGCATGACAACGAACACGAGACCAAATGACTGCATTTAATATGACTGTAAGCGCGCCTGAGTTTCGCCGCTGCAAGGCTCCACTAGCACCCCCCCCCCAACTCTGACTTACTTCCCGCGCCCCTGATTGCAACACATATAAACCCACTTGTATACAACCCAACATCCAGACATAAAAGCACACATTCTGAGATGAAAGTCAGAATTATAACCAGTGTCATATATTCCAAATAAAACAACGGGTAAGTAAATAAATAATAGGGTAGATGAAGACGTGTGATTAGATTGTGATTCTGGTAGCGCCTGTGTTAATGGTCTTCCAGCATTTGTTAGCAGCTGTAATTGTTGTCTCCGTTGTATCTCATGTGTCTGACCTCTCCACTGCATCGTGCTGGAGGACTGCGGCTTCAACCGTGTGCTATAAAAAGCAGAGTGGCATTTGAGTTTTAATTCTATTTTTTTTTTTTTCCTTCTCTCCGTTCCAGACGTGGCGAACTCCCGTTCACGTGCGCCGCACCGTGCCTCGCACCGGCATCGAGAGCGACGAGGAGACGAGACCAAGAGCGAGGCCCCGAGTCCCCCAAGCCTTAAAAAAAAACCCTGAGTCATCATTAAAAACACCCTCATCATAAAACACAAATACACACACTAACACACTTCTGAACGGAGAGGGACACACAACTAGAGAAACCGATTTCCTCCTAGTCCTGTGACAATCTATGCATTCTTAACACACACAGTAAACTCGGGACAATCACCATGCTGACACACACACACGTTATTTTTGGGCCAAATGTTTTCGTTCGCTTCATGTTTCGTTCTCTGGGAAAACAAAAAAAAAAAAGGATATTTTTGTAAGGAAACATTCCAATGATGGTAGACCTGATCCAGGATCTATTTTTCTAATTGAAGAAGAAAGGAAGTACACGTTAATGAAGAGCGATCTACTGGAAGGGGACCAAAGTAATATCTCGATCTATAGAAAATGTATTTTATGCAGAAGTTTTTATAATGGTTAAGAATGGAAGTGCTTATTACGCCCTCGCTTCAGATTATAATGAAGGGTTATACGCGGAAATGTATCCTATCGACTTAGCGTGGCGGTAGATTTGATCAACGTTATTTCTGTGAACAGATACTAAATGTATGAGTAAAAACCCAATAAATGAAATGTATAGAAATATTAAATTAATCGGCTTCTATAGAAATAAAATCCACAAATAAAAAATACATAAAATGGATTTTGAAATGTGGAATATTTGAATTTAAATTTGCAATTTCTTTCGACTTTACAAATATTTTTTGGAAGGTTTTTCACTTTTACAAATTCCCAATTTACTCATCTGTTCACACGAAGTAAAGTACGATGCATCTACCTCCTTGATTTAGCTGCAGTTAGTACTCGTGACTACGCTTATGGGCTTAAAAATGTAACACACATTTCTTGCGGAAACTTAAAAATCAGAGGCAGATTTCAAGTTTTAAAAAAAATAAAAATTACGGAAGGCGTTTTGATTGTGCTGAATTCTCTTAATTTTTGCACTGAGAAAAAAAAAGCCTTGACCATAAAAAAAACCCACTGCGTTAAGTTTTAAAAAGACTCATGGTAGTGAGTGCACACACGCACACTAAGGCCTTAAATGCAGCAGCTGAATTCTGGGTAGGGATTTCTCATTTTTCTGGACATGCATTGATTTTTACGTTTCTCTCTATCAGTGTTTTGTTTGTGTTGAAGGTAAAGGGGGGTGGTGGGGAAGTCTTATTACTGAAGTTAGGGGACGTTTACCCCCGCCCCTCCGCAGGCTGTGCTTTCGGCTCACACTGCTGGGAAGTGAGAGGAATGTGTTGTTGTTGTTGTTGGGAATCACGGATTAAGAAGAATACAAATAATGATCGCACTTATAATAAAAAAAAAAATAAAAAAACAACAGCAAAGGAAATCCAAAAAAAATTCTCAATTATTTTGTAATGTCTGTCTTTCTGCACCTCTGGAATCATTGTTGTGACATGTTGGTATTATTGCAATTAAAGAGGCTTTCTAAACTGCTACCTGCTGTGTCTTTGTTATTATTTCATACTGATGTAGGACCGGTGCTGTGTTTATAATCATACTTAAGTAAAAGTACAACATTATTAGCATAAAAGTATATTTAAAGTACAAAATAACATTATTATTAGTAAGAGCAATGGCTCATTTCATAACCATGTATGAAATGACTGGATTATAATTATTAATGTGTTCATCACAGCTGGTAAAGGTGGAGCTAATGTTAATTATTTGACATGCTGCTGGATATCTTGACCTATAATTATATGTACCGGTTATTTATATTTTGTATTCGTAAACCGCCCCCTACACCCTACACACTACCCCTCCGTTTGCGCGTTCCCGCGGAGGGTCCGCCACATTAGTGCTGTTCCAAACCAACGAGTGTGGAGCGGGGTGGAGGGGGAGTGGGCTATCAAGCCCTCAAACAGCGAGTCTGCATCGGTGCTGACTTCACCTGGGTTGCGGTCGAATAGTCCATTTAGCTTAGGAACCTTCCTAACGGAGTGAAATGACCCGGAAGTCCCTCAGTGGCAGCCATGATAAGTGCCGTTTGAATTCTCTAAATTAAAAGGAAAGGAGGTTTCAAACTTCCTTTATAACCTCCTTTAGCTTAGGAACCACTGGACCTCCCTAACCGAAAGGAGAGGAGAAAATGCTGCCCCACAATGCCTTGCGGCCGATGCATTTGCCGTCACACACAGTCGGCCGTTCACGGAAACAATCGATTATGAACGAGAAATGATATCATGAAAGTTACGGTTCAAAACGTATGTGGTAAGTTGCCAAAGTGCTTTGTTTGAACGTTCATCAGTATTATAATCAAAAAGAGAAATATGAACGTTAGTTTTTACTGAAATGATCAAATAAAGTCAACATTTCACAGTCTTTACTAAGCTGTGTGGGGTTTGTTCAACTTTTAAAAAGATGTTTGAATGGTGATATACACAGTGATAGATGTTAAGGACTAACGTTTATAATAAATACATTTGTATTGCTTTTAAGATATTTTCATAGTTCATACAATCATACGTATTGGGATCATTGTATTAATGTGGACCGGAGGGAGAGGGTGACGACCATAAGTTTCACTTTCCTTTTTTATTTCAATTCCAACTTTGGTCATGAAGAATATGTTTCTCTGTTGTCCCGTTCATAAAGCATAACACAACAGCATCAGAGCACGGTGCAGAGTTTACAGTAGTCCCTCGTTCTTATTAAACATCCCTGTTGTAGTCCGCTGTATAGAAAACTGTCCACTATCCCTTAACCCAGGGGTATTCAACTAAAATTCAACGAGGTCCAGTTAGAGAAAATCCCCCCATGCAAAGGTCCGGAACATCAAAATGTCTAAGTTGTTTTATGAATTAGTGTGATATATATTGAAGTAACTGTAGCTTTATCAACGTCTGCATGTAATCAACAACTGACTGCCAATCAAATAAAGAAAGACAACAATATTTATTGTCAATGAACATTGAACTATACAGATATACAGTAAATACTGTGGATATGTGTAATGTTCCTCTCGGGCTGCATTTAAAAATAAAATAGAGAAAATAAATAAAATAGCTTTTGAAAATATGTGCATCTTAAAAGTGCTTAATTTTAGATAAATAAAATAAAGTGTAGCAGCAGCTTGAGTTTCCCTTTTTCTTTGTTAACCGTTTCACATCATGACTTAACAGTTTCAGTCGATTATAGAACAATATCAGTCTTTACACATCATAACAATTGAACAGTTTTAAAGTTTCTCTTTCTTTCCCTCTTATATTGCAGTCCCTCACTCACTTTTTATTAATTCAGTGCGAGAATTGAGCTTGAGCTTGTCCTGCCAGGAGTTTAAATCTGGGCTGAAATGGTGTCAGGGCCATTCTCATACACACATGCAAGTGCTCATTGGTTAGCCTCGGTTAGCCTGCCCTGGAACCATATTTAGTTTTAATCTTGATCCTGGTGGACTGATCATATTGGGCTCTGAGACTGCTTATTTTTTGTGACCTCAGTTCTGACTTGAGAGGGAATGTTGGTCAAACACTTTGTGTTTTGTCTCATAGTAGCGTTTTGACACTTTTAATGAGCACCACGGCCTCTGAACAAATGAGACACACTGGCTCTGTGCTCTAGAGATGGGCGAGTCCTGATTCATCCGGATCATTAACCCGGATCCTAGAAATGAGCTGGTCGTGACGAGTCTCCCTCTCCATTAACCCGAGTCCTTGAGTCCCACACTTGGTGTGACGTACAAATTAAAACTATAAATTGCGTCACTCGCTACTCTCTTTATAACATGTAAAATCACATTACAACGTACCCCAGTCCATCTACCTACCCTTTAGCAAGTATACAGGATAGCTGCCTGCCAGAAGTTATCGTTTGGCTCAGGGGAGGGGACGCGGATCAGTGAAACTTCCTGCAGACTCGTGGGGACTCAGAGGAGCCGACGGCTCCTAACCGTAATAGCATAGCAGATCCAGCAATCCATACTCGTCATGTGCACGAGCATAGCCCCTCCTCCAGCACCCGGCTCCCGCGCTATCAACAGCAGACTCGCAGATTCGCAGAATCCTGACTCGCTGCAACACACAGCGGATCAGACTCGTGCGGACTCGGAGCCGTAACCATATAGCAGCAGATCCAGAGATCCAGCAGACTCGTCGTCATGCACGAGTCCACAGCAGACTCAGATTCGCAAATCCAGACTCGTGCGGACTCGGAGCCGTATATAGCAGCAGATCCCGAGATCCAGCAGACTCTCCTCATGCACGAGTCAACAGCAGACTCAGATTTGCCAAATCGCAAAATAACCCTTTTTTTTTGTGATCAACATTTTTTATTAAAGCAAAATACCTGTGTAGCGTAGGTTAATATAACGTCAGTTTAATAGATAGATAGATAGATAGTACTTTATTGATCCAAATTGGGAAATTGTTGTTACAGCAGCATAAAAGGCATTTTACAATAAAACAAACTACAAAATAGACAAGAAGAGAAGAAAAATAAAATAAAATATAAAATATAAAATATACATGTCGAAATAGAAAATATACATGCAGATATTATATATATATATATACAAATCTATATATATATTCAAAATATATGGAATAATAATATGCTCGTGAAATGCATCAACTTTTCGGTTTCACCGATAGGATTTCTACGGTCTTGGTGATGCTGACTCATATGACCAAATGACTCGTATGATCCGGATCTCTTCAATGACTGACTCAGAAGACCCTGAGTCCGTAAAAGGATCCGGATTTGCCATCTCTACTGTGCTCCCAGTGGGCAGGATGAACATGAATGAGTTCACTCAGGGTTAAAAGCTCTGTTCTCACTTCCTCTTCTTGGAGAGCGCCATGTGTCATTATTTGTCTCTCCCTGTCTGCCGCTAACACGCCTGTCACTCTCCTCTCCGTCTCTCTCCCTGTATCGCTAATTATTCTCTTCACTCACTTTCCTCTCCGCTTCTCTCTGCCGCTCTCTCATCTCTTCTTCTGTGTTTCTCTCCCTGTATCGCTAATTATTCTCTCACTCACTTTCCTCTCCGCTTCTCTCTGCCGCTCTCTCATCTCTTCTTCTGTGTTTCTCTCCTGTATCGCTAATTATTCTCTTCACTCACTTTCCTCTCCGCTTCTCTCTGCCGCTCTCATCTCTTCTTCTGTGTTTCTCTCCCTGTATCGCTAATTATTCTCTTCACTCACTTTCCTCTCCGCTTCTCTCTGCCGCTCTCTCATCTCTTCTTCTGTGTTTCTCTCCCTGTATCGCTCTCTTGTCTCTTCTTCTGTGTTTCTCTCCCTGTATCGCTCTCTTGTCTCTTCTTCTGTGTTTCTCTCCCTGTATCGCTCACTCGTCTCTTTCGCCCCCTGTCGGCAGCGGTTAAAATAGAATCGCCCCGTCAAAATTGAAATCCCCTATTAATGTATTGATTATAGGTCCGGGTCCGTATAGGTCGGCGTCTGGGTCCGGACCGCGGTCCGCCTGTTGCCGACCCTGCCTTAACCCCATGACGTTTCACTCTGAGGTCAAGGAATAGACGATAGGGTTAGAACTTAGGAGCGTTTTTTTTTAGTATTCGACCGCAACCCTGCTGCCCTACCTACCGGTCTCAACGCTGTGTGTGTCCGTCAGGAAACATGCTGTTTACAAACAGTTCCAGCAAACATCTACTGATAAATTGCGATGTTAACAACCTCATGATAACCTCATATTTTTTAAACTTAGGATCATACCTGTGTTTAGTCTAGAAAAAGGTAAATGTGTGCATTTTATTATAAAGTTGTGTATATTTACAGACTGTTGCAAAAACTAAGAAGCTTATAAACATCAGGTTTCAAACTAAAAGAGCTTTACAGAAAAAGTAACACAATGAAAGATGTTTGGAGTTTTATTTGAGTTATTAATTTACATTTTTGTCTAAGAGATGCTGATTTGAAACCGTTGTTACATACAGTTACGGCATTTCCTGTTTCTGCCGGAGAGAGGGGAGTTTGTCCCAAAGCTTGCCGCTGTATTTACTCCCTCCATCTGACAGGAGGGAGCCTCGTTGAGCTGCGAGTGTGGCTACAGACGGAGTTCACTCCGTCACGGAGGGGTAGGGTCGAGGGAGTGGTTTGGGATTGGGCCGTACAGTTTAGCGAGAGCGCGTATGTTTTGGATTGGGCCAACCGGCTAACCCAAACATATCCAGGTTAGGTTGAACCAGCTTCGTAGTACAGGCCTCTGCTGTGTCTTTGTTATTATTTCATACTGATGTAAGAAAAGTCCTGTATTTATAATCATAGCTAAGTAAAAGTACAAACATTTTGACATCAAGGCTTATTCAAAGTAGGCTACCAAATAACATTATTATTGGTACAGTAATAAGAGAACTGACTCATTTCATAACCATATGTATGAAATAACTGGATTATAATTATTAATGTGTCATCACAGCTGGTAAAGGTGGAGCTAATGTTAATTATTTGACATGCTGCTGGATATCTTGACCTATAATTATATGTAGGCCTACCGGTTATTTCTATTTTTGTATTAGTTAATAATCTGAATCTGTAAAAAGCTGTCAAAGGTAGTGGAGTCGAAGTAGGAAGTAGCATAAAATGGAAATACTCAAAGTACAAGTACCTCAAATTAGCGTACTTATACTCTTCACTGTAGTAAATACACCTGGATAGTTTTGGTGGCCCTCATGAGTCTAATGTGGGGAAGGGATCAGAAAGCATAAAGCAACATGTAAACCATATTATTGTGCAAACTTTGAATACCACATCACAACAAAAGCACAGTTTGAAAATGTAAACAAATCCCACCGTCCCTGAAACAGAGAGTGCAGATTGAAATACTTTTATGATTGACCTTCAAACTAGTGCAACTTAATACACCTTGCTACAAGCCAAACCTCCTTTAGCTTAGGAACCACTGGACCTCCCTAACCGAAAGGAGAGGAGAAAATGCTGCCCCACAATGCCTTGCGGCCGCGGCATTTGCCGTCACACAACAGTCGGCCGTTCACGGAAACAATCGATTATGAACGAGAAATGATATCATGAAAGTTACGGTTCAAAACGTATGTGGTAAGTTGCCAAAGTGCTTTGTTTTGAACGTTCATCAGTATTATAATCAAAAGAGAAATATGAACGTTAGTTTTACTGAAATGATCAAATAAAGTCAACATTTCACAGTCTTTACTAAGCTGTGTGGGGTTTGTTCAACTTTTAAAAAGATGTTTGAATGGTGATATACACAGTGATAGATGTTAAGGACTAACGTTTATAATAAATACATTTGTATTGCTTTTAAGATATTTTCATAGTTCATACAATCATACGTATTGGGATCATTTGTATTAATGTGGACCGGAGGGAGAGGGTGACGACCATAAGTTTCACTTTCCTTTTTTATTTCAATTCCAACTTTGGTCATGAAGAATATGTTTCTCTGTCCCCGTTCATAAAGCATAAAACAACATCAGAGCACGGTGCAGAGTTTACAGTAGTCCCTCGTTCTTATTAAACATCCTGTTGTAGTCCGCTGTATAGAAAACTGTCCACTATCCCTTAACCCCATGACGTTTCACTCTGAGGTCAAGGAATAGACGATAGGGTTAGACTTAGGAGCTGTTTTTTTTTTAGTATTCGACCGCAACCTGCTGCCCTACCTGACCGGTCTCAACGCTGTGTGTGTCCGTCAGGAAACACGCTGTTATAAACAGTTCCAGCAAACATCTACTGATAAATTGCGATGTTAACAACCTCATGATAACCTCATATTTTTTAACTTAGGATCATACCTGTGTTTAGTCTAGAAAAAGGTAAATGTGTGCTTTTATTATAAAGTTGTGTATATTTACAGACTGTTGCAAAACTAAGAAGCTTATAAACATCAGGTTTCAAACTAAAAGAGCTTTACAGAAAAAGTAACACAATGAAAAGATGTTTGGAGTTTTATTTGAGTTATTAATTTACATTTTTTGTCTAAGAGATGCTGATTTGAAACCGTGTTAGATACAGTTACGGCATTTCCTGTTTCTGCCGGAGAGAGGGGAGTTTGTCCCAAAGCTTGCCGCTGTATTTACTCTCTCCATCTGACAGGAGGGAGCCTCGTTGAGCTGCGAGTGTGGCTACAGACGGAGTTCACTCCGTCACGGAGGGGTAGGGTCGAGGGAGTGGTTTGGGATTGGGCCGTACAGTTTAGCGAGAGCGCGTATGTTTTGGATTGGGCCAACCGGCTAACCCAAACATATCCAGGTTAGGTTGAACCAGCTTCGTAGTACAGGCCTCTGCTGTGTCTTTGTTATTATTTCATACTGATGTAAGAAAAGTCCTGTATTTATAATCATAGCTAAGTAAAAGTACAAACATTTTGGCATCAAGGCTTATTCAAAGTAGGCTACCAAATAACATTATTATTGGTACAGTAATAAGAGAACTGACTCATTTCATAACCATATGTATGAAATGACTGGATTATAATTATTAATGTGTTCATCACAGCTGGTAAAGGTGGAGCTAATGTTAATTATTTGACATGCTGCTGGATATCTTGACCTATAATTATATGTAGGCCTACCGTTATTTCTATTTTGTATTAGTTAATAATCTGAATCTGTAAAAAGCTGTCAAAGGTAGTGGAGTCGAAGTAGGAAGTAGCATAAAATGGAAATACTCAAAGTACAAGTACCTCAAATTAGCGTACTTATACTCTTCACTGTAGTTAATACACCTGGATAGTTTTGGTGGCCCTCATGAGTCTAATGTGGGGAAGGGATCAGAAAGCAACATGTAAACCATATTATTGTGCAAACTTTGAATACCACATCACAACAAAAGCACAGTTTGAAAATGTAAACAAATCCCACTGTCCCTGAAACAGAGAGTGCAGATTGAAATACTTTTATGATTGACCTTGAAACTAGTGCAACTTAATACACCTTGCTACAAGCCAAGGTACAGTATACAGACAATATTCAAGTATTTAAAGTGGACCTATCATGCTATATTTGAATAATATAGTGTAGGACCATACCTATATGAGGCATATTTATACTTTTTTTTTTCAAAATACCAAACAGATCATGCATTTTAGCCATGCCTCATTTCGCTCAATTTGACATTTTTTAGATCTGTTTTAGCAAGGGCAGATTCAGTGAGAACAGCACCATCTACTGGCCTGGCATATGTACTACAGCGTCTCCAGCGCTTTCGAACGGCAATGGCCGTGGCTGTCTCCTCCTGATTGGTGGAGTTGGCCCAATAGCCGTAGCGCCACTGTCCTGACGTCAGGACAGTGTTCAAATCTGGATCAGTTTTTATCAGATCCGTTGCAGCCCCTTTTTTTAGAGATTTGGGTATGGAGGAAAATAGAGAGGGTTGTGTTTTCTGACACTTGGTGAGTTCCCTGGAACACCGGGGACACATATTCATGTATAAAAGACGTACACAAGTGCATTTTGCATGATAGGTCCCCTTTAAACAAATACATCTAATTTTCTTCAGTCTCCATCTAGGTGTTGCGGTAGGCTATATGAAAATGTAATACCATACGGTACAAAGTTCTAGGCAAACCAGTATGAACCCAAAAGCACGACTCGACAAAGTACAAAAGAAAGTACTGAAAAAATGGCACTAAATGCACAACAGAGAGGCCCAATCCCAAACCGCCCCCTACACCCTACCCCTACACACTACCCCTCCGTTTGCGCGTTCGCGCTAATAAGTGCTGTTCCAAACCAACGAGTGTGGAGCGGTGTGGAGGGGGAGTGGGCTATCAAGCCCTCAAACAGCGAGTCTTATGAGGTGTGATTTGTGCCAAAGAGCGAACTCACTGAGCAGACAATCGTGTCGGTCGTCGCCTACCATGCCGTGAACTATGCCGTGAGAGAAGTAACGTGACACTCTCGTCGCCACCCCTCTCGTCTGAGAAGCTACGTGACGTCTGCGTCTGAAGTTACTTTACTTAGTTATCACCAAATAACCCAGTAATGTTACAGCTACGTTGCTGTTCAAGCTAGAATCTATTTCAATATAGTTTTGGTATTAAAATAATGTTACACCTCTTGTATGCCCTGAATGCAAAAAACAACCACAGACAAGAATATATATTTTTAATTATCAAAATGATAACAAAGGCTGAAAAAACAGGAGAAGCCTGTCTTCCCTTGGTCTCCAGGAGAAAACTGTATATCACCAAGTTTTCATATAGTTTTGTGTGTGAAATAGATCGCTGCAGTGAACACGACTTTATGTATTTGTTTATGGTTTATTTGATTTGGAGGGATGCAGTATACGGGTCATTCCAGAATTGGAGGACAATTTAGACACCAACATTTTTGAAAAATGAACCTTTCATTTTATTATTTTTTGTTATGTATTTAGGAAAAACAGATAATAAACCATCAAAAAAAGTGATTTGCCCAGCTAAGGCATCAAATGTATATTTTCCAATGAAGAATTAACCCTGTTACTCTAATTATAGTAACAGGGTTGAAAATCAATGCTAATTTTAGCTTTTACCTCAGGAATTAATGCTAGCTGCACAATGTAATGCTATTGTCAAGGAATGGACACACTTAGATATTTAACTAAAGAAAGATACATTTGAAATTAATTTGTTTTAGTCTCATAATTTGAGTAACAGGGTTGCGTTTGTATGAGTGCCACACTCCTTCAAGAGTGACAAGATTGGAAATATATTACAAATAAAAGAGAGGACTTAGTTTTGGTCTACCCATGGTAGTAGCACATGGCTTGCTGATGTCCTTTCCACTGTGTCATGCGACAAACAGTTTTTTCACTTCCTCTGCCAAGCTAAAAAGGTTTCGGTAACAGGGTTGCGCGCATGTTGAGGGACACACCTTCTGTGCAAAATTACTGTTATTTAAAATGTGTTTATGATTTAACAAATTGATTTTACCATTACAAGACACATATATCAATAGAATAATACCAAAAAAGTAAATAAAAACCCTATTTTAAATGTTATATTTGACATGCAAGTTGGTCACCAAGAAGCTGGGACAAGAGAAAAGGGCAATTTTAGGGGGTGTTCGAGAGCTATTTGATATTTTAAATAATATTTTGAAACCACTTTTTCTACAACTTTATATGCATCTTGTCTCAAGACAAGTATATTTAACACAACAAGTGCATGTCTTAGCTTTTTGGGCATGGATTATTAGATTTTTTATATGGGGGACATGAAATGTCCTCCAATTCTGGAATGAGAAGTTCAGAGAAGAGGCAACCCCTATATATTGTTTATTTGATTTCATTTCAGCACCATGGCAGAGGCAAATATAGAGTTAATGTGTGGAGATTATAATGTCCCGTTTACTAAAATATGTATTGTTTTTGATGTTTAGTTGACAAAATAGTCACTGTGCTACATTTTGCTGCACTCAAGCTACTCCCCCTTTGGCCACAAGGGGGAGTATATATATATTATATATATATATTTTGTATAGATGTTGCAACTATACAGAGCTTTGGCAATACTATATGTAACTGAGGTCATGCTAATAAAGCTATTGAATTGAATTGATATACCTTTAAGTGAGCTGTCAGGAGGAAACAAAGGTTCGCCAACACATTGCACTTTAATGCTGAGAAAGTACAAAGACGTGAAACGATGTGCTGCAATGTCTGTGTATCTTTGAAGAATGCCAAGTAAAGGAAGAAAGTAATAACTCGCACTGAGTCTTAATACATTACTTTATTTCTATTATATAGAAACACTATCCAATGATTTATTATGTTTGTGTTACACACACCATTACTGAATTCATTTAAAACCAAGAATAACCTACATACAACAATAGGGAGCCCTGGCTCAAGGACGGACAAAACAAGGACACCACACATGATTATTTTCCAATTACAGTATATTTATTTAAAGAGAGTAACTCAATTGTGATATCAGTTAATCAGTAATGTGTGTAGTGTACGGGTGTGTGATGTGTCAGCAGGGCCGGACTGGGACCATAGGTCAGGCCGGGAATTATACACCCAGCCAGGCCACTAGTTTTGTTTGGGGGCGTTTTGCTGGATGTATCGTCAATATTTACAACGTTGCTGCCCGTAGTGATAGCCCTACAGTTTGAATCTACTACTTAAATAGAAACATATGGACATAGGATATTGTTAAAAAAAGGTGTGCATATGTATTTGGGAACCTTTCCATGTGAACATGTTTTATTTGGGGGTGGACCTCAAATGGATTAAACTGTGATCAATAACTATAGTAACTTATTGAGAGAACATGAACATAGCTTGCTTATACTGTTGTCATTACATTTCCTTTGTTCAGTGTTTTCATAGACATAGCCTATTGAAACAGTTTCCTCTGTACCTGCCAGTTCTGTCCACTGAGCTCTGCATCTCTCCCTCAGGGTCATCACCATCAGCATCATCTGATAGTGGAACTGAATAAGGAGAATATGTAATCATTACATTAACAACTATATGAAATAACATTATTCAAGAACATACATTATGCAACACTTATTTTATCACTTAGTTGACCCTGTATTTGCATGGCTAATACCATAATGAGTGTCTCCCCTTTAGACAACATAACCATCTCAAGTTCACAGTATGAGGGGTTTGTAGCCCCACAGTTAGCTGCAGTCTAACGGTTATATTACATATATTTGCCTTGAGTAACATTAAGGACATGTTTGGGTTTTGTGTAGCCTTATAGTCTCCAGTCACACAGGGCCTATACTAACTTAGCATTGGACTGAGAAACTGTTTTGTTGACAGTCGATGTGCACATCAGGCTACAATATAGAAAGAAATGTGGCTCATAATGTTCGCTCACTTACTTTCTGCTTCGTCATTCTATACCATACGGGGTTCTGAATAAATCAGTGATTTTAGCACATTTCGCTGCCTTTTTTTGCAGGATGGGGGTCCATCCTTCCACAATAATTAATCTTGCCGTCAGTTTCAGTCGGTCCAGTCCACACTAATGTAAACAGCAGCGCGCTGGTCTCGTGAGAAACGGAGAGTGGAACAACCAATCACATCTTCATTATTCTCCTGAAATGTAAATGTGCCCATTCGCTAGTCTGACACATAGACTGTATATATAAAGGTCTGGTCTGACAGGTGCGTGGTTCTCACTGCGCTTCATACCGGTGCAACTTTGAACACCTTCAATATATGCCGCATTAATGGATTTGGCCTGCAGTCACCGCATCTGGGCTGAATTAAACACGTATTATTTTAGTCCTGTGTGTTTATTAGAGGCCATGTCAGCAGGCCACATCACATCATGCCAGCGCTGCGTTCACAAGACATACAAGCCACAAACTGGCAATCGAAACATGCTACAACCTGAGGGACAGTGAATGAGACACACAGACACAGACACACCACACCCACACACCTTGAGGGAGGGAGGGACAGTGATCGCAGTGCAGCGATCAGCTGTTCCCGAGCGAGAGAGAGAGAGAGAGACAGCTGCTAGACACAACTCTTATTAATCCCCGTACCGGACAAATTTGTTCCAAATCGGAACCGGATTTCGGTTCCCGATCCTCATCACATCCCCAGCCACAGCCGTGGTCTTAACCGGTCTTGACATAAAATCTCGAGTCCTATAGGTCCGATACAGAGACAATACGAAACCAAATGCAGTCGATTCCGAGACCAATACCGTTAAAAAGTGGTCTGGAGACCGGTCTCGAGTACAACACCAGCAAATATTCTCATACTAATGATTATTAATTATTATTCCCCTCTCTTCTGATACCAACACTGTGCCGATGAGAAAGTGTACCTGTAACACTCTCCAAACTACTGTAGGAGCGGAATCATTCGAAAAATATAATATAGGATAATGCTATACAATGCTAACGGAGGCGAGACGTACGTTATTCACGCGCTTATCCACACGCTTATGTACACGCTTATGTACACGTACGTTATCAACACGCGTATCTTAGATAGCACTTTCAAAGCTACGCCGCCGCCACGTGAGCGCGTACTTTGAGCGCACCTATGATACGTCGCCGTGACGTCTGACGTCTGACAACGTCGTGACGTCGCCTGTATCGTACGTCAACCCATTCAAAATTGATGGAGGCGTTGGCGCACGTTGACACGTCAGTTCTCCCTCAGTGAGCTTATAGAGTCTGCATCGGTGCTGAGTGCTGACTTGAGACCGGTCTCTACCTGACCGGAGTCACGCTGTGTGTGTCACGCTGTTAAAAAGTAGTTCCAGCAAACATCCACTGATAAATTGCGATGTTAACAACCTCATGATAACCTCATATTTTTTTAACTTAGGATCTACCTGTGTTTAGTCTAGAAAAGGTCAATGTGTGCATTTTATTATAAAGTTGTGTATATTTACAGACTGTTGCAAAAACTAAGAAGCTTATAAACATCAGGTTTAAAACTAAAAGAGCTTTACAGAAAAAGTAACACAATGAAAGATGTTTGGAGTTTATTTGAGTTATTAATTTACATTTTTTGTCAAAGAGATGCTGATTTGAAACCGCTGTTACATACAGTTACGGCATTTCCTGTTTCTGCCGGAGAGAGGGGAGTTTGTCCCAAAGCTTGCCGCTGTATTTACTCCTCCATCTGACAGGAGGGAGCCTCATTCAGCTGCGAGTGTGGCTACAGACGGAGTTCACTCCGTCACAGAGGGTAGGGTCGAGGGAGTGGTTTGGGATTGGGCCAGAATCACTCCGTAGGGTTGGTGTCACAACCATGGATGTATAATAAGAACGTCACAACCATCATGCAACGCACTAGCAAGACGGCGGTCGCAATTGCGCAGGTCTGCTGCGCAGGTCTGCTGCGTCGGTCTCGCTCATCTCAAACGAGCCTAGGATCTATATATAGGCAGGCTGAGGGGACACAGGTGCAGACAATCAGGGCGGGGTCGACAATCACAGTGGAGGGAAAACACGTCACAAGTGAGGTGATCTGCAACAAGAAGGAAAGGTTACTACAAAATAAAACAGGATACAAGACTGAACTAAAATACATGAACTTAACAGATTTTACGAGACACAACAGTTTCATCTACTTTTACTTCACTTTTACTTGAGCATGTACAATGACCACAGACATGCTTTTTCAGACAATGTTCTCATATGACTCTCCCCAAACTATTCTTTAAGTTCAGTATCGCATTACTTTGAATCCAGTGACCTACTTGTTACTGCAGGTTGAGGATTCACGTGCAGCTTGCAGATCACAGCGGTCAGTAGTACGAGCAATCCATAATTCCAAACATGATGAGGACCACACCTAAAAAAGCAAGTGAAAGGTTACTTCATTTTTAAAGTATGTAGAATAATATGAAGTTTCAGATTATTGTTTAGTTTTTTTGTAAAATACATCACACCCAATCCTCTACACTTACTGTGATCACCCTGTACAAGCTTTGCAGTATTGGGAAGGATTCTCGTCGGCTGATAGATGCCATCCGGGCAGCTTTCACACCACTCCTCACCAGGAGGTCTGCCAACAGATACTTTCTGACCTTTGAGTATTTCAAAAGCACACGAGGAATATGAGAAAGTTGTAAGCAAAAAACCATTAGAATTATTCTATGGCATTATGCAGTCACAGTTTAGTAAAACAGTCACACTTTACCTCCAAATCCCTTGTTACATTTGCAACTGGAATTATCAATTCATCAATTTATTGCAAAGTTGCTATTCCAACCTAATTTGAAATGATGAAGCCAAAGTATGTAAAATAATATGAAGTTTCACATTATTGTTTAGTTTTTTGTAAAATACATCACACCCAATCCTCTACACTTACTGTGATCACCCTGTATACAAGCTTTGCAGTATTGGGAGGGATTATCTTTAGGCTGATAGATGGCATATTTCAAAAGCACACAAGGAGAAAGTAGTAAGAAAAAACCATTAGTATATTCTATGGCATTATGCAGTCACAGTTTAGTAAGAAAGTCACACTTTACCTTTAGGGCAAATCTTCTTGGCATCCAAATAAAAAATGAGTTCATAAAAAGTTAAAGTGAATATGAGCAGTTTGAGCAGGACCATGTTCAAAATTCACTGCTGGCGTGAACTTTTGAGTGAAGAGATATCATCATCACCATATCTTAGATGGGAAAAAAAACCACTTCTTGTTTTTGAGGTGATGATTTCCATCATGTCAGGACAGTGCTGTCTCAAAAACAAGAAGTGGGTTTTTTTTTTCTTCTGTGTCTAATCTAGACAAATATTCACGGAGTGGCAAGAGGGTGGCCGGAGTTTTGAGGGGTGGAATAGGGGATTCCAGAAGTATATGCTGATTTAATCGCAGTCATATCAATCAATGTTAACTTGGTGTCACAAACGAGCTGAGGACCAAAATGCAACACACGGGAACCCAGGGATAGTCGGTAACCAGCTTTATTAAAGGCAATAAACTGGTATGAGACGAAAGGGCAGATAGTAGGCAAAGGGCTGGTCGGGGACAGGCGAGGGTTCCAGGAGAAAGCAAGACGGGAGTCGCAGGTACAGACCGGGTCAGGGAGCAGGCGAGGCAGAATAGTCCGGGTACAGGCAGGGTCAGGAAACAGGCGAGGCAGGCTGGTCAGGGACAGGCAGGGTCGAAACCGGGAGAGCAATCTGGAGGGTAATGCGGGAAAGACTGGCATGCTGCAAAGTACGATCTGGCACTGAGGTGAAAGTGAAGTGGGCCTATATACTACTGGAGCTGATGGGTGTAACAGAGTGAGAGAGAGAGACAGGGTGTGGTTACCAGGTGACTAAGGAATGTTAATGCAGAAAATAGGTGAGTGAGAAAGCAGAACTGTGACACTTGGAAAGCCACAATGTTAATATTTTAACTCAATAACATTAGGTGACATTATTGTGGCACATCAAGCCTTAAATATAAATATATAAGGTGGCAGACATCATTTAATGAATTTTCACTGAACAATAACTGAATGAGTTTGTTTCACTCTTAGACCAGCAGGGGAACCAAATCTATGCAGACTGCTGCAATAAGTACATTAATTAACTGTCTCATCGATGTTTGTCTGTATGAATATGATACTATTAATAATCATATTATTCCTATCAGCTGTCAATCACTGTTACGATTCACATATTCATTTATTATTGAATAAACTATATTTTTGGAGGAGTTAATGATGAATGTTCCTCAAGATGCTTGAAATGCTTCAAATTTGAAGGACAAGTAATTACTATCATATATCAAAATTCAAAAGATTCAAAGGAACAGTTCAGCGCCCCACAACTTTACTGCAAACAGTTACAACCTGGACTTTACATCAGAAAGAACAAACATTAAAGAAGTGACTGCATCAGTTAGGGTTAAAAAACATGTAATCAGCAAAAACATATACATTGCTGCAGTTATTATCCAGTGGAAAGTCCTTACCTACTGGCCAAGTTAAATCAAAGTGGTTACTTTTTTGGCAGGGCAGTGAAGTTTTACACACTGTCTTATTTGACTTTCTCAGGACTTAAAACTGTTTTTGGGGCAGACCCCCACAAGAAAAAAAATATATACACACATACAAGGTCATCATCTTAACAGTTGTTTATGCTCATCGAGTCATCTGTGAGGCGATTACCATCTTGTTCAGCAAAACACCTCACAAACGTATTAAGATCTAAAGCTTTAGTGCGTTTTGATTCAATGCTGAGTACAGCCAAACTTGACAGTCTCTTCTCTGTCATTGTAGACCGCAAATACCTCCTTCCTCCCGTCTACTTGGGTCCGAAATGCTTCTCGTTAATGCGCCGTCCCGTTCAAATGAAATCGCCGCCAATCATATTATTTCCAAGCTCGCGCCAGGGCCGGGGGAGGGGTTACAAGACTCACGTCTTGTGCTGCATTCACTTGCACTCGGACATTAGAGATTTTCTCTCATAAATGTCCGATGAGCCACAACTTTTCTTTCAAAGCAAAGATGCCAACTGGGGTGGCAGCTGGGGTGGCAAGGCTATTTTTAGGGTGGCAGCTGCCACCCCATGCCACCCCGGTAGATCCGCCCCTGTGGCTTTAAATTTGGTTCACAGATACGTGGATATTTTATACAAGTGTAAATGTATGCACACAAGCTCAGATTCAAGCTCATTTTTGCGCTGTCAGCTCCAGACAGCGCAAAAATGCGTTCATGACGTAGTGCTTCATATACGCATTTTTGCGCTGTCCGGAGCTGACAGGTCCATGGGAGCAAATCATACCCTCGTGGGGGCGCGCTCATGTGATTGGCTTAGAATGGAGGAGACATCTGATTGGCTATAGATAGAAACAATTACAAGTACGAATCGGGTGACAGGAATGTGTTGTTGTTGTTGTTGTTGTTGGGAATCACGGATTAAGAAGAATACAAATAATGATCGCACTTATAATACATTTTTTTTAAAACAACAGCAAAGGAAATCCAAAAGAAAATGCTCAATTATTTTGTAATGTCTGTCTTTCTGCACCTCTGGAACCATTGTTGTGAAATGTTGGTATTATTGCAATTAAAGAGGCTTTCTAAACTGCTACCAGAGGCCTGTACTACGAAGCCGGATTTTCGCTTAGCCGGCTGACTTCAGGGAAAACTTGGGCTTTCCGGTCCTACGACGCTGGTTCTCTTTTTAGCAGGCTAGATCTCCATGGTAACTTATGCTGAGCGGCTAACCTCCTCGGGAGGAGGTTAGGTTGCAGGCTAAGAGATCAACTCAGTGAAAGCACCGCCTGCTGACCAATCAGAGCTCCGTGTGCGGAGTTTAAAGCGATCAAGTCATATTACAGGAGAGAGGAAATACAGAAAAACTGCCGTTGCAGGAAAGACGGCCGACAAAAATCAACTGACTGTGTGAACGTGAAAATTAATAGAATATCCCTCCCATCTTCAGAGCAATCTGACTATTATAACATTAGCGTTAAGAAAGCTTACTTAAAGGGGACCTATCATGCAAAATGCACTTTTGTACGTCTTTTATACATGAATATGTGTCCCCGGTGTTCCAGGGAACTCACCAAGTGTCAGAAAACACAACCCTCTCTATTTTCCTCCATACCCAAATCTCTAAAAAAGGGGCTGCAACGGATCTGATAAAAACTGATCCAGATTTGAACACGTTACTGACGTCAGGACAGTGGCGCTACGGCTATTGGGCCAACTCTCCACCTATCAGGGGAATGTGGGGTTGGGCCACGGCCGGCCATTACCGCTCGAAAGCGCTGGAGACGCTGTAGTACATATGCCAGGCCTGTAAGTGGCGCTGTAGTCTGCCACAAAAGCAGCGAAGAAGACTTCCCGCCCATAGTTACCATGGTTACCCTTCTGTTTATTCTCCGCTGTGGCTTTTTTTCTCCCTCCCCGAGGCAAGCGTTTGCTCCCGCTGCTTTTATTCAATGCAATCCTTCCCCGTCGAGGCAAGCACTGTAATTCTCTCCGGTTAGTCCACCAGCAGATGACAAACACCCACCTCTCCGCCTCTTCCAAGGAACGAGGGGACCGTGCGGCAGAGTTTCAGTTTCAGCTTGTTTCGCCGGTCAAGATGTCCGTTAAAGTTTAAATCTTCCGGACAAATTAGAAAAGTGCCGGTCAAAGGTCTTCTTTGTTATTTATTGAGCTTTAAAACAAATGAATAACGACTCTATATAAAAAACACGGAGGACGGAGATCTTTTTCTCCGCCTCTTCTGACAGCCCAGCAGCTGATCAGAGCACGTCTCCCCTCTCCTGCAGGGGGGCGTGGTCAGCAGAATCAGACCCGTAGACAGCAAACAGCACATAGAGCGAAATGAGGCATGGCTAAAATGCATGATCTGTTTGGTATTTTGAAAACAGAAACGTATAAATATACCTTATATAGGTATGGCCCTACAATATATCATTTAAATATAGCATGATAGGTCCACTTTAAATACCTGCCACAACATATACCCAGGGGGCAAAACCCCATTTTTTCGGAAATCAGACATGGAATGTTGTAAAAGGTTGTCCACCAGAAATGATATCTAGGACCTTCAAGGATCACAACCTGGGTGGACAACCCGGTCAACTAGCTACTGGAAAGCTACAGTGAGGGTCCAAACAATGCAACCCATATATGAAAAAAAGTCAAAAATTCTGGCTGGATCAGATGCCATCATTCTCTTTCTGATTGAATATCTCTGTGACAGTTCATAGTAAAGACAAACTGAGCCAACCTATTGAAAGAGCAGAAAATAAGCTTTCAGGTGATGCCTTGGTTAAGCCTGTTCTCAATAAGGCCACTAGATGGCGCTGTGCCTTTTTTGTCTCTCCAAAGCTAAATTCATTTCAAGCAATGCATTTGTGGTCCTCTGGATTGTTTGCTGTGTTCAAAATTGGTAAATATACTTAAAAGATTATTTATATATAACATATTGAAGGGTTTACATTAATATACACAAGGTTTGCTGCCGATGCTAAGTTGAATTGATTCAATGTTTACAGATTTTTCAGTTTACAGACTGGAAAGCTACAGGCAGCGAAATTCAAAATGGCCGCCACTTTCTTTGCAAAACCCTTTAATTTAAGGTTTTCTATGTTATAGGACAAGGCAAACTGAGTTAATCGTATCTGGAAGTTGACATTAAGTTCAACTTAATGTCAAATCAATACCCTTTTATTATTTGTACAAATCAATGTCTTTGTTTTTGTGAAAAATATCCTATTTTGATCATGAAATAAACAAAATTCCTGGTGGCAAAACATTTATTTCACTTTCACATACTCTTTTCTTAGTTATTAACTACAAATCAACAGATATGACACAATAATCAGAAGTTGAACACAAAATAATCATTCACATGGCCCAGAACTAGAAAAATGTGAATGTTTTAAGAAGAAAGGGGGAAAAAGTAACCTACACTGAATATACAGTACAAATGTTTTCAATGTACACATGGTGGTATTCATGGTAGTGTCCCAGAAAGCTTTTTGCTTTCTATTCATTTTCTGAGTCACAGCTGCTGACACTGCTCTCAAGTGTGGCAGAGTGTATCCTTCTGCATTTGGTTGCCAGTCCTTGGCAACGGCACCCTATGTAGCATGGAACTGCATTCTTTGCACAGGAACAGTTTTTCTGACAGCCCTTGAGACATCCACATGAGATTGTCTTGTTCATTGACACAGGCCAAGCTGGCTTTGTAGATGGTACCGGAACTACATGTCCATTGTCCAGAGACCATCCAAATTCTGTGCATGGGGGGATTTCTGGCTTGGCGATGTGTGCGTTCTTGTCAATGATGGTTTGCCGCAGCTCTTTTCAGGTGCAGCAGAAATGCAAGCTCCTAGTAGCTTTAGGAGCGTTGATTTGTTGTTCAGGAACTTGTATGCTCTCAGTTTGCCCAGATCAGAACCCTCAAAGTGATCAGCTTTGGATGTATACACAGTGATGGTGAGGTCTCGTGCCTGTTATGGCATCGGCAGGGTTCTCACCAAACTCTTCAAGTGCAGGTATGTCCAGACTCATGCTGCTCTTGAACCATGCCTTCTTGCCAGTGAAATATGGATGACTAGTGGTATCTCTACCACTCAGACTGTGGATGAAGGGCATGGCACAACACTGTGTGAAGGTCCCAGCGCCACAACCATTTTATGTATAGGCAGGTATGCATTCTGGCCTGTTCTCACCCACAGCTCTGTTAGATCGCTGAGGTGCGTTGCACCATAGTACAGGCATGTGGTAATGAGTGCAGTGTTTGCGAACAAAGCAAACCTGCTGAGCTTCATTTGTGAGAAGTGGTGTGAGGATGAACAACTTGAACCTGGTCTTGGCCCCACTCATCTCTACTTGGGTGGTGGATTCAAGGAAGAGACGAAGAGTGTGGTGCTCACAGCAGGGTCTGTTATGGATGTTCCTGCTCTTGAATCAACACAGCAGGAGGCTGACACTAGGATCTTCCACCACACTCTCTACAGTGTCCAGAATGAGGAAGTTGACAGAGTTATCATAGATGACACCGACATCATTACCACATGCCTGTACTATGGTGCAACGCACCTCAGCGATCTAACAGAGCTGTGGAGTGGATCTGACTTTAATTACATTGACTCGAGTGTTTCGTCAACTTAATGTGTTGCATAAAATAATACTTCTGCATACAGAATGTGACACTGTGAGTGTTGCACGCCAGATACGGCTCAAGAAGCTGACTCAAATAAGGAAAATATATGATACATTATGATGTGATATGATATGAATGATAATGGGACACATCGACGTCTGCACTCACAGTGCCGCGGACTGTACTTAATGTTACTCTGATCCGGTTACTTATGTCGTGGCAGATATTTAAGTAAGCTTTCTTAACGCTAATGTTATAATAGTCAGATTGCTCTGAAGATGGGAGGGGATATTCTATTAATTTTCACGTTCACACAGTCAGTTGATTTTGGCCGGCCGTCTTTCCTGCAACGGCAGTTTTTCTGTATTTCCTCTATCCTGTAATATGACTTGATCGCTTTAAAACTCCGCACACGGAGCTCTGATTGTCAGCAGGCAGTGCTTTCACTGAGTTGATCTCTTAGCCTGCCACCTAACCTGCTCCGGAGCAGGTTTGCCGCTCAGCATAAGTTACCATGGAATCTAGCCTGCTAAAAAGAGAACCAGCGTCGTAGGACCGGAAAGCCCGAGATTTCCCTGAAGTTAGCCGGCTAAGCGAAAATCCAGCTTCGTAGTACAGGCCTCACATCACAGCAAAAGCACCGTTGAAATGTAAACAAATCCCACTGTCCCTGAAACAGAGAGTGCAGATTTAAATACTTTTATGATTGACCTTCAAACTAGTGCAACTTAATACACCTTGCTACAAGCCAAGGTACAGTATACAGACAATATTCAAGTATTTAAACAAATAAATCTCATTTTCTTCAGTCTCCATCTTTAAAGGTGTTGAGGTATATGAAAATGTAATACCATACGGTGCAAAGTTCACGGTATTCGGTATGAAACTATTTACCGCCCAGCACTAGTTTCCACCACTGGCTTTTATGTCAATACTTTAATTCCCAGTGATTCATCGTTAAATAAAATGATGTTTTAAGTATAAAACGTGTCTCCTTTGAGGCTGAAGTGGTTGTTTATGACATGATGTATTTTCTCCAGCAGAGGGCAGTCCGAGTTTAATAAAAAACACAATCAAGTCAGAACTGGTTTCTCCTCAAAGTGAGTAAAACATAGAAAACAAGGATGAAGACATGTAGGTGAGAACTGTTTTATTTAATTATATTAAACTTGCACTTTTATCTTTTAAGGACAGCCTTCTGTTAAACACCTTTCTTCATGACAGAGGCAGATTTCAAGTTTAAAAAAAATTACGGAAGGCGTTTTGATTGTGCTGAATTTTCTTAATTTTTGCACTGAGAAAAAAAAAAGCCTTGACCATAAAAAAAAACCCCCACTGCGTTAAGTTTTAAAAAGACTCATGGTAGTGAGTGCACACACGCACACTAAGGCCTTAAATGCAGCAGCTGAATTCTGGGTAGGGATTTCTCATTTTTCTGGACATGCATTGATTTTTACGTTTCTCTCTATCAGTGTTTTGTTTGTGTTGAAGGTAAAGGGGGGTGGTGGGGAAGTCTTATTACTGAAGTTAGGGGACGTTTACCCCCGCCCCTCGCAGGCTGTGCTTTCGGCTCACACTGCTGGGAAGTGAGAGGAATGTGTTGTTGTTGGGAATCACGGATTAAGAAGAATACAAATAATGATCGCACTTATAATAAAAAAAAATAAAAAACAACAGCAAAGGAAATCCAAAAAAAAATTCTCAATTATTTTGTAATGTCTGTCTTTCTGCACCTCTGGAATCATTGTTGTGACATGTTGGTATTATTGCAATTAAAGAGGCTTTCTAAACTGCTACCTTGCTGTGTCTTTGTTATTATTTCATACTGATGTAGGACCAGTGCTGTATTTATAATCATACTTAAGTAAGAGTACAACATTATTAGCATAAAAGTATATTTAAAGTACAAAATAACATTATTATTATTATTAGTAAGAGCAATGGCTCATTTCATAACCATGTATGAAATGACTGGATTATAATTATTAATGTGTTCATCACAGCTGGTAAAGGTGGAGCTAATGTTAATTATTTGACATGCTGCTGGATATCTTGACCTATAATTATATGTACCGGTTATTTCTATTTTGTATTAGTTAATAATCTGAATCTGTAGAAAGCTGTCAAAGGTAGTGGAGTCGAAGTAGGAAGTAGCATAACATGGAAATACTCAAAGTACAAGTACCTCAATGTTGTAGCGTATTTATACTCTTTACTGTAGTAAATACACCTGGATAGTTTTGGTGGCCCTCATGAGTCTAATGTGGGGAAGGGATCAGAAAGCAACATGTAAACCATATTATTGTGCAAACTTTTAATTCCACATCACAACATAAGCACCGTTTGAAAATGTAAACAAATCCAACCGTCCCTGAAACAGAAAGTGCAGATTGAAATACTTTTATGATTGACCTTCAAACTAGTGCAACTTAATACACCTTGCTACATAAGCCAAACGGTTTGATCACAATTGATGTAAACACATATTTCCAAGGCACTTCTTTATAATGATTGGGATGAACAGGTTTGAAATCATTCCAGTGTATACTATAGGGCAGTAACCAAAGATGTCCTTTAAAACTGGAGAGATACAAAAATATGCATAAATAAATGTTAAATAAGATATGAACAACAAAAATAAAACGAGTTACATTTATTTGTTAGTGGCTATGGTAGGTGATTGGTTATGTTCACATACTTATTTGATTATTAAAATGTAAACCGATCTTTTTCATATGGGTGTTTTAGAGTTGTACCCCCATAGATCTAGTAGTAATTATGCTCAAAGATAGATAGTATTTTATTCAGGGTTCTTACACCTTTTCCAAAGTCAAATTCAAGCACTTTTCAAGCATTTTCAAGGTGCATTTTCAAGCTTTTCAAGCATCTTACAGCTGTTGTAAATTACATATTTATATACACATACTTATACTCAAATGATTATTTCCCTACCTCACATTAAATCAGATGTTCTTTATGCTATAAACAACCAAATGTGTGTTTCATAATAGCATTCTACATGAGGATGAAACATTTTTAGAAAAGAAACTAAGTTTAATATTTCAAAATGAGACCCATCTGTACGTAGGCTGGGCATCCCATATAACCTGGCTGAGCCAATATAAAACAATCAGCCAAATAACTTTTCAATATATTATTGATTACTATTTTTGAGGTACTTTTAGGTTGGCAGTAAACATAAGTCAGAGGTAAATGGTTTACTTGTACTCCACTACATGTATTGAATACCTTTAGTTACTTCACAGATGTGGATGAATGATGTGAAATATAATCAAGTCTTAAATCAGACTTTAGTTCCACCTGGAGTAAATTCACAAGCTACTCTGTAGTATACAAAGTCATTCAAACTAGCTGCACCTTTACCAGCTTTGAGAACACTTTCATGATCAATCATTATAAAACATATCATATACAATTATTAGGGATGCTCCGATCGCCAATTTTGGGGCCGATCGCCGGAATCAGCTTGTTCCAGAGGTAGATAAAATAGCTAAGTGTGTTAGGTCTAACTCTTAATGTGTGTTTCTGCTCCGCTCACCGGTCCGTCACAGCGGGTGGAGCTGCAGGATTTCTGCTTCACACACACGTTGCATACCGCTATTTTATTGTCACTTTCGGACACTTAAAATACTGCCAGACTAGTGAAGCCATTTTGGCGAGCTTGTTTTGCCGCGCACAGAGAAAAGTGTCATGTTTTTACATGCAACGATAGCCTAATCTAAAATGTTCTACTACAGCGTACCTTTCGTGTGGTGTGTGGCTCGTCAGCGCAGACTCTCGCATCGTTATTGTTGCACACTTTGCAGGAGGCTACTCTTGGGCTTCGCTTGACCCTCGTCTTAGCCATGGCTTGTATTTGTCTTCTGCTAGCCAACGCTCGTTGAAACGGCAACCTCCTGGCATACTGTCATCTATCACTCTCATCAGAATGCCCAGGTCACACACGTAACAAAAACACTTGCCGGTCACGCGCATTGCGCGGGAAGGCCGGAGCGGAGCTGTTTTATATAAAAGCGAAGCAATTAAGCGCGCTCCGACTTCTTTCTTTTCTTTTAATCTAAAAAGCGAAGTACTTTATCCCAAATTCAAGCACCATTCCCAAATTCAAGCACTTTTCAAACCTTGAAAACACCTCGTACAATTTCAAGCATTTTCAAGGATATGCACCCGTACGCACCCTGTTTCTTGATCACAAAATATACAAGAATAGAAAGAAAAATAAAATAAAATAGAAAATATACTGCAGATATTATATATGACATTATGGAATTTGGAGTATAAATATTTAACAGATTATATGAGTAAAATGTACAATTTGTGTATTCCTTGGATACTCTATTGATCTTTATCTTTTAAACGAGCCTAGGATACATAGGCAGGCTGAGGGGACACAGGTGCAGACAATCAGGGCGGGGTCGACAATCACAGTGGAGGGAAAACAAGTCAGAAGTGAGGTGATCTGCAACAAGAAGGAAAGGTTACTACAAAATAAAACAGGATACAAGACTGAACTAAAATACATGAACTTAACAGATTTTACAAGACACAACAGTTTCAACTACTTTTACTTCACTTTTACGTAGGGCTGTGCAATTAATCGTATTTTAATCGCAATTACGATTTTGGCCTGTCACAATTACGAAAACAACATAATCGAAAAAAACTATTATTTAGCTTTGCTAGGTTGTGACAGTGCACTGCAACACATTTGATCTAATTTATTTTGGTCTAATTTATTTGTATTTATCATATTTATATATGTTTAGTAGCTTGTGGAAGTGCGCTCCAAAATATTTGTTGATCTTGTTTATTGGTATTTATTATTTTGATATTATTTATTTAAATGTATCATTTATTTTTGTATTGGTTTTTCAGTTGAATTATACGTTCAGGGTAATCAACAGTTAAAAATATACTGTTCAAATTATTATTTGTATTTGTTTTAAAGTTCAATAAATTGATGTTTTCAAAGTCAATGAATAATCGTATTTAATAATCGTGATATCAATTATTGACCCAAATAATCGTGATTATGATTTTTGCCATAATCGCACAGCCCTACTTTTAATTGAGCATGTACAATGACGTCACCACAGACATGCTTTTTCAGACAATGTTCTCATATGACTCTCCCCAAACTATTCTTTAAGTTCAGTATCGCATTACTTTGAATCCAGTGACCTACTTGTTACTGCAGGTTGAGGATTCACGTGCAGCTTGCAGATCACAGCGGTCAGTACGAGCAATCCAATCATGATGAGGACCACACCTAAAAAAGCAAGTGAAAGGTTACTTCATTTTTAGCTTTTCTGAGGTTGTGTTAGATAAAAAGATAGCAACAAATAGTTTACCTGCACCAGTGTAGGTGCCTGAATCTGAGGGATGGAGAGGGGGCCCTTTGTCCCTTGTGTGTCCTGGAGCAGCTGTGGTGCAGGTGGTGCTGATTCGGGAAGTGGTGGTCTTGGTGGTAGTGGCAGGATGCGACTTCGAAGCTTTGTCCCTCCCATTTGAATGGTGGGATGTTAATCTTGTGAGTAGAACAACTGTTTTGTGTGATGTGGTGGGTGTACTGTCCAAATGACATATGACATCTGAGGTCTTGTCTCCAGCAAACTTCACTCCTGATTTACATCTAGAATGAAGGATACATTATGCAGCTGTCAACATCAATGTAGTTAACATTACTTATTTTTAAATAAAATGCGTGTACAGATTTGAAACATTTTAATACACGTACTCTTTCCATTTGTGACACTGTGAGTTGATACTTGAGCTGAAAAATCCCTCTTCACATTGTGGTTGCTCTGGAGAAATAATACATAAAAACATATCAAATATATTGGGTTTCTTTAGATTTGGAATGCAGTGTTGGATGAAATGTACCTCCAGGTTTTAGTCCAAATCCCTTGTTACATTTGCAACTGGAATTATCAATTCATCAATTTATTGCAAAGTTGCTATTCCAACCTAATTTTCACATTATTGTTTAGTTTTTTGTAAAATACATCACACCCAATCCTCTACACTTACTGTGATCACCCTGTATACAAGCTTTGCAGTATTGGGAGGGATTCTCTATCGGCTGATAGATGCCATCCGGGCCGCTTTCACACCACTCCTCACGGGCGGGAGGGCTGCCAACAGATACTTTGTAACCTTTGAGTATTTCAAAAGCACACAAGGAGAAAGTAGTAAGAAAAAACCATTAGTATATTCTATGGCATTATGCACAGTTTAGTAAGAAAGTCACACTTTACCTTTAGGGCAAATCTTCTTGGCATCTAAATAAAAAATGAGTTCATAAAAAGTTAAAGTGAATATGAGCAGTTTGTGTGAGACAGACTACAGAGACATCATCATCACCGTATATTATATAGACGTGAACAAAAAAAACACTTTTCTTTTTTGAGACAGTGACATGACTCACATTACACTCTCTTATTAATTGATCCAAAACTTAATTGTTTTCTTAAACTGAAAACATTTAGGTTTGATTACATAAATATGAATGGATACACACATACTGTAAGCTGAAAACGTTAGTTATGTCTTTTTTATGACCTAATACTTTACATGAGAATTTTTTTTTAAAACATGGAAATAATAAGAATAATAAGTTACAGTATGCAAGTTAGCATGCATGCATTATTCATTCTAAGTGTTTTAAGATTTTAAATCAATAAAAAGTCTAAAACCAAAATATTTAATATTGCAGCATAAAGCAATTAGACCTTGAGTTAAGTTTTTTTTTTCACAAGTGTTTGTCTCGACATGGGAGGACTTTTACTCCGGCTGCTACTTGAAGGAGATTTAGCGTCACTAGAAATAGTTAACAGGAATCTTTCTCTTGAGAAAAGTTCTGCTCTGCCAGGAGATGGGCAGGCAACAGTTTGCATCAATGTTTATTGAGTTATGACAACTTCTAATGAAATTGTGCCGCCCGCCTCCTCCCCATCCACCTCCTCATCATCCACCTCCTCCCCTGCACCTCCTTTCATCATATCCAGTGCCAGGAGAGCTAATCCAAAAACCTCATCCCACCTCCTCTTCATCCCATCTCCTCATCAAATCCAGATCTTCATCATCATCACCGGTGTCTAGACCCGGGGGGTTCCATATGCTCACGGCTGCATTTCCCCCTTTAGATATACGATTTCAGGATCGGGGTCTAATCGCCAAATACTTAACATTCATCACTATCCCTTAACCCCATGACTATTCACTCAGAGGTTAAGGAATAGACGATAGAGTTAAACGTTAGGAGCTGATTTTTGGATTATCCGACCGCAACCACGGCCATTAAATAGAAAAATACTCTGAGCATGCGCAGTGTAGTTTTTACAGTCACAATTCGCTTAGTGAGATGGATGATCGGGTTTTGTCCCACATGGCTCAAAACGGCTCAATAGGCACACACTGTAGACACTAATTAGAAGAACACAGACTAAAACAGCAATGTACAGACGAATCTGATGATTAAACATGACCTTAAAATATATTTGATATATATTTTTTTTTTGCATTTCTTTGCATTTTTTTGCATTTTTTTGTAATCATTATTTGTAATACTTTCTGCTGGCACTAGGTGGGGCTGTGCCACTGCTCCCACTCTCCTCATGATGGAAAAACACACAGTGCTTCTGATAGACTGGGTATTCAAGTCCAACGCACATTATCTAAGGAAAATAACACCACGCTGTTATTATTTGACTGCATCGTTCACTGAATAAAGTTTTGGATCATTGTGGACAATACAATTGGGTCATCTAAATGAACTAGATCTTTGCGGCTTTAAAAAGGATCTCATTACAGAATTACCTTTTTAGTTTAGTTAAAACATTTCAGTCATAACGGCGAAGAGAAGCTTACATTTGCTCAGAAGTCTGGGGTTGTCTTTAGATCCAAGAGTCGGTGAATTAGAAACGAGTTTAAAATCCCCAGCAAGCAAGATGAAGAATATAACAAACTGAATCATATTGGGTCTGACAGTCAACATGTCTCTTCTTTCGGCAGGGCTCAACTGTTCTGACTGTCTCAATCCCTCTGCTGTGATTGAAACTGACCCAGACAGAGCAGTGGGCGGAGCAAGCGATATTTGTTTAACTAGATGAATTTTACCAGCGGCATATAGATATAATTCTATATTCTATATAATTCTATTATACGGCTCTGAGTTTTACAACCGTAGGTGAGGCTGTAACACCAGAGTATCCTTGTTAATTACACAACATTGATTGTTTAAATTGTGTGCAATACTTTTGTATTTTTCCCCTTCGATTCGGAGAAACAAATATTTTTTCTGAGTTTAGGATGGCAGAAGACACTACACTACCCAGAATCCTCAGCTATCGTCTGGGACTACACCATGTGCTTTGCTTGACAAACCCCGTGATTGGAGTGGCAGTGCGCGAAGTTTACACGTCACCGAGCGTCAAACAGCAGTTTGAAATGGAGGCCCAATCTCAAACCAGTCCCTCGACCCTACCCCTCCGTGACGGAGTGAACTCCGTCTGTAGCCACACTCGCAGCTCAACGAGGCTCCCTCCTGTCAGATGGAGGGAGTAGATACAGCGGCAAGCTTTGGGACAAACTCCCCTCTCTCCGGCAGAAACAGGAAATGCCGTAATTGTAACAACGGTTTCAAATCAGCATCTCTTAGACAAAAAATGTAAATTAAGAACTCAAATAAAACTCCAAACATCTTTCATTGTATTACTTTTTTGTAAAGCTCTTTTAGTTTTAAACCTGATGTTTATAAGCTTCTTAGTTTTTGCAACAGTCTGTAAATATACACAACTTTATAATAAAATGCACACATTTACCTTTTTCTAGACTAAACACAGGTATGATCCTAATTAAAAAATATGAGGTTATCATGAGGTTGTTAACATCACAGTTTATCAGTGGATGTTTGCTGGAAATGTTTGTACACAGCGTGTTTCCTGACGGACACACACAGCGTGACTCCGGTCAGGTAGAGACCGGTCTCAAGTCAGCACCAAATTCAGACTCGCTGTTTGAGGGCTTGATAGCCCACTTCTATGGAATGCCATTTAAGCCAAAATTAAATAAATAAATAAATACATAAATAATTAAATAAATACATATATATAAATATGCCTATGAAATAAATTCTGAAATAAATAAATGAGGCAATAAATATGTATACATGTACATTTAAATACACATTTATTTATTTCATGGGACTTTTATTTCATAATGACACATTTATTTATTTCAAGAGACTTTTATTTCATAATGAGACATTTATTTATTTCAAGAGACTTTTATTTCATAATGACACATTTATTTATTTCAGGGGACTTTTTTTCATAATGACACATTTCCATTTCTTATATGCAAATGAACGGGGCGTGGTTAGCCCACAGATCCAGACCAAAGCAACAGCACCGCAACACTGACTCAATAGGCTTGTTTCACACTAAGCCTGATTTAGCTCTGGCTCTTCCTGTTTCAGCCGCAGCGGAGCCGGCTCTAAACACCGAACACCGGTTCTTAGCTGACCCCACTTGGCTGCCCGGCAAGAACCAAGAACCACGCTCACGTCGGAAGGGGGCGAGATTAACCTGAACCATAATAACAGTTTATGGCGAGTACGGAAAATGAAAGTTGTAACAAGCAGTAGTGCTGAGCAAAGTGACTAGAACGCAACCACACACTTATAAACAAACACACTTTATAAAGTCAGGCAACACTAACCAGGCTTCGTGTGATTCTGTTTATTTGTATCTTACTTTGACCATCCGTTCGCTGTTATTGATCATTGTGGAGAGCAGGCAGAAGTTTTGTTTGTTATTATAGCAGCTATCGGATGGAATCAATACTTGGCTGCACAGGTTGTCATGTCCGACTATCACAAGTAGAATCATAATGAAAAGGTAAAATGTGCCTGTAGAAAACGGCTTATGCCACAATAGGATAGCAACAAGTAGTCAAGATAGTCAATTTAGCTTCGGTTGCTGTTGCATAACTGCGGTCAACTCAGCCGTCTCTCGCGTTCGCTTGGTCAAATCAGCAGCTATTCATTTTTGAGTGCGCAATTAATAGCGCCTTTACGGTAATCGCTGTACAAGAGTAAAATAATGCATGTTTTGTTCTGCTTTATTTGCAATACAAGTCATTTGTACCATAAGTTCTTAATAAAACTGACACTGTTTGACTCAGTCCTAGTTTGACTGCTACAATAAAATGAAGTAGGCTACTTTTACTGTGTACTTTTTGGGTAATACTCTCTCAAAGTCCCCCCCTGAGAACAACATCATGCCACTTCTGCTATATTGATGAGAGATAAAAATAATTTTTAGCCATAAGTTCTTAATAAAATTGGTAGTGTTGGACTCAGTACTTGTTAGACTACTACCACAAATACAATGAAGTAGGCCTACTTTTATTGTGTACTTTTTGAGTAATACTCTGTCAAACTCCCTTCCCGAGTACAATAATGCATGTTTTTAGCTATCTTTGATGAGAGATAAAATGGTATTTTGCCAAAAGTTCTTAGTTAAATTGATAGCCTACTGTTGGACTCAGTACTACTTGGACTACTACCACAAGTACAATCAAGTACTTTTACTGTGTACTTTTTGAGTAATACTAGGTCAAACTCCTGTCCTGAGTACATTCTTTCATGTATTCTGCTATCTTTGATAAGAGATAATATCTATATTTCAGGTATTTATTTAAATAAGAAGTGACCTTTGAATAAATATTGCAAAACAAAGCCTATATCACCTGCAGGCTTAGCCAGTGTGTATTTCTTCCTGCACTACAAGATTTCGATGTGTACACATCTGGGCCATTTATTGTGTAATTTCTCCAAACATATACAAATGCCTGTATTGGAGTCAAAAAGGTGCAGTAGAAGGACTTTAGCAGCATCATAAGAGGCCAACAAGAGTGACAGGGGTGTGTCACTGTGCTGAAGGAAGGTTGTGAACAGCTATCCAGGATAGTCTCTAAAGACTTTCCAAGGGGTAACAATGCTGCTGCTGGAGTACTGATCTAGTGTTGATGTCATCTGTCTACCTTATCCTCTTAAAATACTCTGTCTAACATTATCTGTACATTACATGACATTACATTACATGTCGCTTTTATCCAAAGCGACTTACTATAGTATTCAGTACTGTGGACAATCCCCACAGGAGCAATTTGGGGTGAAGTGTCCTCCCCTGATTCGAAGTCCAGCACACTACCCACTGAGCCACAGCCTCCCAGTATTGTGAACGCTTTTAACGCTTATTAAATATAGCAGAAAACATGCATTATTCTACTCAGGAGGGGAGTTTGACAGGGGATTACTCAAACACTTGATTGTACTTGTGGGAGTAGTCCAAGTAGTACTGACTCCAACAGTATCAATTTCATGTAGAACTTGTTGCAAAAAATCATTTTATCCCTCATCAAATATAGCAGAATACATTAATTATTGTACTCAGGAGGGGAGTTTGACAAAGGATTACTCAAGAAGTACACAGTAAAAATACTTTATTGTACTTGTGGGAGTAGTCCAAGTAGTACTGAGTCCAACAGTCCCAATTGTATTAAGAACTTATGGCAAAATATCATTTTATCTCTCATCAAAGATAGCTAAAAACATGCATGATTGTACTCTGGAAGGGAGTTTGACAGAGTATTACTCAACAAGTACACAATAAAAGTAGGCCACTTCATTGTATTTGTGGTAGTAGTCTAACAAGTACTGAGTCCAACACTACCAATTTTATTAAGAACTTATGGATACAAATCATTTTATCTCATCAAATATAGCAGAAGTGGCATGAGTTTGTTCTCAGGGACTTTGAGAGAGTATTACCACAAAAAGTAGCCTACTTCATTTTATTGTAGCAGTCAAACTAGGACTGAGTCAAACAGTGTCAGTTTTATTAAGAACTTATGGTACAAATGACTTGTATTGCAAATAAAGCAGAAAAAACATGCATTATTTTACTCTTGTACAGCGATTACCGTAAAGGCGCTATTAATTGCGCACTCAAAAATGAATAGCTGCTGATTTGACCAAGCGAACGCGAGAGACGGCTGAGTTGACCGCAGTTATGCAACAGCAACCGAAGCTAAACTGACTATCTTGACTACTTGTTGCTATCCTATTGTGGCATAAGCCGTTTTCTACAGGCACATTTACCTTTTCATTATGATTCTACGTGATAGTCGGACTCGGACATGACAACCTGGCAGCCCATGTATTGATTCCATCGATAGCTGCTAATAATACAAAACAAAACTTCTGCCTGCTCTCCACAATGATCAATAACAGCGAACGGATGGTCAAAGTAAGGTACAAATAAACAGAATCACACGAAGCCTGGTTAGTGTTGCCTGACTTTATAAAGTGTGTTTGTTTATAAGTGTGTGGTTGCGTTCTAGTCACTTTGCTCAGCGCTACTGCTTGTTACAACTTTCATTTTCCGTACTCGCCATAAACTGTTATTATGGCTCAGGTTAATCTCGCCCCCTTCCGACGTGAGCGTGGTTCTTGCCGGGCAGCCAAGTGGGGTCAGCTAAGAACCGGTGTTCGGTGTTTAGAGCGGCTCCGCTGCGGCTGAAACAGGAAGACCAGAGCTAAATCAGGCTGAGTGTGAAAACAAGCTATTGAGTCAGTGTTGCGGTGCTGTTGCTTTGGTCTGGATCTGTGAGCTAACCACGCCCCGTTCATTTGCATATAAGAAATGGAAATGTGTCATTATGAAATACAAGTCCCCTGAAATAAATAAATGTGTCATTATGAAATACAAGTCCTGAAATAAATAAATGTGTCATTATGAAATACAAGTCCTTGAAATAAATAAATGTGTCATTATGAAATAAAAGTCTCTTGAAATAAATAAATGTGTCATTATGAAATAAAAGTCTCTTGAAATAAATAAATGTGTCATTATGAAATAAAAGTCCTGAAATAAATAAATGTGTCATTATGAAATAAAAGTCCCATGAAATAAATGTGTATTTAAATGTACATGTATACATATTTATTGCCTCATTTATTTATTTCAGATTATTTCATAGGCATATTTATATATATATGTATTTATTTAATTATTTATGTATTTATTTAATTTTGGCTTAAATGGCATTCCATACACTCCCCCTCCACACTCGTTGGTTTGGAACAGCACTCATGGCGCGTTTCCACTACCCAAGTTCCACTAACAAGTTTGTGGCGGACCTCCGCGCGAACGCGCAAACGGAGGGGTAGTGTGTAGGGGTAGGGTGTAGGGCGTGGTTTGGGATTGGGCCGAATGAAACCCATCGACGGCACACTATTCAAAACAGGAATCGAACGTGTCCCCCCCCCCCCCCCCTTAGGTCACAGGCTCCTCCAACAGTGTTAGACAAGACATCTATCAATATGTGTGTATACCTCCACCATTAAACTGTCAAATTCTGCACATTTCTTATACTATCTACATACATAAGAGTATAATTAATGTGTATAATATCAGTTAAAATAATGCTTCAACATAGTTAACATTGCAGGAAAGCAATATATTAGACGTTAAGTACTTTGTCAGGCTTAATATTTATCTGTAAATACTCCCAAAGCTGTTTTCTTATTTAAAAGAAGACCTTCCCTGCTGAAAAAACCAGCATGGACCAGCATATGTTGTGTTTTGGTCACCAGCATAGTATGCTGGTTTGCTGGTCACCAGCATACTAGCATAAACCAGCATACAAGCGACCAAAACACAACATATGCTGGTTTTGCTGGCATACCAGCAGACCAGCATTTATCTATCACCAGTGTTACGTTCCTTACTGGGCTAGGGGAACCAGAGGGAAGTAACAACATATGAAAAGACCAGGAGAGAGAAAAAAAGGAGAGGAAACTGAGATATAAAGCCACAAAGTGAGGTTTTAATGGATAAGTTAAAAAGGCTCACCAGCCAACTTGCAAAGCAAATCAAAATAAAACAATACACGAACAAACTGTAGCACATCTCCTAACACTTCACAAAAACACAGGCCTCACACAGAGACAGAGACATGCTGCACACATGCAGCCAGAGGAGAAGGAGAGAGAGACTGCACCTGGGGAGAGGCTGCATCTGGAGACAATCAGGAGAGAGAGAGAGACACACACAAAAGCACCAACTGCGGCACGTAACACCCCCCCCCCCCCCCATAAAACACACGTTATACTGCCCACAAGCAGCAAACACCGGAGCAACACATGTCACTCACTGAACACAGATCCACATCGCTCTGAGCCAGGTCCACAGCCACCGCTTCAGAAACGGGAACACCCACAGCACTGTCACAGACGGACGCAGAACTTAACTGCAACTCACCACTCTGTCGCATTGCAACTGGGTGCTGGTCTCTTGGCTTTTCCACAGACCGCTTGGAAGCTGCCACCTGCTTCTTCCGAGCTACACACTCTGCCACTAGGTGACCAGGGTCAAGACAAAAGAAACACAATCTCTTTTTCTTGGGTCCTGGAAGAGAAACAGAGCGAGCATGTGTGGCACGGCTGTTACAAGCTTTCCGGAAACCAACACGATGAGGAGAATCGCTCTGAGTAAAATACTTGGTTACTGATTAATTTAGGTTATAATATATTAAATAAATTGCAAAGCAAAACATGCTGTAATTTATTTATTTTGTATTTTTTAAAGGTTTTCAACCTGAAAGAATCCTAATGTGTCCTTGAAAAGTTTAAATAAAGAAAAGGAAAAAGGATTCCAGTTGTCCATGCGTCCTCTGTTGCCCCTCAAGCCTCTCAAATGTGGGAAAAACTCATAACACATAAATGCCAAAAACCCAGAGAACTTGACAATACTCATCAGAATAAAAGTATGTTAAATAACACTGCTACCTAGTTAATAACTCACTCAGTGGAGGCTCGTCCATTGAAGAAAGGGAGGACCATCCTCCCTAAAATTTCAGAAAAACAATAAATGCACCTCAATTTAAAAGATAAGTCTGTTAAAATACAGATAATAGCTCTGACTTTTAACATGGGACTGAAATGGGGCTAGAGACGACGAGCCTCCCTTTGGGCGGGTCTATCCAGAGGCTCTGGATTGGGCGCCTATATCATCAGTGAACCAATCAGCGGATCTGACTGGGCATCAGAGTGTTGATGGGGAGGGTTATCAGCGATATCAGAGTTTTTCTGAACCGGGGAACAGGGGCGCTGCGCCCTCTTACCAAAATAAATTCCTTGAATTAGGCTTTGATTATGTTCTGGCCCACCATCTTGTGGCTCAGCAAAAAAATTGGCCCACGGCCAAACTTACTTGCCTACCCCTGCCTTACACCATCCGTTGAATAGCTTCTCTTCTCTATTGCAAAGTCTACAAAAGTTTGGCCAGGTGTTTTCTTTAGGCCACGAAAACGCTGTCTATAAGCCTCAGGCACAAGCTCATACACTTTGAGAATAGCGCATTTAACTTTTTCATACACAATACTATCTTCAACAGGAAGAGAAGAGCAAACCATCTGAGCCTTACCAACTAACTTGCACTGTAACAGTATGGCCCACACATCTTTGGGCCAGTGCAAAGCAGCAGCAATGCGCTCAAACACAACAAAGTATGACTCAACTTCAGACTCACGAAATACTGGAACCAGCTGAATATTGTTACCAACATCAAAAGGAGCAGGCTGCACCTGGAGACAATCAGGGAGAGAGAGAGACACACACAAATGCACCAACTGCGGCACGTAACACCAGCTTATGTTAGTATTAAATATACAATGTATTCTGGTAACTATCAAAATAAAGACATTGTATTGTGTTCATAACAGTATTTTTATTTAATAAATTATACATTAACAATACAATAATATTACAAAAAAAAAACGAAATCCATCCTCCTGTCCTTTTGGATGAATTTTTCGATCACCCGGTCATAAAGCTGATCACTGCTTTTCAGATCCAAAAGAAGTTGCCTTTCAATAGCCATGGAAGCTAATGCAGAGAGTCGGGATTGTCCTGTTCTGTTCCGTGCATATGTTTTTATCCGTTTGAGGGCAGAAAATGTCCTTTCCACAGATGCAGTGGTGACGGGGATCGTTACAACCAGACATATCAGTGCATATAGCTGATGCATGCTGTCACAAAGTTCTTTTCGTTGGAAAAAGAAAAGGAGGTCAGATGGGTTCTTTCCCTGAAAATCTGTCATACAATACATCACAGACAGTTCTGTTTTCAGCCGAGGCAAGTCAAAGTGCGGCCCGTAGCTCTCTGTGAGGCTTGCGAATGCAGTTTCAGGGAAGTTGCTGTTAAAGCTGGTGAACTGTTGAGGGTCCAGAAGAGAAAGGAATGACAGTTTTTCGTGATCTTTAAACCGATTTTGCACCTGATTTAAAATGTTCTCAAGAATGCCATTGTGCAGCTTCTTGTAGTGTGAGCGAGAATCTCCGTGGGCTCTCCGTCCAGTTGGCAGGCCGGTGTCCTGCACAGTCTCATCATATATTTGATCAAAACGATCCCTGCCCTTCAATGCAAATGCAAAACTCTTCCACCCTTCTCAGACAAAACTGCATGTCAAATGACTTGTTCTGTAAGATGTCGAAGAGCACATCTGCATGCGCAAATATCTCGTTAAAAGTTGAAAGGAAAAATCCAAATTCAAAGTTGCCCAGGTTTGATAGGTAGCCATCAGCACTGAGAATGGCAGCATCATCAAATTCCTCGTGGTGTTCAACTATGTAGTCAAACAGATCCTTAAGAGCATCCTTCTTTTCAAAGACAGTGCACACTAATCTTGATGCAAAATTCCACCTGGTTGGTCGCTTCTGGCATATTTCATCAAGCAGCTGCGTTCGTTTTGGCGATCTTGAAAAGAACGCAGCCAGGCCAGAAAGGTGTGAGAAGAAAATTCTGCATTCTTTATTTTAACTACACCTTGAGATAAAACCAAATTAAGGGCATGTGCATAACAGTGTATGAAAAGTGCCTGTGGGATCTTTTCCTTGACCTTGGCTTGGACTCCGTTCAGCCCCGATGCCATAACGGCAGCACCGTCATAGCACTGGGCTACAAGTTTGTCCATGCATCCATGTTCCTCCAAGAAACCGAGGGCCATGGCTGCTACATCCTCTGCCCGTTTCTTCCCTGTCACATCCTCAAATTTGACGAACCTCTCTTTTACGCCACTGTCTGTTACAAACCGAAGAACAAACGATAACTGTGCAGCATTGCTGACATCTGTTGTTTCATCCAGCATTAAAGCTACGAAGGGTGCTTTACTTATTTCTTCTTTGATGGTCTCACCCATCACTTCGGCCACAGCACTTATCAAGTCGTTCTGTATTTGACTCGAGGTTCCAATGAACACCTTAGAAGTGGACAAATGGTAGTGCAAGTCTGGATCATATTCTGCTATGAATGTAAGCAGCTCCAGGTAATTACCTCGATTGGCTGATTCTCTGCTCTCATCATGGCCCCTGAAAGGTAACTCCTGTTTCCAAGGAAAATCACACAGTGGATCAGACGTTTCAAAATCTCCCGATTTTTGTTCACCTTTTCGTTGTGAATGATCGTTTCTCTACGTCTCTGTTCGTCCAGCTGTAGATCAATCCTTGTGTCTCCAAAAGTCTTCATGGTGACCGTTGCCTTAAGATGCCCTGCTGTGTTTTGGTGTTTTTGTGCAGCCTTGGTTAAACAGCTCAGATTATCGTAGCCTTTCCAATTCCATGCCCCCTTTTCGGTCCCAAAAAGCAAGCACTCCCAGCAGTAGAGCCTTTTGTGACTAACTGAGCCCGTAAGCCACGGGTATCTTTCCCAGTTGCTAGTCTGGAAATGGCGAACATAGCCTGCTTTAGCAACTTGATTCAGCTCCAGATTTTCAGGCATTGGGCGCCCTTTTTTTACAATGTCCGTCTTTTCAGTGAATTGTCGTCTTGAAAAAGGAACCGACAATAATTCCGCAACAACATCTTCTTCACCTGTTGCCATGTCAACGTTAAAACGATAAAACGGAAAATGAATTGTTACCATCTATATCCTGTGTCTCGCACCTGTCAGAACTAACGGGCCTTCTAGCATACCCTGCACCGTGGGAAACTCCGAAAGAATACGCCCATTTGCTACAAATCAATATATGATTGGTTGATCAAACTGTCAATCAGAGTGTTCGCTCTCATTCAGTGCAACGACCAGGGCCTTCTATCAAGGATACAGAATACCCACAGACGCAGAAACAGATCTGATTGGTTGCATTTATTTTTTTAAATGCGTAGTGCAAGGTCCGAGAAGGACAAACAAATCAACGTAACACTGTTTATTACAGATCAACAACACAGATACGATTCTCATTTATAAAATGTATTTACATTTTATTAAATTGTATTTATATAATTAAATCGATAAATGTCTTTTTTTTATCTGAGTTATCAGGGTATTCTCTGAATACCTTGAAGGCCCTGACGGTTCGCTACTGGAAACAACAATGTTTTAACAAATCGTATTAAATTATGTGATGACAGAACTGTAAACAGGATAGCTGAAACTTTAACAAAATAAATAACTCAGTTACCTCTAATCATTAACCCATGTTTGTATCATTTAGTTAACTCCGTGTGTTGCTGCTAGCATACATAATATATACCTGACGTGGAAACGTTACTTGTGGATGGGGCTACAGAGTTACTAGAAATTAATTAATTAATTATCGTGTGTGTGTGTGTGTCGGACCCGGTAGAATCTAGGGGCGGGGTATGCGAGGAAAGGAGGAGGTGAAATATTCAATTGAGTGTCTCCCGTCCAACTCCCCCCCCCCCTCCCCGTCCACCCAGTAAAAAAATCGTGTGTGTGTAAACTGCCCCGCCCCCTCGCACACAGACAGGGGAGAGAGATCTCTCGTCTGGATTGGAAAGATCGAAAATAAATCATAGACGCATTTTGTAGTCTTTTTTGCTCTCGCTCTTGCCTGGAGCAAAATAGGGGGAAGCTCAGGCTTGTTTCGGCGAATTGTGCCAACCAGGGCCAGTTTTCTCCTGAGCAGCTCCTCGACCAGGGCGAAGGACGTGAAAAAATTGTCACAGGTAATGATGTGTCCCTGGAGCCCTCTGTCATCTCCAGGACCACCCTCATCCCCTGGTTGACTTCAGGACGACTGCCAGCTGCTTTGCCTGTATACACCTGCAGTCTCCAGGCGTAGGATGATTTTACATCACAGTTTGCCCAAATCTTTATACCGTATTTGGCCGGCTTTTTTGGCATGTACTGCTTGAAGCTGCACCTGCCTCTGAATGGGACGAGCTGTTCATCCACGCAGACGTCGCTGAATGGGCTGAACAGCATCGGCAGGCGGTGCGTCCACATATCCCAGACTTTGCGGAAGGCAGCCAGCTTGTCATCACGGCGCCGCGGTCGGGATAGCTTGTCGTCGAACCGCAGTGTTCGGCTGATTTGGTGAAACCTCTTGTGGGACATCGTGGCTCGGAAAATGCTCCGTCCCGATTTCTCACTCCAGAGGCAGAGGGTCGATTCATTTTTTGACCTGTAAACACCGGCCAAAATGAGCAGCCCCACGTAAGCCTGCAGTTCCTCTGTGTCCATATCTCGCCACTCTGCAATTGACCGTCTCCCATGCAGGTTTGTCATGGACACAATATGCTGCAGGATGTCATCCGTCAGCAGCAGTGCAAAGCTGGATGCCGGGTCACTGATTCGGGCGACAGCATAGTGTGTTGGTCCCGGGATCAAACTTCTGGCTGCTGGGACGTAGCGGAGCGTCTCAGTGTTTGTGGGAGACCAAAACACTTTACCATTTTTTGAAGTCCATCCTGCAGCTGCTTCCTCCAATTCCCCTCCGCTCTCAGTTTCAGATGAGTCTGAGTTGGACTCTAGCTGGTCTGTTCCCACCTCTGAGGCGTCCTCCGTGGACTCTGAGGCCTCTTCTGTGTCAGCCTCAGAGTCCACGGAGGAGGATGAGGAGCCATCCTCGCAATCAGAGTGCATGATGATGTCCAGAGCTTCCTGTGTGCTGTAATGCCTTGCCATCTCCAAAAAGACTACTCCTGCACTAATAGTAATACTTATAACCATGGCTGCAGTGCAGCTGTATAAACAACCTGAGCGAGAACCAAAACAAAGTCCAATTTTGTTTTGGTTCTCGCAACTCATTGTTTTTATTATTGAATTAGATTATTACGCAGTGTGGCCTTCTAAGAGAAAAGTATTTTGAAGTTTGACACACACACACACAAACACACACGCACACACACACACACACACACACACACACACACACACACACACACACACACACACACACACACACACACACACAGACACACAGACACACACACACACACACACGCACACACATACCATTATCCAACATCAAAAGCGACACACATATAATTTCAGTAGCAAGTGACCCTTGCAGAAAACAGTAAAAAGGGTGACATTTTGCTACAGGCTTCAAAGGGTTAAAATTATCGCCATCTTGTAGACAAATGTAAAAATTGAAAATTGAAAGCTAGAAGTCCAAAATGAAATCTTAACATAAAGGAAATCAAGAGTTTATGATAAGATAAATGTGGGGTCAAAAAAAGCATTTTCAATGGTTTTCAATGGGGCATTTTTTGCCGCTAGGAACAAATGTGTCGGTTTTTGTGTAGCTTAGCCATTTTAGGCTAATTTAAAAAACTGAGACGACAATTCAATATACAACTAAAAAGAATATCCTCTGGCAAGTTTGAGCAATATTCATTCAACACAGCCAAAATGGCATGAACATGAAAACCTGAATGGCTGAAAAATGGCCCCAGGGACTCTTAAGGGTTAATAATAGCAATGATGGTAACAACAATAATATTAGTATAACTTTATATAGCACTTACACAATTGCAAAGTGATTCTCACTACAAAAATAAAGAACAAAACAATATCATCAATACAAAAACTAAGCATTAAAGAAGTTCAGTGACAAACATCCTCTTAAGTAAAAGACCAAATCATGTCAAGCTTTAAATCTTTCAGTCTTTACAATGCACTGTTGTAAATGACATTCCAAAGGCTAAATTCAAACTCAAAAATAACTGGGTACCAAAGTGCTTTACCTGATACTGTAGAACACGTCCACACGGAGCAGCAACCATCCGGCTGGGCCTTTTGCTGCATATCATCTTCTCCCTCTCCATTGTTTCCAGTAGATCTCTACTGCCTCTTTCCAATAAAACAGAAATGCCCCAAAAAATCATATTTAAAAAGTTAAAATCAATAACTTACTTTTGGCATTAAAATGGATTTGAATCTGACCTTTTTCCTGGATGTCAGGAAGGCCAGGAAGTCGTTCCCTTCAAGTCCACAACCAGTCTTCTCTTCTTTCACCCTCCAAAAATCTCCCAGCATGCACCAGGAAGAAGAAGAAGAGGAAGAAGCAGAAGCAGAAGCAGAAGATGAATTTTCAGAACATTTTCCTTAAAAATAAGAAAAAACATACCGATTTCTTTTTTAGAGCATCCATTTCTGTGGATTCCCCTTCACAATAATCAAAATCAAAAATCTTCTTGGATCCTTGGAACTCTGATTCGTTTTGGAGGATTTGATGTTGAGTCCTCAATCTCTTGGGTTTCTGTCAAAAGGTAAGTGTAAGTGAAGCTAACGTTAATGTTTAATGTCCATGGTAATGATTTTACCTTACTTTAATTTCTGTAGTTTACGTCAACGTAACGAGTATGCCGTTAAAGTAAGCGGCTTATTCTAACGTTAAAGTAAGCCAACGGCTTATTCTAACGTTAAAGTAAGGTAGCCATCTTAACGTAGGCTACTAGTAACGTATATATTATATTATATATATATATATAATATAACATATAATATATATATAAATATATATATACGGCTTAATTATAAGTCTGCATACTCTAGAGGATGTCCGCTTGATATGTTTTAGGTTGAAGTTTGGATGTTTGTTATAGGTAGCTACAATAGCCTTAAATCCGTCCGTGTATTTCACATAAGCAAACATCCTGGCTGACAGATGTTTCGGGCCGAACGGATTACTTTTACACATTCTTGGCCTCACGCGCTACCTATTTCTTTTGCGCACGAGACACTGCTCTGGAATCTTGAATTCTAGAATGTTCTTCTAAGAGCTGTCATTATAGCATGAAGCGATCAGTGTTGCCAACTTGGCGACTTTCTCGTTAAATTCGGCGGCTTTCCAAACCCTCCGGCTACTTATTTTTGTCAAAAGCGACTAACGACAAATTTAACGACTTGTAATGGTGTTATTAGGGACTTTTCTGGTGTTTGGAGACTCACATATTGTTCAGCAGTTAACGAGCCGCGGGTGCTGCCGTGAGCCCCTCTGCCCTCCCATAGTACTCACAGGCGCTCAGACTCACAGTTGCCTCCCGCAGCAGCTCAGCTGCAGTCAGAGCAGAGAGGAGACAGCCACACTCTCCCGCGTCGAGACGGCAAATGAATTGCGCATGAGCGGGATTTAAATGTAAAATTTAAATGTTTCTTCACTGTCACTGTCACACTATAATAAATAACTGCCTTTGCTTTGCTTTGACTCACACAGCCTCAGTCACTTAATCACCTCGTCACTGTGTGTGTGCCTCTGTGACAAGCTAAACATCCACGTAGGTCATCATGTCACAGTCTAAACTGTATTCACAAAAGTACAGAAAGGAGTGGGAATCAAACCCTGAGTTTAAAGGATGGTTGAAGCCATTTATTGGAGATGACACACACGGGCATACTATACTGCCTTTATTGTAAGGGAGATTTATACTAAAACTACTTTCTACTTTTTCTAATAGAGACATTTCTGATCTATCGTCTGGATTTACTCTGGTGGTTTCAAGTTTTGATCCTTGAAGGGGGTGGAACGTTTTTTTACCGCTATTACATGATATGCAAATTAGGCGATGACGTCATTTAGGGACTTCTGGCGACTTTTCGGACAGCCAATAGCTACTTTCCTTACTATGGAGTTGGCAGTGGCGACTGGTCATTAGGGGCACAGCCCCACCTAGTGTCAGCAGAAAGTATTACACATGATTACAAAAATGCAAAGAGATGCAAAAAAAGAAATAAAAAAAAATATAAAATATATTTTAAGGTCATGTTTAATCATCTGATTCGTCTGTACATTGCTGTTTTAGTCTGTGTTCTTCTAATTAGTGTCTACAGTGCCGTTTTGAGCCATGTGGGACAAAACCTGATCCTGCCCCTCCCTCTCACTGTCAAAGTGAACGGTGACTGTAAAAACTACACTGCGCATGCTCAGAGTATTTTTCAATGTAATGTGTGGCAAAAAAGGGGCACAGAGCTGCCATCCCCACCATACGTCATCTCACATCATTCAGAGCTGATTGGCTGTAAGTACGTGTGCCGCGAAAAGTGTGGTGCTTGAAGAGGAGACGAGAGAGCTGCAGTGACGCGTCCTAAAACCAGGAAGTAAGCTGCAAAAAAGCAATGAGATTTCTCCATAGAATTTTAGAAAATAGCTGTAAATAAGATCTGTGGGAAACGTACCTGTTAGATAAATGCACGTTTTGTTCAGCCGGATAATATCCACATGTCTACCCTACTTTTATAATTTTTTTATCATAAATCTATCGATTAGATTTATGATAGACTTTTGAAACTACAAGAACATAAGGAGGACTTTTACAAAAAAGTAATAGAAATGTTTGTCCAGAAGGATAGAATGGACTTCATCTTCAAGTCAAGGTAAGACCGCAATTTTTTGAAAATGGGATCTTACTAAGAGAGAACAATTCAATATTTAAATGATAAAATTACATTTTTTGGGTATCCTTTTGTTGAACTGTCCGTTTAAAATTAATCGAAGCATCAGACAAAAAAAGCTTTTGAAAATAATATTATATTTTGGTTTAGGTCAAAATATAATATTTGTAAACCTGAAGAGTCAGTGCCAGTGCCTCAGCAGCCATGAACCTCACTGCAGAAGCTTATATATAGACATCTACGTTTTTGTGCCCCACCACTTTTGTACATATAAAAACGCCACTGGGAGTTGGCAACACTGGAAGCGATGTCAATCATCTTATTATGTAATGCAGTGGCGGCTGGTGCATTTTTCTCCAGGGGGGAACCAAAATGTAAGCAAACTTATACACAAACTCATATTACAACGCAGGGCTAGCTCAAAGGCACACAGCACTTGATACAGTATTATTTTAGTGCCTGTTTTGTCAACCTCCTTATTATGCTTAGGCCTAGGCTCCACGGGGACGAAAAACGGGTTGAATCCGCATATTTCTCATGCGTATAGCCCTTTAAGCTCGACGACGCCGTAACGAAACGTAGAAACAGAACCCGCAAACGACAACGGGTCCAAAGGTGGATAGATCTGGGAACGGAGCGCTCTGGGGGGTCCAACGGGGCCGTGGGGTCGCCTATACGGTCATCCGTTTCATAGCCCCGCCTCTCCCTACCTCTTCCCACCTCTCCGCGTACCCGCATCATTGCTGATGTGTTTCGTTAACAACAACAATAGCTATTTTAATTACCTCTCAAACTACCTAAACTAGTTATAAATATGTTTATTTTACTGTCGAGTCATCATTACAGGATCAGCTGCTGCATGAGACAGACACTGACGCTGTGAGAAGAGAGGAAAAAGAGACAGGCTCTGTGTATTTTATTATCATATATCATTATATCGTCGTTATTCATTTGTTTAAAGCTCAATAAATAACAAAGAAGACCTTTGACCGGCACTTTTATAATTTTGTCCGGAAGATTTAAACTTTAACACACGCTGACCGGCGAAAAACTCTGCCCGGTTCTGTCGGCCCCCACCGCGGAGAATAAACAGAAGTGCAGCCATGACAACCATTCTTCTTCGCTGCTTTTGTGGAGGAAGTTGCTGCTTTTGTGGAGGAAGTTACAGCGCCACGTACAGGCTCGGCATATGTACTGTAGCTTTTCCAGCGTTTGGATGTAAACGGAGCCGTCTCGTGGAGCTTGACACAATCCGGTGTATATTGCGTGTGGGCGGAAGGTTTTTGCGGTTGCGTTTGCGTTACTCCGATGCGTTTTGCCGTATGCGTTCCCATGGAGCTGGGGCTTTAGGCTACTGAGTGATCCCTATCCTGTACCCTCATTGGACAGCTGTGTTTACTTTCCTAAACATGGCTAGTCGCATAGCATCATCCATGTGGACTCTAGTTTGTTCATGCTTTTAGTTTTTTCTGATATGTGCTTTAAGTCACTCACATCTGTCTGGATCCATGCTGGGTCTGGTCCATAGACTGGTCTGATCCTGACGTTTGAAAAAGGGAGGCAGGGGAACATAAAATATAGCACTGGTGTTGCTGCAGGTAGACGAAGGTACGTTTTAACCGTTTATTTTTTAGTTCTAATTGAAACTAATAATAAAACAGAAACGGGTCGTTTTTTTGTTTTCAATTTTGCCCCAAAACCAATAAACGAAAATTCAGCTCGTTTTTTCGTTTTTCTATTCTTACTGCTAAAACAAGTAAACCACTCAATGTTCGTTTCCATAGGTGGGTGGGTCTCCAGTGCTCCTTGCTTCTGATTGGCTAGTTTGCCCTATGCTTGCGCTGTACTCTTCAAAATAAAGGTTCATACTCTTTGCCTAGACAGTGCAGTGCGTGTTTGCACAACATTGAAGATATGGCTACATGCAAAACATACAGAAGACAGTCTGTCCGTGCGCGTCTGTCGGTCTGTTGGTCTGTCTGTCTGTCTGTCTGTCTCGCGATCTGTCTATCTGGCTGTCTGTCTTGCACTGTCAGCCATGAATCTCTATCTTATAAAGTGAGTATCTCTCTGTTTGATGTTACTGACACTGCTGAATTGATGCGGCCGTATTTCCCGTTTGCGTGGTCAACTCCCCTCTTGAGTACAATAATGCATGTTTTCTGCTATCTTTGATGAGAGATACAATGATGTTCTGCCATAAATTCTTAATGAGAGTGATACTGTTTGACTCAGTATACTCATTTAACTACACCAGGGGTCGGCAACCCCTGTCACGCGTGCCAGCATTGGCACGCGGCACCGTAACCAGTGGCACACTAGGGATAAGTCGAATAGGTGTGCAAAATATTTAAATTGTATTTTCGGATCCTGAACGAGACCGCCGCCAGAGCGTGTCTCCCCGTTACCTGCAGAAGGAAGCCATGCACGCAACGCAGCCCCGCTCTATTAACTCCAGGTGACTTTCTGCCGCTTTCCTCCGTGGTGCAGGGCTGATCGTTTCACCACAGAGGAAAGCACTTCACAAATTGCAGTACCCATAAGGAGCTGTACAAATGCTGCAGTTTTGCGTGGCTGTGTCTTTAGTTGAAAGCCCAGTGGCGATCTGCTCATCTCTCATTGAAATAATATGCTACAAAGGGGCGGACTGGCCATCTGTGTGTTGAACTTTCCTGTCGGCTCCCAGACCGTAGTCGAGGAGGGCAGAAGCAACAAGCTTCAGGTTCAATAAACCCACTAGCTTAAATGACTGGAGAGAGCGAGCTCTTCTTGGGAGGCCGTTGCATTTATTTAGCTGTTCTTCGTTTCACAAAATACATCACAGACCTCTGTTTTTCTGCTGCCTCGTTTCACTTCCAGAAACATACACACGCTCGCTCACTGTCATTCATCCACACACACACATGCACACGCCACACCCCTCTCTCTCTCTCTTAAAGGGACAGCGATCTCATCTCACTCTGCCTGACCCTAATATCATAACATGTGTGTTCTGGAGAATCACAGAACGGACGACCGTCCTTATTATTATGCCGTTTAAACCAATTAATAAATGTTTGTGTTAAATTCGGCATCATGTAAGTTGTGCTGACAGGTACACACACTGCTTCCCCGCAGCGAGGCTCCCCCCGCCCTCCTGTTGACAGTTCACCAGCGTCAAGCTCCTCAAACCCCCCCCCCCCCCCCCGTTTATAATTCTCGATCGTTGGCACGCTGATAACAAAAAGGTTGCCGACCCCTGAAACTACACCAACAAGTACTTTTTCAGGTATTCTTTTTCAAATTCCCCTCCTTAGTACAAGAATGCATCTTAAATAAAAATGTGTCATTAGACTTATATTGTTGGACAGAGTATTTTAAGAGGATATGGTAGACATGATATCAGCACTACTTCCAGTCAGTACTCCAGCAGCAGCTTTTACCCCTTGGGAAATCTTCAGAGACTATCCTGCATAGCTGGTCTATCCTTCAGCAAAGTGACACACCCTGTCACTCTTGTTGGCCTCTTATGATGATGCTGTCTTAACCTTTAACAGCCAGCGCCACCATTTGGTAGAGCACATTTTGTGTTTTCATATCTTGTTGAAAAATAAATAAAAAAGTGTAACTCCATCTGATTCAGCCAGCTCTATCATTTGGTTGACATGTTATGCACAAAACAACCTCTAGATGTCACTGTGGTTTGAACAGAATGCCCTTCAGCTAGCTTCCACTTATGGCGCGTTTCCACTACACGGCCTCGCTCGGCCTCGCTCGGTATGGTTAGGCCTCGTTAGGACTGGCTCACTTTATGGCGCATTTCCATTACAGTTTAGGAACTGGGGTAGTATCTATAGTAACGCAGTGTAGGCGGAGCCGTGACGTCATCTTCAATGAGAACCCCAGAAAAACAACACAGCCGTTAGCTGTTAGCACTCAGAGCTCACAGCTCCTCATATCTGTTCAGAAACTAGACAAAAGTTAAACAAGTACAAACCACAGACTGCCTGTGTCATGGTGAATACAGTCGCTGCTTTATTTATGTCTGTATAGGCCGTTGTTGTGAGTGTGGACGGTCGGAGCATATACTGCGTTAGCTTAGCCAATCTCCATTTAGAAAACACGCATTTTAAAAGGTTTTTTGCCTGCCGTCTGTCTGCAGACTTGTCAAAGCATTAATTCATGGTTTTTACTAACCGGTATCAGTATGTTGTTACTTCGGCATCATTTTGAAACGTGTATTACAATTAAATCACGGTCAAATATGTCCATCTTGTTGTAGTTGTAGCCCCCTTGCCAGCGATTCTCTCTCTAGTTTAGCATACTCAGCCTGACTCAGCCTCGTTGTCTCTGGCCCTAGACCCACGATTTTATGAGGCCAGAAAAACTGTGAATTAGGACCCGCCGGCCGGTACTAGGCCAAGTGGAAACGCAACCAAAGACGGGCCGCTGACGTCACAGCTCTCTTAAACCGTGCTCCGCCTGAAGTGGAAACGCGCCATTAGAAAGTTGGCATGCTAAAAATCACTCCTGAAGAAATCACTCTTTTTGGTCAACTTTTGTAAGGTAACCATATCATTTTTGACATATCTTAGTGTCAGAGCACTACTGAACATTATTATATAACTTGATGCACAAAACATTTTTGTAACAATGGTGTAATTATTTTTTCGAAAATATGCTCAACCAACCGGTCGAATTGGCCTTCATATTGTAAACTAGCAATATTACTTCTTCCAATAAAATATGGTAAATAGCTAGGTTCATGGTAATATTACTAAATATAGTACTGCCTTATGAGTCTCAGAGTGAAAGAGTGATAATAATTTATATAGCACCTTTCATGCCATACTGTACAGCCCAAAGTTGCACACAGATGAGCAATTTGGCCTACACAGGATATAGACATTTGCTGTTAGGCCAGTTGTTTTTGTTAGGCCAATTCAGCATATACAGTAAGATGAGCACGTTTTTTTAATTATGAAAAACCAAACATTACTTTTTCCATTTCTTTTTTTTCTACAATTATAATTTATTATTTTATAGGAATATATATGGTTGTATATATTGCTCATCTCCCATAAAGAAAAAAAATGTATTTGAGTTTGTGTTTTATTTGAGTTTGATGCATACAAAATACTGTAGCCTACTGTATGATGATTGTTGAAATGCACTTTTACCAAGGCCAGCACGACCAGTTGGTAGAGGCTCAAAAAAACAAAACTGTGTGGTCAGTCAAAAAAATAAAAATGGTTTGTGGTTATTTGTGTCCTATTTGATAAAAAAAATGCAAAGAAATAATTTTTCCATAGATTTCTTCTTGGTCTGGCAATTAAAGGGTTAAAATATGATCATTTCTCTGCCCCTAGTTCGTTCCTCGCAGATTCTTCAGTCTCATCAGCCTCATCTTTCCATCTGTCCCAGTCAACGCATCAGCCTCCAGCACACTTTCAGTGTCTGACTCCATAGAGATATTGTCCTGATGCTGTACAAGGGTGATGCCCATGATCAAAAAATGACCCCTGTAGAGTCTGAGTGCCACTGACCTCTACATGTCAGTTAGTTGCTTTTACCTTAAAGCGACTTACATACACTCAATACTGTGGACAATCCTCCCAGGAGCTATTTGGGGTGAAGCCCAGGGACACAACGACATGCTGACTGCAGTGGGATTGAACCAGTCCCCCCTGATCCGAAGATCAATGCACGATCAGCCACAGCCTCCCTAGCCATATTATGTCTCTCATTAATGTTCATTAATCACCCCTTATAACGATTTTCTTTCCTTTATTCTCTTTTCTCTTCTCTGGAAAGTAATGTTTCTGCTTGTGTTTGACAGACAACAGGAGCATCTGCATGGGGTATTCAGGGTGGACAATTTGACAGAGGATTTCTCTAAAAGTACAAATAAAAGTATTTTATAGTCTTTGCGCTAGTAGTCTAACTACTGAGTCCAAAATGATCAGTCTTCGAACTTAAAAGTATTTGTATTGCTCGTCACATATAGCAGCAAGACAGGCATTGTGTACCATGGAGGGGACTTTGACAGGAGAGTATCAAGAAGTACACAGTAAAAGTATTTCATAGTATTTGGGATAGTTGTAACTACAACTGATTCCAACTCATCAGTCTATGAAAAAACGTATGGCCAAAAATAATGTTATCGCTTGTCATTTTTCCACTGGGTAAAGGCAAAGAGTTAGAACCTTTATTTTGAAGAGTACAGCGCAAGCATAGGGCAAACTAGCCAATCAGAAGCAAGGAGGCACTGGAGACACACCCACCTATGGAAACGAAACATTGAGTGGTATACTTGTTTTAACAGTAAGAACAGAAAAACGAAAAAACGAGCTGAATTTCCGTTTATTGGTTTTGGGGCAAAATTGAAAAACAAAAAAACGACCCTTTCTGTTGTTTTTTTTGTTTCAATTAGAACTAAAAACAAACGGTTAAAACGTACCTTCGTCCGGGGTCAGTGTATGTTTTGGTCATTGGATTTTCTTTTCACAAATGGAAATTCAAAAACAAAAAACGACATTTGATTTTCGTTTTCAAATTGAAAAACCAAAATTGAAATACAAGGCGTTTTTCTTTATCACGGTCAAAAAGGGATTTACTAAACTTAAAAAAACGGATGATTTTCATTTTCTACTTCTCAAAACAAAAAATAAAATCACTAGAAAACAGAAACAAAAAAAACCCCCGTTTTTTCATATTCTGCTACCGGAAGTTGTCTTTCAAAATAAGAGCGCAGATGAGGACGGTCAATCCGTGTATCTACGGTCCATTTGTTTTCACAACGAAAACAGTCAAGACACATATTGAGCCCAGAAAATGAATGTTACTAAGGGCTGTAAATATAATAGGCCTATGTCTAAAATGGACAACATTGTTAGGAGATTTAAACTATACAGCGATTCTGCACTGCGGTCAGCTCAGCCGTCTCTCGAGTTTGTTATAATGTTTTCTGCCATTAGTTCTTCGTGAGATCAATCCTGTTGGACTCAGTAGGCTAGTAGTGAAACTACTCCCACAAGTACTATGAAGTACTTACTGTGTACTTTTTGAGTAATCCTCTGTCAATGTCCCCTCTTGAGAACAAGAATGCATGTTTCTCTGCTATTTTGAATCAGCGTTAAAACACCTTTCTTCATGAGACTGATATTGTGGACAGAGTATTTTAAGAGGATGGTAGACATGATATCAGCAATACTTCCAGTCAGTACTCCGGCAGCAGCATTTTTACACCTTGGAACTTCTTTAGAGACTGGCCTGGATAGGCTACTATGGAGGGGACTCTGACAGAGGATTACTCACAAAGTACACAGTAAAAGTGCTTTATTTTATTCTGGTAGTGTAGCACCCATAAGGTTGAGGTTGTCTACCTGCACATGCATGTTTATACCACAAGGGGGCAGATCACCTGATGGTTCATCATTGTTTTATGCTGGAGATGAACAGAAGAAGTGTGTCTGTGTGTTGTGCTTTGAGATCATTTGAGATGCTGACATCTTGCACATGTGCCTTGTGGAAGTTAATAAATGAACGTTTTCTACACCTATAATACCCTTGCGGTCTGAGTGGTGTAACAGTAGCAGTCAAATGAGTACAGAGTCCAACAGTGTCAGTTGTATTAAGAACTTGTGGACAAAAATATTTGTATCACTCATTGAATATAGCAGGAAAAAAAATGAAGAGCAGCTGATTTGAAAAATCAAACTCGAGAGACGGCTGAGGTGACCATGGTGCCAGAAAGCCACAAGTGGGACAGAGCTCTGTCCCACTTGTGGCACAAACATACTCTAGAGTTTTTACCAAAAGTTCTTAATAAAACTGACACTGTTGCACTCGGTACTAGTTTGACTGCTACCAGAAATGAAATGAAGTACTTTACTGTGTACTTTTTGAGTAATCCTCTGTCAGAGTCCCCTCCATAGTAGCCTACATAATGTATGTTTATCTGCTATCTTTGATGAGTGATAAAAGACAATTTTACCATTAGTTCTTAATGAAATTGATCTGTTTTACTTTGTATTAGTTAGCCTACTACTACAATACATTGAAGTAATTTTACTCTTTACTTTTTGAGAAATCCTCTGTCAAAGTCCCCTGCTGAGAACAAAATCAAGCCACTTCTGCTCTAGAGTATGTTTGTGTGGGACAATGTGGCCCGTGGGACATGTAAATGCAATGTCGACGCGTGAACTGTCAACGGGGGTGGAGAGACACTATGGACGCTCGTGAACTGTCAGCGGGGGGGGGGGGGGGTACAATGTGAACCTCTGTCGCTGTCAGCGCAACTTACATGATGCCGTTTAAAACCATAGACTGTATATATAAAGTTTAAAACATATAATAATAAAGGGCGGTGCCCGGCCATCAGCGAACCGAGCCGGCCTTTCTCCGCATCTGATTCATGTCATAAATCAGATTTTAGAAAAGCGTTTTAGCCAATCAAAATGAAATATGCGGGACATCGTCTCAATTTGCGGAACGCACCAAAAGTCGTGAAAATGCTGTGCAATACCGCACAAAGCGGGACATCTGGTCACCCAGACGGCTGAGTTAACCGCAGTGCAGAATCGCTGTATAGTTGAAATCTCCTAACAATGTTGTCCATTTTAGAAATAGGCCTATTATATTTACAGCCCTTTATAACATTCATTTTCTGGGCTCAAAGTGTGTCTTGGCCGTTTTCATTGTGATCGCTAAATTCCCTTGTTCATAATAATCACAGTTCCTTCAACAGGATACTGTAGTGATTCAAAGTGTGATTTTAGCATAGCCTACGAGTGCTTTTGTTTTGAAATCACTTCCGTGAGTTTCGTCTGCGCTCTTATTTTGTAAGGTAACTTCCGGTAGCAGAATATGAAAAAACGGGGGGTTTTTGTTTCTGTTTTCTAGTGATTTTATTTTTTGTTTTGAGAATTAGAAAATGAAATCATCCCGTTTTTTAAGTTTAGTAAATCCCTTTTTGACCGTGATAAAGAAAAACGCCTTGTATTTCAATTTTGGTTTTTCAATTTGAAAACGAAAATATCCAGTCGTTTTTGTTTTTGAATTTCCATTTGTGAAAAGAAAATCCAATGACCAAAACATACACTGACCCCGGACGGTCAGTGTATGTTTTGGTCATTGGATTTTCTTTTCACAAATGGAAATTCAAAAACAAAAAACGACATTTGATTTTCGTTTTCAAATTGAAAAACCAAAATTGAAATACAAGGCGTTTTTCTTTATCACGGTCAAAAAGGGATTTACTAAACTTAAAAAACGGATGATTTTCATTTTCTACTTCTCAAAACAAAAAATAAAATCACTAGAAAACAGAAACAAAAAAACCCCCCGTTTTTTCATATTCTGCTACCGGAAGTTACCTTACAAAATAAGAGCGCAGACGAAACTCACGGAAGTGATTTCAAAACAAAAGCCCTCGTAGGCTATGCTAAAATCACACTTTGAATCACTACAGTATCCTGTTGAAGGAACTGTGATTATTATAAACAAGGGGAATTTAGCGATCACAATGAAACGGCCAAAACACACTTTGAGCCCAGAAAATGAATGTTATAAAGGGCTGTAAATATAATAGGCCTATTTCTAAAATGGACAACATTGTTAGGAGATTTCAACTATACAGCGATTCTGCACTGCGGTCAACTCAGCCGTCTGGGTGACCAGATGTCCCGCTTTGTGCGATATTGCACAGCATTTTCACGACTTTTGGTGCGTTCCGCAAATTGAGACGATGTCCCGCATATTTCATTTAGATTGGCTAAAACGCTTTTCTAAAATCTGATTTATGACATGAATCAGATGCGGAGAAATGCCGGCTCGGTTCGCTGACGGCCGGTGTTGTGCCAAATGATGCCCCCCTGTCATGAATGCCCCCCTTAAAATATGCTGACAAAGACTATGTAGGCAAGGCAAGGCAAGGTAAGTTTATTTATATAGCACCTTTCAACACAAGGTAATTCAAAGTGCTTTACAAAAATGGAAGACATTTTAAAAATGGCATTTAAAATCAGTCATTAAAAAGAAAAGATAATAAAATAAACATTAAAAGAAAAAATACATGGATAAAAGTTAAAAGTTACAGTGCAGTTTAAGATGTGAATAGTTCAATTAAAAGCAGCGGCAAAAAGAAAAGTCTTCAGCCTGGATTTAAAAGTAGTAAGAGTTGCAGCGGACCTGCAGGTTTCTGGGAGTTTGTTCCAGATATTTGGAGCATAATAACTGAACGCTGCTTCTCCATGTTTAGTTCTGACTCTGGGGACAGAAAGCTGACCAGTCCCTGAAGACCTGAGAGTTCTGGATGGTTCATAATTTAGCAGTAGGTCAGACATGTATTTTGGGCCTAAACCATTCAAAGCTTTATAAACCAGCAACAATATTTTGAAATCTATTCTTTGACACACAGGAAGCCAGTGTAAGGACTTCAGAACAGAGTGATGTGATCCACTTTCTTAGTGTTAGTGAGGACTCGAGCAGCGGCGTTCTGAATTAGCTGCAGCTTTCTAATAGATTTTTTAGTGAGGCCTGTAAAGACACCATTGCAGTAGTCGAGTCTACTGAAGATAAAAGCATGGACAAGTTTTTCCAAATCCTGCTGTGACATTAGTCTTTAATCCTAGATATGTTCTTTAGGTGATAGTAGGCTGATTTAGTAACTGTTTTAATGTGACTGTTGAAACTCAGGTCAGAGTCCATGACTACACCTAGATTTCTGGCTTTATCTGTTGTTTTGAACATTGCAGACTGAAGCTCAGCGCTAACTTTTATACGTTCTGCCTTGGCTCCAAAAACCATTACCTCAGTTTTATCTTTGTTTAATTGGAGAAAGTTCTGACACATCCAGTCATTGATTTGTTCAATGCACTTACTCAGTGTTTGAATTGGAGCATAATCTCCTGGTGAAATTGTTACGTAAATTTGTGTGTCATCCGCATAGCTATGGTAACTTATTTTGTTGTTTTTCATTATCTGAGCCAGTGGTAGCATGTAGATGTTAAAGAGAAGAGGCCCCAAGATGGAGCCTTGAGGTACCCCACATGTCATATTTGTCAACTCAGATGTGTATTTACCTATAGAAACAAAGTTTTTTCTGTCCTTTAAGTAGGACTCAAACCAATTTAGAACTGTTGCCGAAAGTCCCACCCAGTTTTCTAGTCGGTCTAGTAATATGTTGTGGTCAACAGTGTCAAACGCAGCACTGAGATCTAATAATACTAACACTGAAGTTCTGCCACTGTCTGTGTTTAAGTGGATGTCATTGAAGACCTTTACAAGAGCAGTCTCAGTGCTGTGGTTTGGACGAAATCCTGACTGGAACACATCCAAACAGTTATTTAAATGCAAGAAGTTACTCAACTGTTGAAATACAACTTTTTCAATGATTTTACCTAGAAATGGCAGGTTTGATATTGGCCTGTAATTGTTCATTACTGAGGCATCTAGATTATTCTTTTTTAAGAGCGGTTTAATGACTGCAGTTTTCAGGGCCTCTGGAAAAATACCTGAGTGAAGAGATGTGTTTACTATATGAAGTAGATCTGAGGCCATGCAAGGAAAAACATCTTTGAAAAATCCTGTTGGAATAATATCAAGGCAGCAGGAGGAGGATTTCAGAAGTTGAATAATGTCCTCTAAGTTTTTACCATTAATCTGATGGAATTGTGTCATGGTGTTTGAATTGATATTAGGTGGACATAGGGACAACATTTGCTGTACCTGATGCAGAGGCACTGACTGCTTGTCTAATTTTCTGAATTTTGTCAGTGAAGAAGGAGGCAAAATCATTGCACGCCCTGGTGGATAGAAATTCAGAGGCTACTGACACTGGGGGGTTAGTTAGTCTGTCGACGGTAGCAAACAAGGCACGTGCGTTGTTTTTGTTTTTGGTAATGATGTCAGAGAAGAAAGACTGTCGTGCGTTTTTCAATTCCAAATTATAAAGGCCAAGTCTCTCTTTATAGATTTCAAAGTGAACCTGGAGATTTGTTTTTCGCCACCTACGTTCAGCTTTTCGACACTCTCTTTTTTCTGTTCTCACGGTCATGGCCTTTCTCCATGGAGATATTTTCTTGCTAATCACTTCCTTTACCTTAGTTGGAGCAATGGTATCTATAACATTTTTAATTTTTGAATTAAAATGATCTACTAGCTCATTTACTGAGATGTTAGCAGGGGCAAGTGTGGATGAAAAATTATGAGTAAACATTTCCCTAGTATTTTCTGTTAAATATCGCTTTGTGGTTACCTCTTTCTGAACATTTTTGTGAACAGAAATAGAGCTCTCAAAGAAAACACAGGAATGATCAGAGAGTGCAACATCAGTCACCACAACCTTTGAGATATTCAGACCCTTTGAGATAATTAAGTCCAGAGTGTGCCCCTTATTGTGCGTGGGCTCCGCCACATGCTGAGTCAGTCCATAGTTATCAAGAACACAAAACAGTTCTTTAGCCCCTCTGTCCTGGGGGTTGTCAACATGGATGTTAAAATCACCAACAATGACTAACCGGTCAAAGTCAATACACACTATAGACAGCAGTTCAGTAAAATCATCAAAAAAGCTTGCACAGTATTTGGGTGGTCTATAGATATTTAGGAACAGAGCTCGAGAGGAGCATTTCAGCTGAAGGGCCACATATTCAAAAGAAGCAAAGTCCCCATAAGATGTCTTCCTGCATTGAATGGAATCATTGAACAAAATAGCCTCCACCCCTTTCTTATGCATTCTTTCCTGACTCATAAAACTAAAGTTGGGAGGGTTGATTCGATAAGAACAGCTGCACTGTTATTTTGTTCAATCCAAGTTTCCGTTAAAAACATAAAATCGAGATTGTGCTCAGTGATAAAATCATTGATTAAAAATGTTTTTCCTGCCAAAGACCTGACATTTAATAAAGCTAGTTTAAGTTTGTTAAATACACTATCAGTAAAAAATGTTGTGACAAGCTGTGGCTGACATGGAATCACTGCTAAATTTGATAACCTCACACAAACGTTTGAGCACTTCCTGTTTCTAAGCTGATTTACCGCTCTTAATCTATTACCTATCAACACAGATATCGGCAAAGCTACTGGCAGGCAGGGCCCCGGCATGTGCTGGAAAGAGTTGAGAGTGCCATATGCCCTTGAGCCTGGACCCAGCACATATCAGTAAAAGTTTGTTGCGTTTTGTACACACACATCCTTATCAGGCTTCGGAGACTGCAGATGCTTTCTTGAAGGGATGGAGGTGGTTGACGTATGTAACATTTGTAAACATATTTTGATTATTATATGACAAATATGTAAAAAAACAATACATTTTAAAGCACGTGTATACAGACAGGACGTAACAATAATAACAAAAAAAAAAGATTTAAAAAAAAAACTGAAAAGGAAGTGACGAATGAATTTCGACACCACTACCATCAAATACGGAGCGAAAAGTTTAACCACAAGAATCAAGACTATATGAGCTACCACTAAACAACTCACAGTCTGAAAATTACCATTAATAAAAACCCTGAACTTTTACTTTTCGTTTTAAAACATCGTTTTAAGGTGTAAACGTGTCATTTAGAAATGCGCGTTCCCGTGACAAGGGGGCATTTCATGACGGGGTGCATCATTTGGCACAACACCGGCACCTCCCTTTATTATTATATGTTTTTAAACTTTATATAACAGTCTATGGTTTTTAACGGCATCATGTAAGTTGCGCTGACAGCGACAGAGGTTCACAGTGTACCCCCCCCCGCTGACAGTTCACGAGCGTCCATAGTGTCTCTCCACCCCCCGTTGACAGTTTACGCGTCGACATTGCATTTACATGTCCCACGGGCCACATTGTCCCACACAAACATACTCTAGAGCAGAAGTGGCTTGATTTTGTTCTCAGCAGGGGACTTTGACAGAGGATTTCTAAAAAAGTAAAGAGTAAAATTACTTCAATGTATTGTAGTAGTAGGCTAACTAATACAAAGTCAAACAGTATACATTTCATTAAGAACTAATGGTAAAATTGTCTTTTTATCACTCATCAAAGATAGCAGATAAACATACATTATGTAGGCTACTATGAGGGGACTCTGACAGAGGATTATTCAAAAGTACACAGTAAAAGTACTTCATTTAATTTCTGGTAGCAGTCAAACTAGTACCGAGTCCAACAGTGTCAGTTTTATTAAGAACTTTTGGTAAAAACTCTAGAGTATGTTTGTGCCACAAGTGGGACAGAGCTCTGTCCCACTTGTGGCTTTCTGGCACCTGGTCACCTCAGCCGTCTCTCGAGTTTGATTTTTCAAATCAGCTGCTCTTCATTTTTTTTCCTGCTATATTCAATGAGTGATACAAATATTTTGTCCACAAGTTCTTAAAGGGCCCATGTCATGGCCATTTCCACTGATCATAATTACATTGTTGAGGTATACTAAAATAGATTTATACTGTGCAATTTTCCAAACTCACATTGGTTTCGCATACAGCATCTCTGTCAAGCATGTGTATTCAGCAGTATTCACTTTCTCCACTAAACGACTCGTTGGAGCTCTAGCCCCCCCCCCCCTGTGAGCCTAGTGTGCTCCGATTGGTCAGCTCGGCCACTCTGTTCTGATTAGTCAACCACCAGAGAGGCTACGCCCGCTTTTTTCGGGGAACATCAGTTATAGAAGAGTGTGTGACGGCCCCAGGGCCTTTGTGCAGGTGTGTTGCAGGGCTTACGGTGGGGTGGAGCTGAAGAGGGTAATCAGCGCGATGCTATTAATCCCAGCGGCCCGGAGTCTCTCTCCAAAGCGGCTGCAGAAGGACGAACTGAGCGACCCTCTCCCCTCGACCACCTATCTCTGCATTTACCACAATAAATGTGCCGTGGTTTTGTAAACTCGTGTATGTCTCCTTGCCTTTCCGAGTGGTCATAACAAAGAGTAAGTTATTTTTACCTGTAATAAACTACTACTGTTTGATGAGAAATCAAATCATGGTTTGCTATATATGAATTCAGGGAAGAAAGGATAGGCCTACTAAGTATTTCCATTAAACTTTATTTTTAGAAATGTACAAAATGAACATAAATATACATATATACACGGTATATCATCCATTCCTCCTCGCATGCGCGCAGCCGGTGCGGTGCAGCACCCTCAGTAGTAGTAGTCCCGTCCCCGTCATGGATTGTCCGCCAGGATCTGGCTGGACGAAATCAAATGCAAATCACAAAATATTAGAGAAACTTAGTTGTTTTAGATTCGTTAGTATAGTTGTAATGAACAGCTTGCCTGCTAATATGCTAACCTAGCTTTGTTTACCTTGGTAGCTAACACGATATGAACGTTAGCTTGGAGGAAAGGCAACTATAATGCAGTGTAATAAAACTACTATGAACAAAAGCTAGTGGTTCATATTAGGCTAGCAATAATGTGTTTATAATTGCAATCGTATACGGGTATTCTGCTACCATACAATGTAACTTGCATGAATACATTGTTTTGCGCTAGCATACAGCTAGCCTCGTTAGCTACATGCAGTATGTACTGTCACAATGTACGTAAATCACCCGGAGTATACTGTATGAGTATTCCGTGTGTGTGACTGCAGACATTCTCCTGCCATGACAAACATGTAAGGCCATCTGCTGACATTGTAGTTGATATATTTAAACGCTAGCAACGTAGCATCACAAAAATGTTTTTCCGACCAAACCTAGCTTAGCTCCGTGTGTTAGATCGGTTGCATACACGCTACGCCAGCTATAATGTAATTACGTTTCGCGACTGACCGCACGGCAGTATACTGTCAATAGGTATTTTGTGTGTGAATGCAGACATTCTCCTGCTATGAGATACATGTATGCAAGGCCATCTGCTGATATTAGAGTTGATATATGGAAACTCTAGCAACTTAGTTAGCACAGTTAGCACTGTGTCAATGGCTTAGCAGTCCAACACAGTTTACACATTTAAACAGTCTTGTTTGATAAATACACAAATAACAATGCAAACTTACAGGTTGTATACCCGATCTTCCCCTGCTCCAAACGGTCCAAACAAGCTGTGCATATCCGGCCTCAAACTGGGCAATGTTTTGGAAGCTTTCGTCTGTGAAATGCCGGTTCTTCGAACCTCTGGAGGAGGAACACGCCGCTGCTGGTGTGGCCATAGCTCTTCGGGATTGGTCCATTTCGTTCCGGGTACCGCATGACATCATGCGGTACCCGGAAGAATCAAATGGGCAGTGACGTATCTCCAACGAGGCGTTTTGGGGAGGTATTTTCTGTGTTAGAGTTTTACTCGCTACAGGGTGTACTTTGAGGGTTTTGACTCTGCACACCGTTTACATGCATAAAAACCTTCATAACACACAAGGGGACGGGTAATAACCGGAAAAGCATGACATGGGAGCTTTAATAAAACTGACACTGTTGGACTCTGTACTAATTTGACTGCTACTGTTACACCACTCAGACCGCAAGGGTATTATAGGTGTAGAAAACGTTTCATTTATTAACTTCCACAAGGCACAAGTGTAATGTCAGCATCTCAAATGATCTCAAAGCACAACACACAGACACACTTCTTCTGTTCATCTCCAGCATAAAACAATGATGAACCATCAGGTGATCTGCCCCCTTGTGGTATAAACATGCATGTGCAGGTAGAAACCTCAACCTTATGGGTGCTACACTACCAGAAATGAATGAAGTACTTTTACTGTGTACTTTGTGAGTAATCCTCTGTCAGAGTCCCCTCCATAGTAGCCTATCCAGGCCAGTCTCTAAAGAAGTTCCAAGGTGTAAAAATGCTGCTGCCGAGTACTGACTGGAAGTATTGCTGATATCATGTCTACCATATCCTCTTAAATACTCTGTCCAACAATATCAGTCTCATGAAGAAAGGTGTTTTAACACTGATTCAAAATAGCAGAGAAACATGCATTCTTGTTCTCAAGAGGGGACATTGACAGAGGATTACTCAAAAGTACACAGTAAGTACTTCATAGTACTTGTGGGTAGTTTTCACTACTAGCCTACTGAGTCCAACAGGATTGATCTCACGAAGAACTAATGGCAGAAAAAATTATAGCAAACTCGAGAGACGGCTGAGCTGACCGCAGTGCAGAATCGCTGTACAGTTTAAATCTCCTAACAATGTTGTCCATTTTAGACATAGGCCTATTATATTTACAGCCCTTAATAACATTCATTTTCTGGGCTCAATATGTGTCTTGGCTGTTTTCGTTGTGAAAACAAATGGACCGTAGATACACGGATTGACCGTCCTCATCTGCGCTCTTATTTTGAAAGACAACTTCCGGTAGCAGAATATGAAAAAACGGGGGTTTTTTTTGTTTCTGTTTTCTAGTGATTTTATTTTTTGTTTTGAGAAGTAGAAAATGAAAATCATCCCGTTTTTTAAGTTTACTAAATCCCTTTTTGACCGTGATAAAGAAAAACGCCTTGTATTTCAATTTTGGTTTTTCAATTTGAAAACGAAAATCAAATATCCAGTCGTTTTTTGTTTTTGAATTTCCATTTGTGAAAGAAAATCCAATGACCAAAACATACACTGACCCCCTGCCTATGTCAGGCTGATCAGGTCCGAGCTCTTTTACTCTCAGCTTTCCCTCCAGTGTCCTCGTCTCAAAAGGGTGTTTCTTTAAAGGTCCCATGTCATGCTTTTCCGGTTATTACCCGTCCCCTTGTGTGTTATGAAGGTTTTTATGCATGTAAACGGTGTGCAGAGTCAAAACCCTCAAAGTACACCCTGTAGCGAGTAAACCTCTAACACAGAAAATACCTCCCCAAAACGCCTCGTTGGAGATACGTCACTGCCCATTTGAGTCTTCCGGGTACGGCCTGATGTCATGCGGTACCCGGAACGAAATGGACCAATCCCGAAGAGCTATGGCCACACCCAGCGGCGCTGGCCGCACCCTCTGCCAGCCTAACATTTACTGTTGGAAGCTCTGGTTCAGTTCACAATCGATCCAGTCATGCCAATGCCAAGGACCTGTTTCCTGAAATGTGAGGAGAAATCTGAGCTGTTTGTCCTACCGATGGAAGAACCACAACGAAGTCAGTGGTTGGTCTTTTTAACACTGTTCCTCCAGAGGTTCGAAGACCCGGCATTTCACAGACGAAAGCTTCCAAAACATTGCCCAGTTTGAGGCCGGATATGCACAGCTTGTTTGGACCGTTTGGAGCAGGGGAAGATTTGGGTACACAACCTGTAAGTTTGCATTGTTATTTGTGTATTTATCAAACAAGGTAGCTACCACGACTGTTTAAATGTGTAAACATGTTTCAAACATTGTATGACCGAACGTAGCAGACTACCCGTAGAATAATGCAATAAACACGTTATTGCTAGCCTAATATGAACCACTAACTTTTGTTCATAGTAGTTTTATTACACTCCGTTACTCCAAGCTAACGTTCATATCGTGTTAGCTACTGTTAGAAATTAAAATCAATGTTAAACAGCATAATTCAGTCTAAAATATATCTTCAGTTTAAAGCTGTTTTATTGTGGAAAAACCCGGAAGTTCTCAGGAAATCAATGCCAAGCTTTTATTCTGAAAATCTTTTATCTGGTTTGCATGTGACTAAATGTTGTGTTTTCTGAATGTAAAGTGAAAGTGACTTGGAGTGTTATACACCAAAAACGAACGGACTTTAACACTACATCGATAGACGTTAAGATATTATTACTGCTGAATATTGGATAAAGGAACAGTTGATCATGGAGTGTTTACACATTACGTGAGTAGCTATGACGTCAGAGGGAGCTACCGTAAACGAGAACGGTGTCGTAAAAGTGTTTCTAGGACTTCTAAACTAACGATTACAGCGGTTTATAAGGTATTAAATAGAAAGTCATGACAGAGATAAGGAGGAGAGAATGCTTAAGGAAATAGGCAGAGAATACCAATGTCGAAATCATCTGTGCTCTCGCGATATCGAACCCACAAGATGAGAAGGACGGTCCCGCTAACTTCACAGCGGGGGACAACGAGACGTGGATAAAAAGGCAGGGCGGAAGATAACTCGCTCTCTTTCCTTCGCTGCAGCCACTCTGAAGACACACCGGCTTTGTCTCTCCTTTACCCATGCTTTTCTTTTACCACGTTACTTAATTAAACTACCCATTTGAACCTTTTCAGAGACTCCATTAGTCTCGTTATTTTAAGTTTCTTTCCTGGGAGTGAGAAGATCACGAATTATCAACAACTGGTGACCCGACATGTGATATCGACACTGGGAGAGGAATAGCTAGTTTCGACGGAGATTTTGCGAACCAAAAGACACACAAAGGGCCCATATGCGAACGGTAAGAAGAAGCCAGTTATATCAAATTCTTCAATAGCTTATATAGAACCATTTAGATTTGTGTGTTTTGAGGGCGAGCAGGACATCCTGAGAACAGCTGTAAATGTAATGTTAAATATCTAAATTTAAACCAAACCACGTGGCGTTGTTTTATACCAAGCAAGGGTAAGTATTTTCCTTTCTTTGATTCATTAACCAACTGCATGTTTTTAATATTAATCTTTTAAAGTCGTTAGGGACGATAAATATTGTGTAGGACAATATTAAAAGACACGGAGGGTGTGAAAGTCATTAGGGACGACAAAACTAGTAAGGAAGGCTAGTAGGTGTTATACTGTTGTGTTTTCAACCAAGATATTGCGGAGTGGATTACGGTAATAGGAGTTACAGCAGCATTACGGTATACATGACGACGGTCTGTTATTGGTAGCTGATAGGTCTCCATATTGGTCCCACACTAGCGTATCTAAGCAACATCAGATAATCACCAGACCATAGGTCAAATATTACGTGGATAGGTTTAAGGCTCATGATGTAAGGGCTCCTCATTTTAAGATAGGATCTCTAGGATAAAGCCCATATTCATCGAAATGTTATTTTGAATATAAAGTATAGTTTTCTGTTGTATTTTTAAACTTTGTCATACCACACCAGGTTTTCCATTTGTCCATTTAAAGATCACCAAGCCATTATTTGAACTTATCAGTGAGAACCACATGGGATATTTTCAACATCTTTTTGTTCGGGGTCAGAGTACGAAATAATCAGTAGCCATCTTGTTTTGACTGTATTTCAAACAAGACACAAGGCAGTCGCCATTTCAAGAAATGCTAATTCGACAGACTCCTTTGTTCTTTGTGGTTCCACTCACATGAGGCCAAGTCCTTTTTCTGACCTCCATCTTGTGAAGAACAAACCATTCTTCTTGACCCAGTTGGATTTAGGAAATAGTACATTTTGATAAATCAGGTTACCTATAGATATTGGAGTTGGTGTTTGGATCTGATCTTAAAAATGGTGTGTGCTGATGGCTGTTTTATGCTTTGTCGATTAATCCTAAAAATTGTGTGTGCTGATGGCTGTTTTATGCTTTGTCCATTAATCCTAAAAATTGTGATTGCAAGTGTATTCGCTGGTTTAAGTTTGACTGTTTAATCATAAAGTGAATTTCTTTCCCATATCAAAGATAGTTTTTAAGAAAATAAGCTTCTTGTTAAAAAGAAGTCTGTTTTCAGAAAAATTTAAAAGAGGAAAAAAGCTGAAAAACTACAACAGCGCACTCTGCTGGTTGTACAGAATTGTTGCACAAGAAATAGGGGTAAAGGGACAAACGTATAAATACAACACCAATTGATTATAATTATGCTAAGGTTTACTTTCAAGTATTATAGATGAACGCGTACTTCATCACACATAGATAGAATCACAGGTGGTTCCTGATATTAAGATAAGAAACCTTACATAAGACCTAGACTGTAGAATATCTAAAAACATCACATAATTGAAGTGAACACAGTTTATGATATTAGCACAATTTCATGCACATTGGTATATTAAATACACTATACACAGTAAAGCTAGATTTTTACGAGATTTCTATTTGCATATTTCAAAGCCAAGCCACTGTACAAGTTTAAAAAAAAAAAAAAAAATCTAAAAATGTTTGCATATCTTTTATCTTACTTTATTAATCTTAATCTTAATCTTAATTAAAAAAATAAAAATAAAAAATCCCAGGTATTGAAGTTAAGTTCGGATGACATAGGATATTTTTTATCAGGAGCGAAGGTACTATTCAGAAGATTAGTGATTCATCTTTGATACATTTAATAACTATATCCAACTACTTAAGCAATATGTCGCCAAAATACACTAAGTTAGGAGCACCCGCAGAGCCAGGCTCAACTGCAGACATCAAGGAAAGGGTAAACATCAGATCAGATGCTACAACACATCTGAATGAAAGACAGAAAGTAGGGAATCAAATACAGGAATTGTTGAAACAATGGCAAACAAGAGGGTTGATTCCACCAGATGATCAACCTGGACCAACAAAAGCCCATAGAAGAGCAGTACTCGACTATGAACAGGAACAATGCCTACAACAGCTAAATGTATGGAGGGAAGCTGAACAAAGGTTTATAAGAGTTACAAGTCTAATACTCCATCTGGAATATGCCAGCCTATTGACAGACAGCATAAATGTGGTCCAAGTAGCAGACCTACCAGTGAGGGAAGACATAGCAGAAAAAACTAAAGACGCTCAAGTTATCCAAACTCCAAAGCTGTATCTAAGCCTGGCCGAAGTCCCTCCTCCCTTCCCAAGTGTTGAATTTATAGAAGTATTGCAGTTCAATGGAGTCTCCACGGACAAAAGTGTCAAAGAATTGGAGTATGAAGTAAGAGTGCTAACCAGTAAATCCAAACAGCTGATGGAAGAGAAAAGACGATTAGAGAAACACAAAAGACAGAGCGGGAAGCGCTACAGATAAGACTTTTGAAGACACAGGTAGCTGAGAAAGACATTGAGGCTTGTAGGAAGAAGACAAGGAGAAGGGAGGAGAAGCTTTCAGAGATAGCCATACTAGCAGAGAAGGCAGGGCGAACACCTCCAACAGTTCAAACTCAGGAAGAACCAGAGAATCAAATGCAGAACCAACAAAGCGGAGGAGGAAGTTTCAGTGGAAGACGTTTCCAGAATGGTGGCTGCTACACATGTGGTCAGACGTCACATTGGTCCAATGAATGTCCCACACAACTCCAGCACAGGTATACCCTCCCATACAACGAAGGGGCAGAGGAGGAGGACGTTTTCAATCAACAGCAAGAGGTTCCCAAAGTGAAGGATGCTTCAAATGTGGTCAGCTGACACATTGGTCCAGAGAGTGTCCGCAGAACATTGCACCAAACAACGGCCCTCCACACAGTTACCCCAGGGGAGGTTTCCATGACTATAACAGAGGCAGGGGGTCTCAGGGATGGCAAAGAGGAATAGTATTTCCAAACATGAATGTGTTGAATGTTATTTAACAATAGTGAGTAGCATATTGCATTTAAATAAATCATCCACAGATCAGTATAATAAGATTAAAACATAGTAGAACATTTAGCAGACTATTTTTGTAATTATGAGAAGGAAAGAGATTACGAGTGATGTTGTTCCCCCACACAGAAAACTATTGTGCCCACACAGCTAGAGAGGTCAAGACAATGGGTTTACGCCCAAAAATGAAGATGAAAGCCTAGTCCTCGTCCAAGAAGGAGGGTCCTTACCAAGTCCTCCTGTTTAAATCGACTGCAGTTCAAGGGGCAGAGGCTACACCTGATGTGCAGCTGCTGAGACCTGAAAACAGAAACTCGATTCTGCTGTGGTGAAGTCTGGCTACAAAGGGAGGTGTTTCAATAAGATCGCTTGTCTCAAACCAGTGAAGAAGTCAACAAGAACCCAGCAGAACTAGAGAGTGACTGTTAGCGGGAGAACAGTGACAGAGTGACAGAAACTGGCACAACATTTACCAGCCAGTACATAGATAGACCCCGTCAGAAGACCGGGGCTGTGTTCAAAGGGGAACTTCATTTATTAAGTTGAGGTATATATGGAGTCAGATTACATTCTCTCATAAACACATTTTTATAATAGGTCTGAAGTTTCTGATTTAAGGCATGAGCTGCCAACTAAATAACATAACACTGAGCTTGGATGGTTTTTTTACAACAGTTTCAAGAATCAGTCTTCATTTATTTATGTTCAAGTGAATTTGCTGATTTATAAAGTAGTGCATAAGGCAATATCTATTTTTAAGTGAGGGACATCAGCCCTTCATGTTCTTCTGCGTGCAACCCTCTGTGAGAGTAGTTCGTATTTCCCTCTAGTTTAAAGAATATTATTTTGTCATGATTTGTTTGTTTAACAGTGTCAGCCAATCTCTAATACTAGAGCTATTAAGACGTATTAGCAACAGCAGTGTGGTTTTTTCGCAGTAACACTGATACATAGTACCATGACAAAAGCCATTATTGAACTAACAAGAAGTAAAAACTATATTTTTGTACTAATGACAGATTTTTAGTCAATGTGCATTTATACCATTGGAAGACGATACATCACACAACATCTTTGTACGCCTTGTGGGTACACAGAGGATTTATGTGTTTGCTACGACGTTATGGGTTTTTCCATGTCCTATTCATAATAGAGTAATCATTGCGATATTAATTGAGCATTTTATGCTCAAAGGAGGGAAGGTCATGATTAGTCAGATAATGGCGGTAACGTGTAGTTATAATAATAACATGTTGTCAACAATAGCTCGCATAACAACAAAAGGTATACCAAAGCTTGGGCCTCCTCCAAGGAGGGAGTGGTCCAGTTTTAGATATTAGACAAATAGAAGTGGATGAATATGTCAGAGCTCTGAGTAATATTCCAAGTTTTTGTCTACACAGGCTAGGAAAGACTGCACAGATACCAGACGAGACATCAGAAGAGACTCCTGTTCGGCCAGGTGATTGGGTGAGGGTGAAAGTTCCCAAAACACAGTGGGCTGATCCCCGGTGGTCGGAACCGTGACAAGTTGTAATGAACTTCACACGCGCTCCGGTTTAAAGGTAAAGAAAAAGGAGCAAATTGACACCACCTCACACATTGTCACCCTTCACTGGCAACTTCCAGAAAAGTTATTGGAAGCTAGGACTGATTTGGCAGAGCTGGAACAAAACAATAAATAAATACGATTAAAGATAGCAACAGCTCAAAGACGAATTGTCTTTAGATTTTTATAGATTGTACACTAAAGTGAAAACCTATTTTGTTTTTTCACCTGAAAGAGTCCAACATTTTGTTTCTATTTTTCGTATACGTTATTTTTGTACTCATTTACATTTTATAACTGACACAACCATGGATAAAATGTCAAGAACAAAGCCAAAGCAATTGTGGGGTCCCCTAAGGATAAGAGTCAGAATAGCATTGTTGATTGTGCTCATTACACTTGGCACCTTTCTGGTTGGATGGGGAGTACAATATCATGAAAGACATGGATCCATTAGTTCACTCGTAGAAAATGCCCACATCACTAACAAAACACCAGCTGTGTTTCAGAGACTTTCACTTATCCCCAGAGCCAAAAGATCAGTTGAGCAACAAGAGGAGGAGTTAGAAATACTCGTTCCCAAAGAAGAGGAGGTTACAATCAAGATGATTCACCCCCCCTATATGCAGTTCTTGTACCAAATGATGAGATGGGTTTAAGTGATCGGAATATGTAAGTGATGGGAATTTACAATTTAGGGGAATCTCCAAATACACTGGATCATGTTTTAGTCTGTACCAGAAACACCCCCGTTAAGACTATGGACAACCGACTGGTGACCTGAGCACAATTATTGAAAAGTTATTACAGTAGAAACAGGGTACTAACCCACGAGGACAACTGTATGTACAAACTCTATGAACAAAATTCCCCAACAGATTGTGGCGACTGTGCACAGATGTATCCAGTCACAAAAGTTACTATTGCTCTAAGTAATAGTGAGATTTAAAATATTGGAGAATATATGGGGACGTCCTTTTATAGTGTGTGAAACATGTGGTGTTTGAAACATGTAACTATTTCAATTTATAGAAGAAAATGGTTTCCTGAAAGAGTTATTTGGAGTAGATGTGTTACAGTGGGAGAAAAAACAATGTTTAGAGATATAGTACATTTATTAGTAGACATTAATTGTGTTTAGATGGCATTTAACATTTAAAACAGATAGTATGATTAGAAGATAGAGTGGAGAAGGTTGGATTTACTTTACCTCAGTGTGTTAGAATTTCTATAGGTAATGCGTCCCGAGACCTGGACTCTCTCTCTCTGCCTGTCAGACTGCTACGACCCCTATCAGACAAAAGACCTCACTATAGGAGACTCCTCCTCCTTCTCCATCGAACAGACAGAACCAGAGCTGAACCAACAACGACAAGACTCCATCCAGAACCTTCTCCACCTGAGGCATCCAGAACCAGAACAGCATGCTGACATAGAGGCATACTCTCATCAGTCGCCACAGGACATGAAGTTCCAAGCTGAGCCACGAGATTTGGCACAAGAGCAGAGTGTGGGACATGAGAGCAGAATACGTCCTCCATACAACAGCGAAGAGACTGTAAAGAAGGAGATGAAATGCAAAGCAGTTGGGCCACTGAAAAGAGTACCAGCGGAAGGATTCAAGAGCTGATGGACTGAGGAGAAGACGGAACCTGAGAAGACAGAACCAGAGGAGTTGGCATGGTCTAACAGAATGTGAGGGGGTCGTGGCTTGAGACAACAAGAGGAGGAGAAAAGGACAACGGGAGTGAGTGAGTTTATACATAAACACACTTATTCACAAACAAACTTGAATTGACTTGATAAATACGTAAAGACAAAAAGATTTATTAGCCATGAATTAATAAATTGGTAAATTAAAATAGTAATAAAGAGGAAACTGTTAAAGTAAAATGAGGAAATAATCCTAAAACACACTGAGGGTACTGTGAGATAAAGGGGTAGACATGATGGAAATATTCACCACACTTTACACTTTAAGCAGTGAGTGTTTGGGACTTAGGAGTACAGAGTAGAACATATTTTTCAATCTTTCCATCATGGAAACGAATTATTCCCTAAGAGATTTTATTCATGGGTGAATTTGGTAGAGATCTAATGTGTTACAATATTGATCTACAGCTAAAGGGATAGTTTTAGTGACCACTCTATAAGAACAGACAAATCTGTGTTAGTTGGAAAATGTTAAAGGGAGAGCTAATACCAAGCCAAATATAGTATCCCAATCTAAAGTATTGTTTTCGCCATTGTAGCATAGTTATTACCATAGGAGAACTGTTGAGGTGGAAATAACATTTGTTTGTCCAAGATGTAGAGTTTTAAAGGACACTGGGCAAAGAGCGATTGCAAATTTAATTTTGGAAAAAGCAATATAATTGGGAGTAATACATGCGGGGCCTTGGATCACTCATTGCAATGATGCATATTTTTGACAACCCATATCGTTTAGGGAGAAGGGGTCACTCAACCCACCCAGCAGTTGTTTTAAATCTTACTTGTAGCTTCACAGGGAGCGCACGGCACCAAATTATGAGTTTAAAAGACAAGCGCCACCACCTCCTGATGGTCATCCATTTAATCAGGGATGACCTGAAATTTAGAGATGTTATTTAAAGTAGAAACATATCCGCCATAAGTGAAAATTCCTAAATTGAACTACAAACCATTGATGAAATAACTTCTGTTTTTAAAATCCTTGATAAAGGAGGGAGTAACTGTTACATGCTCGGACACCCAGGGTTCCACACACTGTTAAAGGGGTTAGCATAGTTCTTTAAGTAGACTAGAATTGAAGATAAATTAGTATAATGAGTTATTGATATTCCACCGGTTTTCACACCATTTAAGGAACTTTATCACTGCATTAGAACAGACCACAGGTAATGAAGTAGGAACCATAAGTGATGAAATTCTCCAATTGTTGTAACTGACCAAAATCTTCTCCCAGAAATGACTGTCTGAAATGCCGTATCCCAGAGTAGATGTTTGATGGTAAGGATAGCATAGGGGGGCCCAGGGGAGTGCTAGATGTTAGTTGCATTCCATGTACCTACCCTAACGTACCGATTGATCACCACGGCCTTTTCTAGAGAACATATTACTTTCATACTTTAAAAAGTATGAAAGGGGGGAGGGTACATTTCTCATAAGGGAACAGTTTCAATTGCTAGCAGAACAAGACGACCCAACCCGTACACAGATATAGATGAAAATGATGAGTTTGTTTAAATGATGTTAAATGATAGGGATGTTCAGAGATGAGATTGTTCAATGAATGTCCAGCGAATGTCCAGCTAAGCTGATCTTTAAATGATGAAATCATGTAAAAAAGTGAACCAGTTGCAATACTAAAATGGAGTGAATCCATTTCAATTTACTGTACACTATTCCAAGAATAGTTTATTTTTATTTACTTTATACCATTCCTACACCAAGTTTTGTGTTTTTTCTTTTTCTTACCACACTATTCTAAAATAGTTTCTCTTTTTATGTTTTATACTGTTATTAGTGATGCGATTTTTAAATTGTATGTTTTTTATGCTTTGTATAACAAGTGCCTTAACAACTGAATGTGGTATGGGAACGGTTTCTGTGAAAGGAGGGAGTAAGAAATGTTCCAATACCACAAGTTGCTGCTATATTGAATGATTAAAACTAGAAGTTATGCACAAGGGAAAACTTTTATGTTTGAAGACCAGCCAAAGTATTTTTTGTATTTGTTGTATTTTTGATGATGGTTATTTAAGCCATTACATTCTGATTGTATGTTTTTGATATGAGATATGTACTATGCACAGTTCAGATGAAGAACTCATTACTTTCAGTATTGTGTTCACACCTTAAAAGGTGTGAAAGGAGGGATTGTTAGAAATTAAAATCAATGTTAAACAGCATAATTCAGTCTAAAACATATCGTCAGTTTAAAGCTGTTTTATTGTGGAAAAACCCGGAAGTTCTCAGGAAATCAATGCCAAGCTTTTATTCTGAAAATCTTTATCTGGTTAGCTTGTGACTAATGTTGCGTTTTCTGAATGTAAAGTGAAAATGACTTGGAGTGTTACACCAAACGACGGACTTTAAACTACATCGATAGACGTTAAGATATTATTACTGCTGAATATTAAATGGAACAGTTGATCGTAGTGTTTACACATTACGTGAGAAGCTATGACGTCAGAGGGAATTCCGTAAAATAAGAACGTGCCGGAGCGGAACCACTAGGACTTCTAAACTAAGTATTACAGCTGTTATAAGGTATTAAATAGAAAGTCATGACAGAGATAATGAGGAGAAAATGCTTAAGGAAGTAGGCAGAGAATATCAATGTCGAAATCATCTGTGCTCTCGCGATATCGAACCGACAAATGAGAAGGGAATACCCACTATTTGCACAGCGGGAGACGACGAGATGGATAAAAACAGAGGACAGAGGACCGCTCGCTCTTTTCCTTCGCTGCAGCCCACTCTCAAGACAACACCGGCTTTGTCTTCCATTACCATGCTTGTTCTTTAACCACGTTACTTAATTAAACTACCCATTTGAACCTTTTCAGAGACTCCATTAGTCTCGTTATTTTAAGTTTCTTTCCTGGGAGCGAGAAGATCACGAATTATCAACAATATACTATCACGTTTAATCGTGTTTTATGCCGTTTGCCAAGACTTGATAAGTCGCTCGTAAAACACAGGAGGTATGGAAACTATGAACACCATATGTGGTAAATTGTACAGCTAATATAACACAACACATTAGTTGTATTTCCTTTAACTGGTGGATTATGGAGATATAGTTGCTGATCGACAGCTGGAACACAAACCACCAAATACAAAAAAATAATTCAGATCCAGTCGTCAGAGTAAGAAAAAACCATTAGTATATTCTATGGCATTGCACAGTTTAGTAAGAAAGTCACACTTTACCTTTAGGGCAAATCTTCTTGGCATCCAAATAAAAATTGAGTTCATAAAAGTTAAAGTGAATATGAGCAGTTTGAGCAGGACCATGTTCAAAAGTTCACTGCTGGCAGCTTTGAGAAAATATGAAGTGAAGAGATATCATCATCACCATATCTTAGACGGGGAGAAACATTCCTGTGAGGAAAATAGTTTAGAGTGGGCGAAGATTGGAACAGTACTTCGGCAGCACTCGATGACGTAGTATGCTTGAAATAGTGGCTCTGAAGCAGCTTTACTCGCGATTGAGAAACACCCAGTAACTTCCGAAGATGAGGAGTCAACTGTCAACCCTATTAGAGCTCTGTCCTAAAAGTCATGTTAGAGCGCTGTCCTAAAAGTCATGTTACTGTCTCAAAAACAAGAAGTGGGTATTTCTTTTTCTTCTGTGGCTTCAGGGGCGGATCTAGACAAATATTCATGGAGTGGCAAGAGGGTGGCAGGAGATTTTGAGGGGTGGAATCCCTGGCAGAAGTATATGCTGATTTAATCAATGCTGTCATATCAATCAATGTTAACTTGGAAAGCCACAATGTTAATATTTTAACTCAATAACATTAGGTGACATTATTGTGGCAGATCAAGCTTAAATATAAATATATAAGGTGGCAGACATAATTTAATGAATTTTAACTGAACAATAACTGAATGAGTTGGTTTCACTCTTAGACCAGCAGGGGTACCACATCTATGCACAGCTGCTGCAATAAGTACATTAATTAACTGTCTCATCGATGTTTGTCTGTATGAATATGATACTATTAATAATCATATTATTCCTATCAGCTGTCAATCACTGTTACGATTCACATATTCATTTATTATTGAATAAACTATATTTTTTGGAGGATTAATGATGAATGTTCCTCAAGATGCTTGAAATGCTTCAAATTTGAAAGACAAGTAATTACTATCATATATCAAAATTCAAAAGACTCAAAGGAACAGTTCAGCGCCCCACAACTTTACTGCAAACAGTTACAACCTGGACTTTACATCAGAAAGAACAAACATTAAAGAAGTGACTGCATCAGTTAGGGTTAAAAAACGTCTAATCAGCAAAAACATATACATTGCTGCAGTTATTATCCAGTGGAAAGTCCTTACCTACTGGCCTAGTTAAATCAAAGTGGTTCCTTTTTTTGGCTGGGCAGTGAAGTTTTACACACCGTCTTATTTGACTTTCTCAGGACTTAAAACTGTTTTTGGGGGCAGACCTCCATGTACGCATTTTGCGCTGTCCGGAGCTGACAGGTCCATGGAGCAAATCATACCCTCGTGGGGGCGCGCTCATGTGATTGGCTTAGAATGGAGGAGACATCTGATTGGCTATAGATAGAAACAATTACAAGTACGAATCGGGTGACAGGAATGTGTTGTTGTTGTTGTTGTTGTTGGGAATCACGGATTAAGAAGAATACAAATAATGATCGACTTATAATACATTTTTTTTAAAACAACAGCAAAGGAAATCCAAAAAGAAAATGCTCAATTATTTTTGTAATGTCTGTCTTTCTGCACCTCTGGAACCATTGTTGTGAAATGTTGGTATTATTGCAATTAAAGAGGCTTTCTAAACTGCTACCAGAGGCCTGTACTACGAAGCCGGATTTTCGCTTAGCGGCTAACTTCAGGGAAAACTCGGACTTTCCGGTCCTACGACGCTGGTTCTCTTTTTAGCGGGCTAGATCTCCATGGTAACTTATGCTGAGCGGCAAACCTCCTCGGGAGGAGGTTAGGTTGCAGGCTAAGAGATCAACTCAGTGAAAGCACCGCCTGCTGACCAATCAGAGCTCCGTGTGCGGAGTTTAAAGCGATCAAGTCATATTACAGGATAGAGGAAATACAGAAAAACTGCCGTGCAGGAAAGACGGCCGACAAATCACTGACTGTGTGAACGTGAAAATTAATAGAATCCCCTCCCATCTTCAGAGCAATCTGACTATTACAAGATTAGCGTTAAGAAAGCTTACTTAAAGGGGACCTATCATGCAAAATGCACTTTTGTACGTCTTTTACACATGAATATGTGTACCCGGTGTTCCAGGGAACTCACCAAGTGTCGGAAAACACAACCCTCTCTATTTCCTCCATACCCAAATCTCTAAAAAAAGGGGCTGCAACGGATCTGATAAAAACTGATCCAGATTTGAACACTGTCCTGACGTCAGGACGGTGGCGCTACGGCTATTGGGCCAACTCTCCACCTATCAGGGGAATGTGGGGTTGGGCCACGGCCGGCCATTGCCGCTCGAAAGCGCTGGAGACGCTGTAGTACATATGCCAGGCCTGTAAGTGGCGCTGTAGTCTGCCACAAAAGGAGCGAAGAAGACTTCCCGCCCATAGTTACCATGGTTACCCTTCTGTTTATTCTCCGCTGTGGCTTTTTTTCTCCCTCCCCGAGGCAAGCGTTTGCTCACGCTGCTTTAATTCAATGCAATCCCTCCCCGTCGAGGCAAGCACTGTAATTCTCTCCGGTTAGTCCACCAGCAGATGACAAACACCCACCTCTCCGCCTCTTCCAAGGAACGAGGGGACCGTGCGGCAGAGTTTCAGTTTCAGCTTGTTTCGCCGGTCAAGATGTCCGTGATGTAGTGGAGTCGAAGTAGGAAGTAGCATAACATGGAAATACTCAAAGTACAAGTACCTCAAATTAGCGTACTTATACTCTTCACTGTAGTAAATACACCTGGATAGTTTTGGTGGCCCTCATGAGTCTAATGTGGGGAAGGGATCAGAAAGCAACATGTAAACCATATTATTGTGCAAACTTTGAATACCACATCACAACATAAGCACCGTTTGAAAATGTAAACAAATCCAACCGTCCTGAAACAGAGAGTGCAGATTGAAATACTTTTATGATTGACCTTCAAACTAGTGCAACTTAATACACCTTGCTACATAAGCCAAACGGTTTGATCACAATTGATGTAAACACATATTTCCAAGGCACTTCTTTATAATGATTGGGATGAACAGGTTTGAAATCATTCCAGTGTATACTATAGGGCAGTAACCAAGAATATCCTTTAAAACTGGAGAGATACAAAAATATGCATAAATAAATGTTAAATAAGATATGATGAACAACAAAAATAAAAGTTACATTATTTGTTAGTGGCTATGGTAGGTGATTGGTTATGTTCACATACTTATTTGATTATTAAAATGTAAACCGATCTTTTTCATATGGGTGTTTTAGAGTTGTACCCCCATAGATCTAGTAGTAATTATGCTCAAAGATAGATAGTATTTTATTGATCACAAAATATACAAGAATAGAAAGAAAAATAAAATAGAAAATATACATGCAGATATTATATATAGGCTACAAATATATATATATATATATATTCAAAATATATGACATTATGGAATATGGAGTATAAATATTATTATACGAGTAAAATGTACAATTTGTGTATTCCTTGTGATACTCTATTGATCTTTATCTTTTCGGCTGCAAATTGTCTAGAGCCGGCCCTGGGTTGGTGTCACAACCACCATGCAACGCACTAGCAAGACGGCGGTCGCAATTGCGCAGGTCTGCTGCATCGGTCTCGCTCATCTCAAACGAGCTAGGATCTATATATTGGCAGGCTAAGGGGACACAGGTGCAGACAATCAGGGGGGGTCGACAATCACAGTGGAGGGAAAACACGTCACAAGTGAGGTGATCTGCAACAAGAAGGAAAGGTTACTACAAAATAAAACGGGATACAAGACTGAACTAAAATACATGAACTTAACAGATTTTACGAGACGCAACAGTTTCAACTACTTTTACTTCACTTTTACTTGAGCATGTACAATGACCACAGTCAATGTTCTCATATGACTCTCCCCAAACTATTCTTTTAGTTCAGTATCGCATTACTTTGAATCCAGTGACCTACTTGTTACTGCAGGTTGAGGATTCACGTGCAGCTTGCAGATCACAGCGGTCAGTACGAGCAATCCAATCATGATGAGGACCACACCTAAAAAAGCAAGTGAAAGGTTACTTCATTTTTAGCTTTTCTGAGGTTGTGTTAGATAAAAAAGATAGCAACAAATAGTTACCTGCACCAGTGTAGGTGCCTGAATCTGAGGGATGGAGAGGGGGCCCTTTGTCCCTTGTGTGTCCTGGAGCAGCTGTGGTGCAGGTGGTGCTGATTCGGGAAGTGGTGGTCTTGGTGGTAGTGGCAGGATGCGACTTCGAAGCTTTGCCATTTGAATGGTGGGATGTTAATCTTGTGAGTAGAACAACTGTTTTGTGTGATGTGGTGGGTGTACTGTCCAAATGACATATGACATCTGAGGTCTTGTCTCCAGCAAACTTCACTCCTGATTTACATCTAGAATGAAGGATACATTATGCAGCTGTCAACATCAATGTAGTTAACATTACTTATTTTTAAATAAAATGCGTACAGATTGAAACATTTTAATACACGTACTCTTTCCATTTGTGACACTGTGAGTTGATACTTGAGCTGAAAAATCCCTCTTCACATTGTGGTTGCTCTGGAGAAATAATACATAAAAACATATCAAATATATTGGGTTTCTTTAGATTTGGAATGCAGTGTTGGATGAAATGTACCTCAGGTTTTAGTCCAAATCCCTTGTTACATTTGCAACTGGAATTATCAATTCATCAATTTATTGCAAAGTTGCTATTCCAACCTAATTTTCACATTATTGTTTAGTTTTTTGTAAAATACATCACACCCAATCCTCTACACTTACTGTGATCACCCTGTATACAAGCTTTGCAGTATTGGGAGGGATTCTCTATCGGCTGATAGATGCCATCCGGGCCGCTTTCACACCACTCCTCACGGGCGGGAGGTCTGCCAACAGATACTTTGTAACCTTTGAGTATTTCAAAAGCACACGAGGAGAAAGTAGTAAGAAAAAACCATTAGTATATTCTATGGCATTATGCACAGTTTAGTAAGAAAGTCACACTTTACCTTTAGGGCAAATCTTCTTGGCATCTAAATAAAAAATGAGTTCATAAAAAGTTAAAGTGAATATGAGCAGTTTGTGTGAGACAGACTACAGAGACATCATCATCACCGTATATTATATAGACGTGAAAAAAAAAACACTTATTTTTTTTTGAGACAGTGACATGACTCACATTACACTCTCTTATTAATTGATCCAAAACTTAATTGTTTTCTTAAACTGAAAACATTTAGGTTGATTACATACATATGAATGGATACACACATACTGTAAGCTGAAAACGTTAGTTATGTTTTTTATGACCTAATACTTTACATGAGAATTTTTTTTTAAAACATGGAAATAATAAGAATAATAAGTTACAGTATGCAAGTTAGCATGCATGCATTATTCATTCTAAGTGTTTTAAGATTTTAAATCAATAAAAAGTCTAAAACCAAAATATTTAATATTGCAGCATAAAGCAATTAGACCTTGAGTTAAGTTTTTTTTTCACAAGCGTTTGTGTCGACATGGGCGGACTTTTACTCCGGCTGCTACTTGAAGGAGATTTAGCGTCACTAGAAATAGTTAACAGGAATCTTTCTCTTGAGAAAAGTTCTGCTCTGCCAGGAGATGGGCAGGCAACAGTTTGCATCAATGTTTATTGAGCTATGACAACTTCTAATGAAATTGTGCCGCCCGCCTCCTCCCCATCCACCTCCTCATCATCCACCTCCTCCCCTGCACCTCCTTTCATCATATCCAGTGCCAGGAGAGCTAATCCAAAGACCTCATCACACCTCCTCTTCATCCATCTCTTCATCAAATCCAGATCTTCAGCATCATCACCGGTGTCTAGACCCCGGGGGGTTCCATATGCTCACGGGCCACGGCTGCATTTCCCCCTTTAGATATACGATTTCAGGATCGGGGTCTAATCGCCAAAGACTTAACATTCATCACTATCCCTTAACCCCATGACTATTCACTCAGAGGTCAAGGAATAGACGATAAGGTTAGACGTTAGGAGCTGATTTTTTGATTATCCGACCGCAACCACGGCCATTAAATAGAAAAATACTCTGAGCATGCGCAGTGTAGTTTTTACAGTCACCATTCACTTAGTGAGAGGGAGGGGCATGATCGGGTTTTGTCCCACATGGCTCAAAACGGCTCAATAGGCACACACTGTAGACACTAATTAGAAGAACACAGACTAAAACAGCAATGTACAGACTAATCAGATGATTAAACATGATCTTAAAATATATATATATTTTTTTTTTTCATCATATTTGTAATACTTTCTGCTGACACTAGGTGGGGCTGTGCCACTGCTCCTACATATATCTCCTCTGAGTCCTCATGATAGAAAAACACACAAGCCTCGTCTCAATACCCCTCCTCGACTCCTCCTTTCCCTCACTTGCGTCCCTTCCTTGCGTCTTAGCTCCGCCTCCGTAAGATGCGAGCGAGAGACACGAGGAGGTGACGCGAGGACAGAGGAGTATGGGCTCAGAACAGTCTCATAATACACACATGCATACATAAGGATTCACACTTGTATTTCATGATCCGCAAAAGGATTCACACTTGTGTTTTTCAATGCACACACAAATGTGTTCCGTTTCATATACATGAAAATAAAATCCAAATACAGAAAAAAGTTTTACATACTGTATGTATTTTTGATCCTCACATATTTGTTTTCCGTTTAAAACCGCTGCACCTACAAACACAACCTGTGCATGGATCGCTCTGCATTCGTGTGTGGGTTTTTGAGACTCCCCTGCCGGTGACCCGATTCGTACTTGTAATTTTGTCTATCTATAGCCAATCGGATGTCTCCTCAATTCTAAGCCAATCACATGAGCGCGCCCCACGAGGGTAGATTTCTTGCGTTTATGACGTAGCGCTTCATGTACGCATTTTGCGCTGTCCGGAGCTGACAGGTCCATGGAGCCTGCCTGCAGGCGCTAATCTCAGGACACTTCCACTCTCAGTACATTGCCACTTTCCGAACAGGAAATGCACGCAAATACAAGCCTTTATATTATTAAGGTACACAGTGCCACTTTCCGAACCATTAATGAATGCTTGTGTACACAAAAACGGCAGGCAAAACCGTTTTAAATGTGTGTTTCCTGTATGGCGAATACAGCTGCTTTATTTATGTCTGTATGAAGTTGTTGTGAGTGTGGAGGGAGCAGCTACAGGTTAGCTTAGCCTAATCGATCAGTGCACTACGAAGCCAGTGCTAGACAGTGAACTGTCAACGGGGGGAGCACCGCCGGTCATTATCGGCCGATATTCACTCTTAATAGTTTGATCGGTGCTCTCTATAAAGGCCGATCAGGAGAGCTGGATCTGATCGATATGGACATAAACGCGAGTGAAGTTTTAGCGAGCTGCATGAGAAACTGACGGGCTGTCAGGAGAGAGGGAGGGAGAGAGGAAAAAGAGATGATCCTTACTCCCGTGTTATTAGCCATATCCGGTCATAGTCCGGTAATTACCTGCTAACGGAAACTCTGCTACACAATTCTTCTTCTTATTATTATTATTATCATTGAAACATGACCGGTAAGTTTCAAATTTGTCCGGTAAAGCGCAAAATGCGTATATGAAGCGCTACGTCATGAACGCAATAAATCATACCCTCGTGGGGGCGCGCTCATGTGATTGGCTTAGAATTGAGGAGACATCTGATTGGCTATAGATAGAAAAAATTACAAGTACGAATCGGGTGACCGTCAGGGGAGTCTCAAAAAACCCACACACGAATGCACAGAAAGCGGGTTGTGTTTGTAGGTTCAGGGGCTTTAAACGGAAAACAAATATGTGAGGATAAAAAATACATATGTAAAACTTTTTTCTGTATTTGGATTTTATTTACATGTATATGAAACGGAACACATTTGTGTGTGCGTTGACAAACACAAGTGTGGATCCGGAAATACAAGTGTGAATCCTTTTGCGGATCATGAAATACAAGTGTGAATCTTTCTGTGTGCATGTGTGTATTATGAGACTGTTCTGAGCCCATAGAGGAGTCCTCAGGTATTAATTGGGATGTCCTCGTTCACTCAAACGTCACTCTTAAACGACGTCTGTTAATGATGACATGTGCACAGCTGTATCCCCTCTCATCGGGCTTAACTGAATAACCTTTAGAACCGGCCCATTTACTGTTAAATATGTATTTAAATGATGAATCTTTCTCTTGTTAGTCAAGGAATTCAATGTATGATGGTTGGTCCTGCTTTTGTGTTCCGTTTTGGTGTAAAATGTACATTTCAATAAAATTATAATTATAATAATGTGAAAGCCTTTACTCTGAAAATGTGTGTCCTATAGATCCCCACATTCACCACAAACCCACATTCAGGACTGTGCATTTTAAATAATTTAACTACTCAATATTTTAACACAAAACAAAACAAATAATTGTTATTTATCAAGATCTAGCCATTTATGAAATAGCTTTCTTAATAGCTATGTTTTAGTGACGTTCAAGATCATTAAACATGACTTAAATTGTTAGTATAACCTTAAGAAATGAATTGCACATAATAATTCCCACGGAGCTGTGAGCACTTAGACATTTATGTGACGCTTTTCCACTCATTCTTCCAGTTCTCCGTTTTCCTGTGTTGAAATCGACCAGCTGTGAAGGTGGGGGCGGGGCTTTTATACGCGAGTAGTGAAAACACTTCCGCGTAGTCTGCTCTCGTGTATCCCAAGCCAAGCCCCAGGAAGTGCATATACAGTGCAATAATTCTTTCATGCTAAATGAAGCTCTGTTGCTTGGATATCACTAGATCCTGTTACAGCGTAATATAAAAGTACATAACGATTGATGTGTAAATTAGCATAATTACTAGCTAACCGCTAGCTGCTAACTGCCGCCTCGTTAATATCAAATCTATCATAATAACAAACCATTACCATGCTGTCATGAACGTGCGGTGCTGTTACGTGTACGCAAATTGACGTGCTTGATGTGAACGAGCATTTTGGGGGGCATGGTTAAAGTTACGCATGCGCTATGAGCGCACATACGGGTACTTCTCAGGCATGCCGGGTAATCTGTGACGTTTCGCTCTCTCAAAAGTTGGGCCATTTTATCATCATGTGCGAATGAGCAACTCTCATAGGAATGAATGAGGCCCCGCCTCCCACGCTGTATCCAGTTCTTATTATACATCCATGTCCCAAGCCCCCAGGAAGTGCGCCGGACTCAGATGAAAATATTCGTGCTGGCCAAACGGCGGTACTACACTTCCTTTTGGTTGCCAGGCCCGGAAACACTTTTTCCCATTGACTAACCCCTAGATTCCACCGGGTCCGTCTGCGGCGCGTTACGGACGCGTTACGGCTGCGCCGCGGTGCTCAAGGTGATCGCGGCCACTCTAGTCAATGGGTGCTATTCCACCACACGCGGCGCGTTACGGCTCAGACGCGTCCCAGAAGCGTCCCAGAAGCGTCCCAGAAGCGTCCCAGAAGCGGCTCGGCGCAGGGCTTTTCTAAAATTAGGATCGAATCCTATTTTTGTCGCGGCGCAGCCGTAACGTAAGGTCGGGCAGGCAGGAAGTGGAACGTTCAGAGCTATATATACATATATATACACACACACAAACTAATTTTGCAGACCCTATCCCTCCGTAGTCTTTCAAGTATAGGAGAAATGCCAGCGTTCTCCTCTGGTTTACAGGCACTGTGTAAATTATATATATAGAATAATTATGATGATGAATGCATTTTTTTACCACTAAAATACAGCAACACATCTTTGATTCATGTCGTTTATAACTGGAATATTACAGTTATTATTAACTTTGTCTGTACAAAGTAGCCTGTCCAGGAAATATGCCCAAATCAACAAAAACTGCGAGCCGGCAGGAAAGACTCTCCGCTTCTGAAATGCTTCTGAAACGCGCCTGGTTGGGTATGACGCCGGAGGAGGCCGGACCAAAACCGCGGCGCAGCCGTAACGCGCCGCAGACGGACCCGGTGGAATCTAGGGGTTACATGGGGAAAGAGTGGTCTGTAAATCGTTGGATAATTTTTTTTAAACTAAATAAACTACCCAGTATGAACACTTGTATAGCCCTTATTAAAAACATTCGTTCCTCAAGTTGTAAAATATGCTAATAACGTTATTCTGAGAGTTATTTCCCTCTGCATTATGAACGCGCATCTAACCCACGGGACCGCGCCGCCCGGCACGTTCATGTTACGTGTTCAGCACTACATGAGTTTATCTTTACCCATGGATGTACAATAAGAACGGACCCATATCGCCTGCCAGCCCACGGAGCTGTAATAATGGATATATTGCACATGTTTGCTGTAATTCATCATTTGTAAAATATTATACTACATGGGCTGTATGATTAAATCTTGTACCGTAAATGTTGTATTAAATAAAGTTAATATTACCGACATAGATTAACGTCCCTGTAGCTTCTTATTGCACTAAGAAGCTTATTGCACTGTGTATATATATATATATATATATATATATATATATATATATATATATATATCAGCGACGTGGAGGCAGAGCCTCACCTTTCATACTCCAATGTAACGGAAAAACAATTAAAGAAAAACTAAATAATAATAATAATAAAATGTCTCCACTGATCTTGTGTAAATGTGATTTCTGTATGATTCCAATCGCATTTTATAGTCAAAATCAGCAAATTTGCCGAGCTCCGCTACGGGAGCGATGAGAAGTGAGGCAGGCACGAGCACTGCCTCACGTAAGCCCACAGTAACTTGCTGGAGCGCGGGCACTAATTTAGCGCGGGCACTTATTTTGTGAGCGCGCTCAAGCCAGTTACTGTGGGGTGACGCATTCTGAGGTGAGGCACAGATGAGCTCTGCCTCAATTCAGAATGCGTCACCCCACGGAAACTGGCTGGAAAGCGGGCCCTAAGCGCATGCCTGTTCCCATCTCACTGTAGGTCACCAATGTAATGTTTGTAGATCCCTTTATTACATTTATCCTCGCCATCCATAGTCTCTAAATAACTTATTTCACGTATATATGATATTTAGGCTTGTTGGTCTCATCATACAACGGCAATGAAAAAAGCACCAGGAGAAGCAGCCATAACCTCTGCCGCACTGAAGGGGCCGCACGTGAACCCACAGGTTCTTGTTGCTACTGTTATTCTACCGCAAACAACAAACTAGACTTTTGAAACTACAGGAAGATAAGGAGGACTTTTACAAAACAGTAATAGAGATTGTTGTCCAGAAGGATAGCATGGACTTATATTCATCTTCAAGTCAAGGTAAGACCACAACTGTAATGAAAATGGGATCTTACTTAGAAAGAACAATCCAATATTTAGATTGTGGGTATCCTTTTGTTGATCGGTCTGTTTAAAATTAATCATAGCATCAGACTAAAAAAGCTTTTGAAAATAACAGAATATTTCGATTAAGGTCAAAATAGGCTATAATATTTGTAAATCTGACTCTGAAAGAGTCAGTGCCTCACCAGCCATGAACCTCACCGCACGTCACTGATATATATATATATATATAGTGCAATAATTCTTTCATGCTAAATGAAGCTCTGTTGCTTGGATATCACTAGATCCTGTTACAGCGTAATATAAAAGTAGGCTACATAACGATTGATGTGTAAATTAGCATAATTACTAGCTAACCGCTAGCTGCTAACTGCCGCCTCGTTAATATCAAATCTATCATTACCATGCTGTCATGAACGTGCGGTGCTGTTACGTGTACGCAAATTGACGTGCTTGATGTGAACGAGCATTTTGGGGGCATGGTTAAAGTTGCGCATGCGCTATGAGCGCACATACGGGTACTTATCAGGCATGCCGGGTAATCTGTGACGTTTCGCTCTCTCAAAAGTTGGGCCATTTTATCATCATGCGCGAATGAGCAACTCTCATAGGAATGAATGAGGCCCCGCCTCCCACGCTGTATCCAGTTATTATTATACATCCATGGATTCACAACGTCCCGACCAATCAGAGCACACTGTGCTCACAGGGAGGGTGGGGGCTGGAGCTATTGGAGCTACAACGAGCCGTTAAAGCAGCAGAGAGTGAAATTCAGTGAATACACGTAGTTTACAGAGATGCTGTATGAGAAACCAATGTGAGTTTGGAAAATTGCACAATATAAATCTATTCTAGTAGACCTCAACAATGGAATTATGATCAGTGGAAATGGCCATGACATGGGCCCTTTAAGGACTAACGTTTGTAACATCTTGGTGAATACAAGATCTTTGATTACGGAGATCACGTTAATGACGTAATGCATGTGTGCATGTTACGCGCCAGTGGAATAAAGATGGACACTCGGAATGTCACAAGTAGTCCGCTTCATCTGTTTATGTAGACACTTATATGTCCATCGAACAGAATATTACAACGTTTATAATAAATACATTTGTATTGCTTTTAAGATCTTTTCATAGTTCATACAATCATACGTATTGGGATCATTTGTATTAATGTGGACCGGAGGGAGAGGGTGACGAGCATAAGTTTCACTTTCCTTTTTTATTTCAATTCCAACTTTGTTCATGAAGAATATGTTTCTCTGTTGTCCCCGTTCATAAAGCATAAAACAACAGCATCAGAGCACGGTACAGAGTTTACAGTAGTCCCTCGTTCTTATTAAACATCCCTGTTGTAGTCCGCTGTCAGTGGCGGCCGGTCCATAGGGGCGCTAGGGCGCCGCCCCACCTCTTCCATATTAAAAAATAAAAATAAAAATAAAAATAAAAAATATATTTAAAAAAATATTTTTTTTTTTTTTAATTTTTTAATGAACAAGGTAAATATTATATAATTGGTATCAGTAAAATGTATAATCTACAATAAAATCTCGTTTAAAATTGTGTTACGATGTCTAAAGTTACTGATAAGTCACATGTTTCCTGCCTGGCCTTGCCCGTGTACCTTCTCTCGTCTGGGCGCTAAGAGAGGAGCCCTCAACCAGTGCAGCAGCAGCCACTAGCAGCTGACTGTTGCTATCTGTAACGTGTAAACTATGCCGCGAAAACATAATTTCAGCCAATCAGCGTCGTCAAATCTGATGGTCACAGGGCTCCTACGTGAGCGCCCGGTGCAGTCTGTGAGTTGTTTGGACTCGTATCCAAGGAGACAAAACAGGAAGCTGTCATACACTCTGGAAGCTACAGCTAATGAAAACTCCGTTTTTGACATAAAAATGGAATTATGGATCATCAATCATTTTTCAAAGTGACAGACACATTGGATTAACCTATGGATTAACCTTCAGATGTGTTTTTCTCGTTTTTGATCAGAATTGTTATTCTGCAAAAGGTGAGCATATCTCCATGTTTTGCTACCTAAAGCTACGTCGTGTGATGTCTGTATTTGCTTCCCCTGTCGCGAGTTCTGATCGCTCAGTGATGATACTTATATTTCTAGAATATGTGGAATCTCAGCTTGTAAACTTGTTTGTGCATATCCGATAAGTATATCGATTGATTTATACCTAGAGTTTTTTCGCTCAGGGCTCATTTAGACGCTTCTTGTGAGACTTGTGTTTTGTTTCGGTAAACATGGTTCATATCATCAGTTAGATGCGTTTCCTCTGAGTAGGACACATGAATAGTTTATTACATTTTAAGAAGCCCTGAGACACAGTTTCGTGAGAAAAAAAACGGGGGAAAAAAGCCCCTTAACAGGTTAAATGGGAATTAAATCAGTGTTCCCAAAGCCCCGGTGTTCTGCAGTTTGTGTGGGCCTACTGTACTGTTGCACAGTTTATGCTGTAGACACTATGTCCAGGACAAGGTGTTTGGAAGTTTTGGAAGATTCATAGCTAACCACACTGAAGTTATGGAGGTATTGATCAGTCTTCTCATATTTTAATCTTCAAATTGTCCTTCTCCCCCCCTCTAACATCACCAGAAGTCATGATTTAAGGGGTCTTTTCTCAAAAAAAATTACCGGGGGAGCATCCCCCCGGACCCCTCTAGTATGTTTGATCACCATTTCCACAGCCCCACCTAAAATATTTTCCACCAGCCGCCACTGTCCGCTGTATAGAAAACTGTAGTTTCCATAGTTTCCCCACCGCAGCAGGCGCACATTTATGACATCCGCTGTCGCACATTTATGAATTGTCCTATCCACTATCCCTTAACCCCATGACGTTTCACTCCGAGGTCAAGGAATAGACGATAGGGGCCCAATCCCAAACCACGCCCTACACCCTACCCCAGGGGTGGGCATTTTACGGCCCGCGGGCCACATCCGGCCCGTTGGCCGGCCTTGGCCGGCCCGTGTGAGGTTGATCATAAATTATAACATAATGAAAAAAAACAGCAACCTTTTCAAAATAAAAGAAACACAGCTGTATTGCTTGCATGGCGTAAATACTTTTCTAACTGTGTTGCTTTTATTTTGAAAAGGAAGCTGCTGTTTTTTTTATTTATTTACGTAAACGCGCATGCCGTAACAGCTACGAGTGATGCTGGCCGGCTAGTCCTCGAAATGTCCGCTAAGGGCAAAAAAAGAAAGATCGATACTGAATGCCGCGTTTTCAACAAGACATGGACCGCTAAGTATTTATTTACAGAAGTGAAAGGTAAAGCTGTGTGTTTAGTTTGTGGTGCGCAGGTCGCTGTGTTCAAGGAGTACAATTTGAGTCGCCACTATGCTACCAAACACGCAGATAAATACAATAACCTGTCTGAGGAAGAGCGGGCAAAGGGGTCGGATGCTTTGCTAGCTAAGCTGCAAAGCCAACAACATATTTCCACAAAACATTCCACATCCAGAGATGCAGCTGTCAAGACGAGTTATGTCTTAAAAGTTAACCGTTTTCGGACGAAGAGTTCATTAAGGAGTGTTTGTTGGACACTAATATGCCCGGAGAAAAAGGAGGCATTTGAGAAAGTGCCGCTCTCCCGACGCACTGTTACGAGGAGAATTGAGGACATCGCGGGAAATCTGGAGCTTCAGCTGCAGAACAGAGCGGTCAACTTTGACTTTTTTTCCTTGGCTTTGGATGAGAGCTGCGATGTACGTGACACTGCCCAGCTACTCATTCCTACGTGGGATAACTACAGACTTCAAAATCACGGAGGAGCTGGCAGCCATGCAGTCAATGAAAGGTACAACAACAGGGAGTGATTTGTTCACGGAGGTAAATGCATGTGTGGAAAAGTTGGGACTGAAATGGGACAAGCTGACAGGCGTGACAACGGATGGTTGTCCAAATCTGACAGGGAAAAATGTTGGACTATTGAAGAGAATGCAGGATAAAGTGACAGAAATTAACCCTGAGCAGAAATAGGTATTTTTGCATCGACATCCCACAGCTTTCAGATGCAGACTTGGTTTTGCTGTAGATGTGACTGCACTAATGAGTGAACTAAATGTCTGCAAGGCAAGGGCCTTTTTGTGCATGACATGTACAGTGCAGTGAAGGCTTTCATGAGAAAGCTGCAGCTTCTCTCAAGCCAAATGGAGGACAACATTCTCACGCACTTGCCAACACTGAAGGAAGCCACACCATCAGCTGATCACCTCCAGAGGTACTCATCCATGTTAGAAGCACTGCATGGTGAGTTTTCAAGGCGATTTAAAGACTTCAAAACAGTTGAGAATGAAATGAACATGATCTTTTCCCCATTTACATGCCATGTGGATGATGCACCCAGTGATGTTCAGCTTGAACTCATTGACCTGCAGTCTGACACACTTCTGTCAGAGCACTTTAGGTCAGTCTCACTGCCTGAGTTTTACTCTTCCCTGAAAGAGGAGAACTTTCCACACATCAGGAGACGTGCTCAGAAGATGATGGTCCTCTTTGGATCTACCTACATATGTGAACAGACATTCTCAGTGATGAAGTTCAACAAATCCAGATACAGATCCTCTATCACTGATGATCACCTCTCAGCTGTCCTTCGCATATCCACCTCAGACATTGAACCAGATTTCCGTGCACTTGTTCAAGCCCAAGACAGACTGGATTTTTCTCACTGAACAAGTAAAATGAACTGAAAAACAAAAATCAAAAGCACTCATTTCTTTTTGTATAAAGCTGTATAAATCTTTAACATACTGTAAAACACCTTTTCAGTATTGGTATATTGAGCAGAATTAAGTTCAACTTATTTTTGATTCGGCCTTGTAAAAAATAATTGCCACCCCTGCCCTACCCCTACACACTACCCCTCCGTTTGCGCGTTCGCGCGGAGGGTCCGCCACATTAACTGCTGTTCCAAACCAACGAGTGTGGAGAGGTGTGGAGGGGGAGTGGGCTATCAAGCCCTCAAACAGCGAGTCTGCATCGGTGCTGACTTGAGACTGGTCTCTACCTGACCGGAGTCACGCTGTGTGTGTCCGTCAGGAAACACGCTGTTTACAAGTAGTTCCAGCAAACATCCACTGATAAACTGCGATGTTAACAACCTCATGATAACCTCATATTGTTTTAACTTAGGATCATACCTGTGTTTAGTCTAGAAAAAGGTAAATGTGTGCATTTTATTATAAAGTTGTGTATATTTACAGACTGTTGCAAAAACTAAGAAGCTTATAAACATCAGGTTTAAAACTAAAGAGCTTTACAAAAAAGTAACACAATGAAAGATGTTTGGAGTTTTATTTGAGTTCTTAATTTACATTTTTTGTCTAAGAGATGCTGATTTGAAACCGTTGTTAGAGAGGGGAGTTTGTCACAAAGCTTGCCGCTGTATTTACTCCCTCCATCTGACAGGAGGGAGCCTCATTCAGCTGCGAGTGTGACTACAGACTTCAGAGTTCACTCACGTCACGTTCGAGGGAGTGGTTTGGATTGGGCCAGGTTTTTTTTGGAGTATTCGACCGCAACCCTTCTGTGCAAAATTACTGTTATTTAAAATGTGTTTATGATTTAACAAATTGATTTTACCATTACAAGAGACATATCAATAGAATAATACCAACAAAAGTAAATAAAAACTCTATTTGAAATGTTATATTTGACATGCAAGTTGGTCACCAAGAAGCTGGGACAAGAGAAAAGGGGGTGTTCGAGAGCTATTTCATATTTTAAATAATATTTTGAAACTTTTCTACAACTGTATATGCATCTTGTCTCAAGACAAGTATATTTAACACAAGTGCATGTTTTAGCTTTTGGGGCATGGATTATTAGATTTTTATATATATATTTTTAATTCTGGAATGACCCCGATACCATGGATATGCAAATCCACCGCAGATTATATCTAAAGGGAAGATAACATCACGCTGTTATTATTTGACTGCATCGTTCACTGAATAAAGTTTTGGATCATTGTGGACAATAAAATTGGGTCATCTATGAACTAGATCTTTGCGGCTTTAAAAAGGATTTCAATACAGAATTACCTCTTTAGTTGACTTTTCAAAACATCTGATTAGAGACATTTTTAAAGGGAAAAAACATGTAAAACATTTCAGTCATAACGGCGAAGAGAAACTTACATTTGCTCAGAAGTCTGGGGTTGTCTTTAGATCCAAGAGTCGGTGAATTAAAAACGAGTTTAAAATCCCCAGCAAGCAAGATGAAGAATATAACAAACTGAATCATATTGAGCCTGACAGTCAACATGTCTCTTCTTTCGGCAGGGCTCAACTGTTCTGAATCCCTCTGCTCGCACACTGACTGCATGGGATCCTAGACCGCATCATCGCAGGTCTGCTGGGGGTCTGCAGGAAGGAGCAACAAACACACACGGAGGAGATGGCGGAAATAATTGCTCCAAGGTGTGGTTCAACTTTACCCGTCTCGATGTGAACAAGCGAGTCATAAAAACTCTGAGAACACTGCTCTGAGTTTCATGCCTCCATTATTCCCTGTGACCTCGCCACTCTCTCTCTCTAGAGTGGCGAAGTCACAGCCAATAATGGAGGCATCGAAACGCAGATATTGCATATACAATAATTTCTCATCTTCAATCACCTCTCTTCATTCTCACAGTTTTCCAAAAAGGTGTTTCTGTACATCCTTTTAAACTGAATATATTTGTGCTTTGTTTGAACTCCTGCTCCAAACCATTCCATAAAATCACCCCACAGATTGTTATACTCATACTTCTCAGAGTTGTTCTGACCTTGAGTTGTTTAAAATGTAGATTTCCTCTCAAATTATACCCACCCCTCTGTCTATGAACAATGTTTTTAACTACCTAGGAAGTAGATTATGTCTTGCTCTGTACATGATTTGTGCCGTTTTAAATTTAACCAGATCAGTGAACTTCAATATGTGTGACTTCAAAAATAATACATTAGTGTGTTCAAGATATCCAACATTATTGATAACTCTTATAGCCCTTTTTTGTAATGTGCATAATGGCTGTAGGTTGGTTTTGTACGTGTTTCCCCCAAATCTCCACACAGTGAATCAGATATGGCAATATTAGTGTGTTATATAGAGAATACAATGAGTTGTGGTCCAGAATGTGTCTGACTTTTCCCAATATTGCAATAGTTTTAGCCAGTTTAGCTTTTACATGAGTGATATGAGGTTTCCAGCTGATGTTGTGGTCTAAAACCACACCAAGGAACTTAATTTCATAACGGGCCGTCGTAAGGGGGCCGCAGGGGCCCGCGGTAGGCGTCGCGGCAGAAAGCTGGGTCGCTGTGCTGCGACGTGGGGACGGGCGTGAATATCCCGGTGGTCCCCAGCAGGGAGGAGCGCTGCCCGGCCGCAGGCGAGGGCACAGCGGTGGCGGGCACGAAGTCCCTGGGAGGCAGGAGCAGTCTCCCCGGGAGGAAGGAGCCGTGGACAGGGGAGAGCGTGGACAGCGTGGACAGCGTGGGCAACGTCCGAAGCCGCCGTCGAGGCGAACCGTGAGCCGCGGTTAGAGGAGAGGCCAGGCAGGGTCCAGAAGTGCACCACCCACGGGCCGATGAAGGCGTGGGCGACGTCCAAAGCTGTTGCCGAGGCGAGGGAAGAGGCCAGACAGGGTCCCGATGAAAGCATGGGCGACGACCGAAACTGTCAAGGCGAGACGGGGTCCAGAAGTGCGCCACCCAGGCGCCGATGAAAACGTGGGCGACGTCTGAAACCGCCGTCGAGGTGGTGAAAAAGCGAGAGTGTCCACACGAGGTCGACTGGCTGGTCGAACCTCCTCTCAGGCACCAGAAAAAACTCAAAAGGGTCGTCCTGTCCACGATCAAAAACAGGTGGGCGAAATTGTGAGAGGATCCACACGAGGTCAACCAGGCTTGGTCGAACCTCCTCTCCGGCACCACCAAAAATAGTTAACAGTCAGATGTTAACCTCTGGAAGCAGTCAGCCGTTAGCTGCTAGCTGCTAGCTATTAGTTGTCAGTCGTCGTTAGCTGCTAGCCGTTAACTGTCTTTGTTAGCCGTTAGCTGTTAGTCGTTGGTAGCTGCTAGCCGTTAGCTGTCGTCGTTAGCTGGTAGCTGTTAGCTGTCGTCGTTAGCTGTTAGCTGTTAGCCGTCGGTAGCTGCTAGCCGTTAGCTGTCGTGGTTAGCTGTTAGCTGTTAGCCGGTGTCGGCCCGGAGCCTCTGCTAGGCGGCGTGCCTCTACCGGGCGGCCAGGAAGAACCGGTCAGCTTCTTCGGCTAAAGCGCGGGGCTCCACGCTAGCCGTGTTAGCGAGCGCAGCCTGGACATGCAGCCGCATATCCTGGAGATACAGCTCCATGAAAAACAAATCAGGCTCTTCCGTACCTAGCAGGTCGTGTATCGTCTCCATGTAGTCGGAAGGCTTGCTGTCTTCCAGTGCCGAAACGATGTGGAATGGCGAGCGACGTCCCCGGCCATTCCGCGGAGGGCGCACCGAGCCTCAATCCGTGTGCACGTGGCAGCCACGGACTCCTCCAAAAATCTCTGGCAGTTTGCGAAAAACTGCGTTTCTAGCCATGTTCGGTCCAGTCTCGGAAACTTCTGCGAGACTTATGTCGGGGTCACCAGTGTAGTGCCGAGAGATGAGAGTCGGAGGCGGTGCATCGAAGGTGCAAAGTTGACTTTATTGAGCAGCAGAAAAGCACATGTTGCTGGCTTGAAGACCGGGAAGAGAAGGGGAGAAGAGAAAGGAGGGCACACAGGTATACAGTAGGTACAGTCAACATATGTGTCCGTGCGGAAACAATACCCCCAACCCGTAGTTCCATGAGTGAATTATGTAACATGAGTAAATTAGTGATCACTACAATGCTTATTTTGAAGGCGAGTTTTCGCTGTTGACAGGAAGTTGTTGTTGCTATGGAAACAACGTGACGGAGAAAAGGAGCGGAGATTAATCTACATATAAAGACGGAGAAAGTAAAGGATAAAGTTTATGTTTAAGTTTAGCACCCCCCGAAGAGGCACAAAGTTGGTATTAACTATAATATAAACATATAGGTTGTGTCCTAATTCGTTTGTATGCTGTTTTGTAGCTTTGCTGTCTGTTTACAGTTCACTTTTGGTAGTATGCTAAACGTGATTCTAAATACGGATGGAGCCTAAATGTATTTGTTATTTTTGTGTCTTTATAGCTCTTACGTTGATATTGGAGATTTCAATAAATTCATAGCATCAGTCAAGTCTTTGACCATTATTCGGAGGGAATGCTACAACGATGCTTGGCAAGGGCATTATCATTATATTATTATAGGCCACACTGTAAAAATAAATACAGGGGATTTTACAGTAAATTACTGGCAGCAAAGTTGCCAACAAGTTACTGTATTTTTACTTTACAGTAGCGATCTTGTATTTGTTTACAGTATCAAAATCAGTGCTGTATTTTTATATTACTGTAATTTTGTATGTTGCTGTAATCTCAAAAACAATATTTTACTGTGATTATACAATACTGGTATTGTGAAATAACAATACATTACTGTTCTGTATACAGTATAATTTTACAGTAGTGTATGCATTAAAACCATAGACTATATAAAGATTAAAACAGTATATTACTGCAGTTTTCTTTAACCAATTTTAGATCCTTGTCTCATTTGCAATAGGTGCTACCTGAAACGATAAACAAAAACTGGGATACAATTTAAATAAAATATGTTTATTGATTTCATTTCAATATTAAGTTCAATATGAAAAACATGGTAAAATAGGACGGTTGTAAATTCCCCTTGTTTTCCTTGATCTGCGTTATATCGTTCGTGTTTTAGTCAGGCACATTTGGGAAAGCTAAAGGTGTTAAAGCTACGGGTCCTCGAGCTGGTTCCACATGTGCGTTCATGACAGGACATTATTGCGGTCGCATATATGCCAGGGTTGCCAACTCCCACGCATCTGGCGGGTGACCAGGTCCTAACAAACCAGATGTGGGACAAGTATGTTTGTGTGGGACAATGTGGGACACCCTCTCAACAGCCCCCCCCCCCGGAAAATGAATTTATATTCTGTTTCATTTGGTTTATTCAACAGCATCCAATAAACAATGCAGATAAAAACGTAACAAATATATAACAGAGCAGAAAGTGAAGTCAAAATGCAGTAAAAATGTAGTATCTTAATAAAGAAAAGTAAACTAAGGCTAACCAAGGCAGCAGGCATTATTCACTTCAAGTGTTTAGAAATGCATCTTCCTAATTCAACTAGTGTATTACCTGTAAAAGTAGGCACAACATAAATTAATAGATAAAATAAAACCTAAATACAAATCAAAACTGGCCAGGAGGGAACAAAAACATAATAATACATAAAATAAAATAGCTTTCAGTTTTGTCACAGCAACAGCAGGTGGGCCAGCAGTTAGATGCTCTTCTTGACTTTGTACTTTTTGCTTGAGCGTGCAGCTTCCAATAAGGCCTTCTCCTTGAGTGCATAGGTGTAGAATTCCTTACAACTGTATTCAAAGTTGGTCTTGACTTGAATTTCAGACTTGATAAGCTCCACAGAGCACCGGTTCCGCTGGTCAGTCCACGCTGCGGTCATGAGGGAAAACACTCTCTCTACCGAAGCATTAGTGATGGGATGCTTAAGAGAAAGGATGCCACAGCAGTCAGATTTGGTGTGTTTGTGCCTTGAAGCAAGGTGGACCACTTCTCCACAACAGCAGCTCTTCTCTCCACAACGTCCTGCTGGCGTGGCAAAGTCACACAGTATTCATCATACAGTTCATCCATGTCTAGTTTCCCCCTTATCTGTAGGACCTCCACTGCATCACAGAGATGGGAGAATGTGAACTTGCTCTTCAGTGCCAAGCTTGCAACATTCTCCAGGTCAGAAAAGTTATCGAGTTCATTTTTATTTATCGTACGATAAGTCAATTAATTGCTTATCGCGACAGGCACACAATAAAACAGTGGAAACAAACATGTTTGACTTTCATTAGTGAATGAAACTGTGTGCCCTTTATAGTCTGTGTCCATTATTGTGTATTTGTATATATTGTATATATATCCTATATGCTAAGGTCCCACTGCTGACACGATAGCAGTCATTTCGTGCGCATATGTGTAATTAAACCAAATTAAACCCATGATATCAAAATCTCACTCCAGCCAGGTACCCAAAGTTGGCAACCCTGTTAATATGCAGATCTTTAGTGTTGGTAATGTTATAAGATTGTATGCATAGTGTCCTGCTGAGTCAGTGTGTTAATGAGTCTATTGATGTCCCGATTTTAGTTGCTATGTTGTTCAGGAATTGAGCTAATGCTAGCTAGTTAGCTAAATTAAGCTATTCAGTGATAGTGTGTGGATGAGATGCTAACTTAGCTTTTATTAGCCATGTGTTTGCAACGTGTCTAATGTGTTTTAGCAACAATTAGTATTGCTGTTGCTTATTATTAATAACCATAGTCTGGTTAGTTATTGTAATTTGAACCTTATTTCTATTTCTGTGTATTTTGCAGAAACCATTCATTCATTCTCTACTCTACGTTATCATTATCATCATACTCATCAACCCATTCAACATCCTGTATGTGATTCCACATCAAGCATGATGTATTCTGTGTTGATGATCAGAACCAAGCTAATATAAAGTCCAACGACTGTACTTCCTGTCTCCGTGTCAACTCTCTAACCGGAGTGCTGTTTTGGATAAAGCGGCTCCAGCACAAACATCACAAAACACATAAGATTCCCCAATAAGGACAGTTCATGACAGATATAAATACAACAGTTCATGACAGATATAAATACAACCAGTGGCGTAGCTGTGGGTGCACGTCTGGCCCACCCACAGCCAATCAGCGCGTTATAGCGCAGAGCGGGAAGCCCAGAAGGAAGTGCCACAAACTGCAGTTCCTCTCGTGCCAACAGGGATGGATGCAGAAAGGAGCAATTCCATAGACCCCCATGTTAAAATGCCCAACTTTACAGCAGAAATAAACATGTTTCTAGCTGGATCCAATCAAACTTATTCTGGATATAGTTAGATTCCACCTTCATGACAATGGAATAGGGAGTGCATTTTTTTACCGTGAGTAAATTAGTAAGTAAAGTAAGTTTTGCCGTGAGTTAACGAAAGTCTTATTTCTTCTTGAGGTCTGCAGTGAAGCGTGTACACATTTGCTGAATATGAAAACTCTCAGTGTGTGCCCACTGTGCGACTGTCAAGGATAAACAACCTGTGGCCGCCGAGCCAGTCATGTGTAGGGATGGGTACCGAGCCCAGGGCTGAATTATTAAAGACCGTGGTACCATTAAGCTCCGACGTTATCGGTCGGTACTGGAGACATGTAAAAAATATATCTCGTATGTATTATTATTGCTACACAAACATTATATTGCAGTTTTAGTGTCGCCAACTCTGTTTCTAATATGCAAAAAGACAGCAAAATGCGTCTATGATTATTTTTAGTATTTTTCGATCTTTCCAATCCAGACGAGAGATCTCTCTCCCCTGTCTGTGTGCGAGGGGGCGGGGCGGTTTACACACACGCAGCTGCTACTGTACATGCAGCAACACACACACACACGGAGGAGATGGCGGAGAGAGAACGCGCTCCGAGGTGTGGTTAAACTTTACCTGTTCGATGTGGACAATGCTCGTTACCAAAAGTGCAATAAGAGTTTAGCATGGAAGGGCGGGTAACACGAGCAATTTGTCTAAACATCTTGTAAAAGTGCACCACATTCAGACGGAGAAATGCACCGGTTCGACTGTCTTTCTAGTAGCGCTGTAGCCCCATCCACGAGTAACTTTTCACGTCAGGTGTTATGTATGCTAGCAGCAACACACGGAGTTAACTCAATGATACAAACATGGGTTAATGATTAGAGGGAATTTAGAGTTATTTATTTTGTTAAAGTTTCAGCTATTCTGTTTACAGTTCTGTCATCACATTATTTAATACGATTGTTAAAACACTGTTGTTTCTTTTGATGTGAAATATTATGTATTTAATTAAAATAAAAAGCAATGATAGTTTGTTCACAATTTGTGTTAGTTAGTTTACCTTCATTTCATTTCATTTCAAACCTTTATTTATTCAGGTTGTATCCCATTGAGATCATTGATCTCTTTTCAAGGGAGACCTGCTCAAGTAGGTTCCACATGAAACATTAAAAACATAAACAGAACAACAAAAGGACATCATACAGCTTCATTACAGGGATTACAAATTACATACTATCCACATGCACAGGTACCAACAGCTTCCGATTCAGTAGCATCCAACCGAGCTTTAAAACATGTAGTGGTACCAGATTGCTCAGTTTCCATTTTAATTGCAGACTATTCCAGGACAGAGGAGCTGCGCATCTAAAAGCTATCTTCCCTAAGACAGTCCTAGCAGTTGGCACATTTAATAAAACCACAGCATGCGATCTCAGGCAGTAGCCACTTACAATTCGCCGTGAGATCAGGGAGCAGATGTAGGATGGAAGTTTCCCTAACATGGCTTTATATATAAAAAAAAATATATATATATATATATATATATTTTTTTTTTTTCTCCAAAAAAACCGATAAAAGTACCGTTAAAGCCGTGCTATGTTTTTGTTTTCACTGCTAGTTTATGCTTATGTTCAATTAGTGCATTAAAAAATCATTAAAATCATTAATGAAGTTTCAGCTCAGACCCCACGCTTAATAAGTCTCCCCTGGCCCACCTACATTTCTCCAGGCCCACCCACAATAATTCCTGGCTACGCCACTGAATACAACAGTTCATGACAGATATAAATACAACAGTTCATGACAGATATAAATACAACAGTTCATGACAGATATAAATACAACAGTTTATGACAGATTCAAATACAACAGTTTATGACAGATTCAAATACAACAGACCAATTCAAATGCAAAATCACAAGTAGCGAGGTCACAACATCAGATCACAACAGTAAATCTTCTGTAATTATTGAAAGTAAAAGGGTCCCCTGCAAGAGAAGGGGACAAAATGGAAAAGGCAGCATATCATTGAAAATGTTTTCTACGTCAAAACTGAAAAATGAAATACTATAGAGAAGCACACATAAAACATGTGGAATTAAAATACATGTTCAGCTTACATGTCAAAAGTAAAGTGTCAAACCAAATCCTTACCTAACATGATGAGCCTTGGTCTGGTAGGGTCAGTTGAGCCTCAATTTCATCCTTGGTTGCAGTCCCCCCACACACACACACACCACACACCACACACACACACACACACCACACACACACACACACACACACACACACACACCCACACACACACACACCACACACACCACACACACACACACACACATATGTTCAAATTAATGTACAATACAATGTAATATTTGAAAGGCATACATTATTACATTTTCATTGCACAAGATCATAATGTATAAATAAAAGGAAAAGAGCCTCTTCTTTTTCCTTAAAATGTGCCATCATGACCAGAATTGCAGAAAGATCTTGGTTGGAGGATTCCTCCTCGATTTGGGTGAGGACATTCTGAATCTCTGTCCTCCATTTGGTCCGCTGACTGTTGAAGCTGTTTAGCCATATAATACTGCTACTCAATCTCGAAATAAAATACAAACTTTTAGGGAAAAAAACCAGCAATAATAACGTTTATAAACCTAAATAATCCGTTAAAGGTCACAGCGGTTTTCTCCTCTTGCTCCTGATATTTTCACCCCGAAATATTGTACAGTAACACAAAATTATACTGTAACATTACAGCACTATTTACAGTATTGCTGTAATATTACAGTATCATTTTTTAATTGCTGTATACATTTCCCGCCTAAGGATAATATTCCCACAATGCAGCAGCACTATGTACATAGTGCAGCAATACTGTAATGTTACTGTACATTGTACAGTAACATTACAGTATTGCTGTAATATTACAGTATGGTTTTAAAGTGCTGTATACATTTCCCGCCTAAGGATAATATTCCCACAATGCAGCATAATGTACAGTATCACACTGTATTACAAATTCAAAGTAAATTACTGTGGGTAATACAGCAATTTACTGCCTAGATTACAGATTTTTTTTACAGTGCAGGCCTACTTTAAAGTCATTTTTCCCCCTTGGAAAAAGCTGGCCCACCCTATTTTATACAGGCCCGCCTAAGTACATTTCTGCCTACGATACTGACCTGTACTGAACACCAGGGACGTGCACACTCACAGACATTTGATGGGGCTATTGCTCTAAACTGGGACAGTGAAGTGTTCTCCTGTGAGAGGGCGATCAAGAGAAGAGAGAGAGCGAGCGGCCCGGTGAGGGAGTTTACAGATGGAAAGACACAGAAGACAGAAGCACAATAACAAGTATATTTAGGTGTTTTTTTTGTAAATAACCGACGGTGTCAAGAGGAAGTAAAACCCCCTGCTTCGTGCCCTACTCTATAGAATATAATCTGATGAATGCAAACAATGAAGCTCAACAGATAGAGTCATACAGGTTGAAGCTAAACTAACAACCAATCACATGACGGTGTTTTCCTCCTCAGAACATCGACTCAGCCAATCTGGAGCCGGTGAAATACCACAAGGCTGTTTTCAATAACGTATCAAGATTATTACCATCACCTGTGTGTCTCCTCTGTCCTCAGTGGGTTCCTCGAGGTTCGGTTGTCTGTTATTTGTTGTATTTTGAACACTAGATGGCGCAGTGGGGCAACAGCATATCATTGATGTCCCTGGTACAGGTGTGTGAATTGGGACTGGAAGAACAAACTGTTTTCTGACCGTGTCGCCGAGCACAAAATAAATGGTATTGAAAGCAAATAATATTATATAATTATAAAATATTATAATGATTACACCAGAAAGTCACTCTTTGTGAGATTTATTTTTTCACATTTTTCCCAGCCACAAGATGATTTCATTCATTGGAGGCCTCAAAGCTGGGTGAAGGTATTGATGCACGGATCAATGCAATCCTTTACAACAGCATTCCACTATGGTTAGGGATGTCTGTAAAAAAAGGAGAAATAATCTTAAACAAAACAAGTGTCGCAATATAGGGAAACAAACTGTGACAAAACACATCAATTAGATCAGAATCAGAATACATTTACATTGTTACAGCAGAAAAGAGCCTAAGACAGCCTAATGTTACTTAAAGTATACATACATACATTTAATAAGTATTAAAGATTAAAAACAAGAAATTATAATAAAAAAAGTTACACATTTTACAAAATACACATCCTGTAACAGTGTGGAGGATTTAGCAGCCTGGTATATTACACAGTTTTAGCGGCATATATATATATATATATATATATATAATATATATATATGTGTATATATATATATATATATATATACACATGGTTGGTATTTAACAACAAGGGGTGTTGTACTGTGTGATATTGGTATTTATGGAAACATTTTACACCTTTCCGTTTTAGTTACTTGTTGGGTACTTAACATGAATAACTATTCTTTTACTCCATCACATTTCAAAGAGAAATAGGCTATTGTTATTTTAACTCCACCACAGTAATCCATCATCAGCTTTACTTTTTAGATAAAGATTTAAATCACAATTGATCATAATTCAAAATACATATATTTTTATATATTACCAAGTTTCATGTACAACCCACACATGCTAAACTAGAGAATGCAATTCCTGAAGAAATTGCTAGAGGGAATGCTTTATGCTGAAAAGCTGACGCTGAACTGCTATGCTGAATGTAATGTGTAAGAAGAAAGTGAAGAATTTAGATTGAAATGATACATGAACACTGGGGGCTTGAATGTGTGATAAGAGAAGAAAAGAAAGTAAAAAGGCTTGGAAAAGCAGCAGAATATTTGAAATGCAAACTTTTGAACTAACTTGATGGTGAATGATCTGTCGCCATGGCAACGGCATTTGATGACACCCCATAATACGCTTAGATGCGTTGATGGCTGCATCGTTACCAAACCTGTGAAGTTTCGGGCCGTCACTGAAGTTATGAGAAAACCGTGTTTCATGGCAAGCATTGTGTTGCCACGGCAACGGCATTTGAAGAAACCCCATAATTGACGTAGAGCTGTTGAGGGCTGGACCGGTGATATACAAGCGAAATTTGGGGGACGATCGGACCATGTCCATTGGACTTACAGCGACATTGTGCTTCATGGCGAGTGGTCTGTCGTCAAAGTACAAGTACCTCAATGTTGTAGCGTACTTATACTCTTTACTGTAGTAAATACACCTGGATAGTTTTGGTGGCCCTCATGAGTCTAATGTGGGGAAGGGATCAGAAAGCATAAAGCACATGTAAACCATATTATTGTGCAAACTTTGAATACTACATCACAACAAAAGCACCGTTTGAAAATGTAAACAAATCCCACTGTCCCTGAAACAGAGAGTGCAGATTGAAATACTTTTATGATTGACCTTCAAACTAGTGCAACTTAATACACCTTGCTACAAGCACACTACAAGGTACACTACACAGACAATATTCAAGTATTTAAACAAATAAATCTAATTTTCTTCAGTCTCCATCTTTAAAGGTGTTGAGGTATATGAAAATGTAATACCATACGGTGCAAAGTTCACGGTATTCGGTATGAAACTGTTTACCGCCCAGCACTAGTTTCCACCACTGGCTTTTATGTCAATACTTGAATTCCCAGTGATTCATCGTTAAATAAAATGATGTTTTAAGTATAAAACGTGTCTCCTTTGAGGCTGAAGTGGTTGTTTATGACATGATGTATTTTCTCCAGCAGAGGGCAGTCCGAGTTTAATAAAAAACACAATCAAGTCAGAACTGGTTTCTCCTCTGAGTGAGTAAAACATAGAAAACAAGGATGAAGACATTTAGGTGAGAACTGTTTTATTTAATTATATTAAACTTGCACTTTTATCTTTTAAGGACAGCCTTCTGTTAAACACCTTTCTTCATGACATTATGAAACACAATGACTTACAAAATGTAGTTTTTCTGTTCCTATAACTATTACATTTGTGTCAAAGAAGACAGAATTAAGTATTCTCTCATGTAGTCAGTGGTGGAAGGTACCTATGTACATATACTGAAGCACTGTACTTAAAAGAGAAGAGTTTTGAAGTGTTTCTGATGACTTTCACTTTTACTTTGCTGGAATTCTCCCCGTTTTAACTCTACAATAATGGGCCTGGTTAACAAAAAGTGGATCCTTCAATATCTTTCTGAATAAACCCAACTATAAGAGCCCTCTGTAACGCTAGTCTTATCAGTATAGACTCTGAGAGGGCATTACAGCCTGTCTCTAAGACCTCTCTCTTGTTATTCCAACATCAAGTGTGGTTTGTTCTCTGTATACATCCATGTGTTTACAAGAGGGCTTTTATTTTTAAACTACTTCAGGGAATACCGCCCCGTCCCTCGCGCCAAACATCATCTCTCTCGCTATTTTAGTATTTAACGTAGAAAACTCAACCTAAAAAGACAAGGCAGTCGCTTTCCCGTTTGACTGGTTTAAGAAAGAAAGACAGTTTAAATGAAGAGACACGGACCCGTCCTTTATATCTAATATTTAAGCTACCTTATAAAGTGCTGCGGCTCAACCGGAAGGGGAGCGACTTCGCCACTCTGACATTACGCCTAGCTGTTTAGCCAATCAGAAACCAGCAGCTCCTGGGTGGGCGGTGCTTAGGTCACACAGCGTCAACAATCCGGAACCGGCTGGTTTTTAAGTTTCCAAAAACAGAGTTCACTTTTCATTTTCATGTGACAAAGTGGAGCTCAATTTTGTCTGTGCTCTAGTTTTACCCTTTGAGATCTTTTTATCACACAAGAGGCATTCAAAACAAGCTTTTTGTGTTTTATTCAGCGTGTTATTTTGTACTTTTTTAGTACATTTTGAAGGATTATGCTGTTAATTAACCACACTTGCGTCATACTTGTGACACCAGTCTCTGCAACAGACTCCTGAATCTGCAGAGTATTTGAACAGGTAAGATGCAGAAAAACCTGAGATGGAAAACATGTCCTTTACTCGAGTGAAAATCGAAGTAAAAAAAAAGTCCAAAGTTCAAAATGTTACTTAATTTAAAGTAGAATAGATTCGTTTTTCAAAATATTGTTTATGTCAACACATCGACAACATCCGTGTTTACATTTTTAATATAACAACAATTTACATCAAAACATTTTTTAGTAAATAAATGAACATTATTGTTAATAACTTTCTAACAATAGCAACTTTCATACACGCATTTGGAAATTACGTTTTAATTTGGGGATGGTAATTATATTCTATCTTCATAAATACTTTCATTTACTTGTATATCAATTTTCAACTCTAGTTTTTGGTTTGGAAATTGTTTGTTTATTTGCAGGTCGTTTGATTTTACACATCTGTAAAACAAAGAAGTATAATCAGCAAAACGTACTTAGAGTACTCAGGAAAAGTACTCATTGTGTAGAATTACTCTTTTTAAAAGTCTCGTATCATCATAGAATATTTTTGTATTCTGATCTTATCTCAAACAAATATGAGTTATTTAAATATTATAAATTGTCAATGCGAGCCAATTTTGCAAATACGTTGTTTACTGAGTATTAGCAGTCATTCATTAGCTCATCATGTGTTCAGATGCACGTGAAATACAAGTGTGTGTGTGTGTGGCAGTATTTCATTAGTTCATCATGTGTTCAGATGCATGTGAAATACAAATCAGAGTCACCTGCAGCAGATCTACCTATAACATGTTGCTCAACTGTGTGCCCGTGTGTGTGTCAGTGCGTGTGTCAGTGCGTCTGTCTGTGTAATAAGAAACTCATGCTCCTTCATCCCCTGTAACAGAGACTCTCTCACAGATCAGCTGCTCACTGTGTGACCTTCTCACTGAAACACCTCTTTTTATTTGCCTTTGTTATTAAGGTGTGGGAACGTTTGAGCAGCAACTGGACAGAAGAAGAAAAACCAGAAGATTTAGTTTTTTTATTATCGTCCTGAAGAGCTATGGAACTTTCTCTGGTGAGTTATTTACACCTTTTGTCTATCTGATATTAGTTGTAATGAAGGAGGTATTTGTTTACACTTTTGTAGTTTTAAAGGCAAGGCATGTTTTTATTTATAGCACCTTTCAACAGAAGGCAATTCAAAGTGCTTTACAAAAATGAAAGACATTAAAACAGTCATTAAAAAGCAAAAGACAATAACATATCCATGAAACAAGCTCATATAGAATAACACGGTATGAAACACATGAGTGAAAGTTACAGTGCTGTGTGAAATATATTCAATTAAAAGCAGCGTCAAAAGGAAAAGTCTTCATCCTGGATTTAAAAGGACCTGCAGGTTTCTGGGAGTTTGTTCCAGATATTTGGAGCATCAGAACTGAACGTCTCATGTTCAGTTCTGACTCTAAGACCTAAGAGTCCTGGGGGGTCCGTAGTTTAGCACGAGACCATTCAATGCTTTAGAAACCAGCCGCAGTATTTAGACAAGCAGAAGGATCTTTTTTTGTTGAGATGCCCATTTGTACCTCATCCTCTCTGAAGGGTTACCGTCAATCTGATGACTTTTTTTACCCTTTTTCAGGAGCAAACAGAAAGTCTAGAGGTGGTTTTAAAGAGCGGCAATACAATAAAGTGTGAAAGGCTGCTGGGTAATTTAGTTTAGGGAGAAAACTGTGGTTACAGAAGTAGACAACATGATTTAATTTCTCAGTGTTCTCTAGCACAACTACTTTGAAAATAATCATAAACAATACTCGAAAAACTTTGTGTAATTAAATGTCAATAGGCTTCAATGTCTCCAACTATGTATATATGTTCATTTTAATCCATTTCTTATTTTAAGTAACTCAAAGGTGGGGTATGTAATTTATTTCAGAAACACTTTTTGTTATATTCCATGGAATGCTCTTAACATCCCGATAGCAATGAATATCTGAAGTGCTTTGACAAAAATCCATAACAAAATGTCATCTGTGGAAGCCGTAGTACTGTAAAAAGCACGACCAATCATCTGAGCCGGCCCGGCTAAAGTAACTGGATGGCCTACCTGCCTGTCAGCCTTCCATCTGCACAAACTTATCTCGTGCCCTCATTGGTCATGTGCGCGTTCGTGTGTGTTGGAGGAGGGGCTCTGTAAGGAAGTGGCAGATTTTCTCCGGTTGTGTATTTTCAAATTCTAGCGCACTCGAGCTGGTTTCTCTAAAATTACATACCCCACCTTTAACTATATAATTGTATTTGTATCTTTTAATTGTATTAATCTCCGTGTGAATCTGTGCTGTTTTTCATTCTCACCCTGTTGCTGTTTGAACTACTGACTTTCCCCACAGTGTTAATAAAGGTCCATCTTATCTTATCTTCTATTCTATTAATAATGTGCTATGATAACGGGCAATTACGTATCTGCCACTACGGTTTTTGCTCTACTAAATACTGTTAATATTTACATTAATTATGTGACCGTCTGTGTTTCCTGTAGTTATTTAATTGCTCTTTTTATGGCACTGTTAGTGGACAGTTTTATTATTGTTATGCTGCTGTGTTCATTGGATTTTTGTAACTCTGGCACAACAATTTCCTTCGGGATGAATAAAGTCTTATCTTATATTTGTATTATCTTATCCTTTCCTCTCTCCCCTTTCTTTCACTTCCTGCCCACTTGTCTCCTCCTATATTTTGATGATAATACTTTTCTACTTTTACTTGAGGAACATTTTGAATGCAGGACTTTTACTGTAACAGAGTATTCCTACACTTTGGTACTTCTACTTTTACTCAAGTACAAGATCTGAGTACTTTTACTCAAGTACAAGATCTGAGTACTTCTCCCACCTCTGTATGTATGTATATATATATAAACGTATGTATATATTTATTTTTCATATATGTTGATCCTCTGGGATGGAGAGAAACAGAATCTCTGTGTAACACAAATAGAGGAATTGTCACTAAAGTTGAATTTGACTTTTTCATTAGTTCATCATGTGTTCAGATGCACGTGAAATACAAATATCCTAACATGTTGCTCAACGGTCTCTGTTGTCTCCTCCCCCCTTGTCTCCTCCTCCCTTGTCTCCTCCTCCCTTGTCTCCGCCCCCTCAGGTTCACCCGGCCCTCAAAGCCTTCATGTGTGGCTCCGTCAGCGGGACCTGCTCCACGATCCTCTTCCAGCCGCTGGACCTGGTGAAGACCAGACTGCAGACGCTTCAGAGGGGGGGGCTGCCAGGGTGAGTGACACAGACAGACAGACAGTCAGACAGACAGACAGTCAGACAGTCAGACAGTCAGACACACACACAGTCAGACAGTCAGACAGACACACAGACACACAGACACACAGACACACAGACAGTCAGACAGACAGTCAGACAGACAGACAGACAGTCAGTCAGTCAGTCAACTCAGACAGACAGACAGTCAGACAGACACAGACAGACAGACACACAGACTCAGACAGACAGTCAGACAGACACAGACACACAGACACAGACACACAGACAGACAGACAGACAGACACACAGACAGACAGACAGTCAGACAGACAGACAGACACACAGACACAGACAGTCAGATAGACAGACACACAGACAGACAGACAGTCAGACAGTCAGACAGACAGACAGACACACACACACAGACAGACACACAGACTCAGACAGACAGTCAGACAGACACACAGACACACAGACACACAGACACACGACACAGACAGTCAGACACACATACATACTCACTCTCACACACACTCACTCACACAGACACATATTCATACACGCACACTCACACACACACACACACACTCACACACACACACATACACACTCACACACACACACATGCACACAGGCACTCACACACACAGAGACACACTCACGCACCAGTGGGCCTGGGAACCAGAGGGTCGCTGGTTCAAGTCCCCAATCGGACAAAAAGGAAGTGTGACTTTTTTAAAGCTATTAGTTTGCCTCCTGGGCACTAACAATGTGCCCTAAAGCAAGGCACCGGACCCCCACACTGCTAGATTTAAAGTAAAACCTAAAATAAAAAGAGGGTTTTCAAAATCCTCCATTATGGGAAATGTGAGGGCTGACTTGCAAGTGAAAGTGTTGAGATTCATAAGAAGATTCAAACAGACAAAATGTTGGAAATAGTGGGTCATGGCTCACAGTCCCAACTCCTCATCAATGAATGATTTCCAACCGCAGTCACATGTATTCGTGGTTTGGGCTTTGACAGAATAATCTAGGGTCAGGCCTAATATTTTGGGCCTGTGTGCGGTGTCAAAGTCAACTTACAGACAGAGAGATCAAATACCGTTTCCCACAATCCCGAATATAAAAACATATATATATATATAGGAATTGTGGGAAACGGTATTTCGATCTCTACCTCCTTTCAGAATTGAGAAATATAGTGACTATCATCACAAATGCAGCATGTGGAGGGTATTCGTTATGTCCCATTATTTATCCCGTCTGCCTCTCCTCTCTCAGATCTGGCCGGGTGGGGATGATGACGGTGTTTCTGAGCGTGGTGCGAACAGAGAGGCTGCTGGGACTTTGGAAAGGAGTTTCACCGGTTAGTAAATCTAATCTTTCTTTTTCCACCCCCCTCCAAGAGAGGGAGTTACACAGTCACAAGATGGAGGAATAGAAAGCAGTATTCAATGTTTACTTCAGATTAGCTCCACGTCAGAAATGATCATGCTTGTCATGTCTATCTCCATAGAGGCTGAATCATCATGTTAATCACATAGCTATCATATGCCTCAAACAGTCCTGATGCTCTTCTAGGTAATCATACATCCTGTCATGTACACAGCTACAGTTGGGATACCTTTGTTATCATGTGGACTCTCTAATTGGAAGAGTACATTCAGTATTTCCCAACAGACGCCATTCCTCGTCTGTGTCAACCTACCTGGTAATAAACCTGATTCTCTCTCTCTCTCTCCTCTCCAGTCTTTCGCCCGCACCATCCCAGGAGTTGGGATCTACTTCAGCACCTTCTACTCTCTGAAGCAGCACTTCTTCCAGGACGGAGCGCCGGGGCCCCTGCAGGCGGTGCTGCTGGGGGGGGGGCCCGAGCTGTGGCCGGGGTCATCATGCTGCCCGTCACCGTTATCAAGACACGCTTTGAGGTGAGTGTTGGGGAAATGTAGAGGAAACTGTGATTTTAAAGGTCTCCTATCATGCTTTTTTTAGGCATATATTACATGTCTCAGATATAAACAAATATATAAAAAAACATGTCTATGAAGGGTTTTGCTCAAAATACCAAACAGATCATGCATTTTAGACATCCCTCATATCCCTCTATTTCACTTCCTGTTTCAAAAGTGCTGATTCTGGGTATAAATAAAGCTTTTAAAATTAAATGTGATTAAACGCCATCCTGTTCCAAACCACATCAAGGATTATTTCTGAAACAGTATGGAGCTCAAAGGCTTTCTCTCTTGCCGGTTATACCACAAGGTGAGTTCCTTTTTATTTCCTGCTTCTTCACACACATGCTCTCCAGTACAGGTTAGCTCTGAGTGTTAGCGATGCTAATGTAAACACCGACCATTACATTTTCCATGATGGGAGACCTTTAATCAACAAGGTAGCATTTTATTTATTCCTGTGTAGTGTGTACATCATAGCTACCACTATTTACTCATTAACCGTGTGTGTGTGTGTGTGTGTTCTCAGTGTGGCAAGTTCAGGTACAGCAGTGTGTGTGGGGCTCTGCGCAGTGTGTGTGTGACGGAGGGTCCGGCCGCTCTGTTCTCCGGCTTCACGGCGACGCTGCTCCGAGACGTTCCCTTCTCCGTCTACGTCATGTTCTACAGCCAGGCCAAGGCGGCGCTGCCCACAGGTCAGCAAACTCTCCAAATATATCGTAATATATATTGTTTTTTACATTTTTATTATTTGATTTATTATGTTTGTATAAAGTATTTATTTATTTTTATAGCTTTTTTACTATAAAAATACGTTGTTTTTTATTTTTACATTTTTCATTTTCATTTAATTCGTAATTTGTAATTCTCTTTTCCACTATTTAAGTATTTGTATTTTAATGTTGAACACACAAATCTATTTATTTGATATTTTTTGCACATTTTTACTTATTTTTTATGTTAATATACATTATTATATTTTATATTATTATACATTGACTTTTTTTGTTTATTTAAATATTTAAAAAGCGTTTTATTCTAAAATGAAGACACTGTTAAAAATTGTATTTCCCTTTGGGTTAAATAAAATTGATTAACTTATAATTAAATGTATTTCTGTTTAGGCTTTATTTTTTACTGTAATTATTAATTCCTTTGTATTAAACCCTCTCTCTCCTCCCCTCAGAGATCAGCTCCTCCCCCTCCGCCCCCCTCTATAACTTCTCCTGTGGGCTGCTCTCGGGGGTGTTAGCCTCTCTGATCACGCAGCCGGCTGACGTGGTGAAGACTCAGGTTCAGGTGAACACACACCTGAGGACCGCCGAGGCCATCAGACACATCTACAGGGTAACTGTCATTTCATCTGCTTTATTTTATTATTTAAATGAACACAAAAACTGAACATCAGCAGGAGAGGACTCTTTAAAGTAGAGACACTACATACTGATATACACCTGAACATCAGCAGGAGGGGACTCTTTAAAGTAGAGACACTACATACTGATATACACCTGAACATCAGCAGGAGAGGACTCTTTAAAGTAGAGACACTACATACTGATATACACCTGAACATCATCAGGAGAGGACTCTTTAAAGTAGAGACACTACATACTGATATACACCTGAACATCAGCAGGAGAGGACTCTTTAAAGTAGAGACACTACATACTGATATACACCTGAACATCAGCAGGAGAGGACTCTTTAAAGTAGAGACACTACATACTGATATACACCTGAACATCAGCAGGAGAGGACTCTTTAAAGTAGAGACACTACAGACTGATATACACCTGAACATCAGCAGGAGAGGACTCTTTAAAGTAGAGACACTACATACTGATATACACCTGAACATCAGCAGGAGAGGACTCTTTAAAGTAGAGACACTACATACTGATATACACCTGAACATCAGCAGGAGAGGACTCTTTAAAGTAGAGACACTAAATACTGATATACACCTGAACATCAGCAGGAGAGGACTCTTTAAAGTAGAGACACTACATACAATACACCTGAACATCAGCAGGAGAGGACTCTTTAAAGTAGAGACACTACATACTGATATACACCTGAACATCAGCAGGAGAGGACTCTTTAAAGTAGAGACACTACATACTGATATACACCTGAACATCAGCAGGAGAGGACTCTTTAAAGTAGAGACACTACATACTGATATACACCTGAACATCAGCAGGAGAGGACTCTTTAAAGTAGAGACACTACATACTGATATACACCTGATCATCAGCAGGAGAGGACTCTTTAAAGTAGAGACACTACATACTGATATACACCTGAAAATCAGCAGGAGAGGACTCTTTAAAGTAGAGACACTACATACTGATATACACCTGATCATCAGCAGGAGAGGACTCTTTAAAGTAGAGACACTACAGACTGATATACACCTGAACATCAGCAGGAGAGGACTCTTTAAAGTAGAGACACTACATACTGATATACACCTGAACATCAGCAGGAGAGGACTCTTTAAAGTAGAGACACTACATACTGATATACACCTGAACATCAGCAGGAGAGGACTCTTTAAAGTAGAGACACTAAATACTGATATACACCTGAACATCAGCAGGAGAGGACTCTTTAAAGTAGAGACACTACATACTGATATACACCTGAACATCAGCAGGAGAGGACTCTTTAAAGTAGAGACACTACATACTGATATACACCTGAACATCAGCAGGAGAGGACTCTTTAAAGTAGAGACACTACATACTGATATACACCTGAACATCAGCAGGAGAGGACTCTTTAAAGTAGAGACACTACATACTGATATACACCTGAACATCAGCAGGAGAGGACTCTTTAAAGTAGAGACACTACATACTGATATACACCTGATCATCAGCAGGAGAGGACTCTTTAAAGTAGAGACACTACATACTGATATACACCTGAAAATCAGCAGGAGAGGACTCTTTAAAGTAGAGACACTACATACTGATATACACCTGATCATCAGCAGGAGAGGACTCTTTAAAGTAGAGACACTACATACTGATATACACCTGAAAATGAGCAGAATATGTCCTTTTTAAACAACCCATGTTACCCATTACCATGTTATTTACCATCATGGCTCTCTTCTCTCTCAGGAGCAAAAACTGCAGGGTTTCTTCAGAGGAGCCGTACCTCGAGCCCTGAGGAGGACCATGATGGCCGCCATGGCCTGGACCGTGTACGAGCAGATGATGGCCAGATTTGGACTGAAATCCTGAAAATAAGAAGAAATAAGTGCCTGAAGTCAAATCACTGAGTACAGACAGTCAGAAGTCACTGTAACACTTTTTTTTAAAGACTGTGAAATGGATTTCCTTCCAAAATGCACTTTGAGTGAATCAGCCAATCAGAGTGCAGGATTTTGGTTGGTTTTTTGACCAAGACGGAAATATAGTACAAGATGAGACGAGTGTCCGAAAACATGCTTAAGATATTTTTTCCTGTTCCAGGTATGACATTTCCTCCAGCGCCTGAAAGTGTTTTGCTTCTACGACTTCTTTAATGTCTCTTATTTGTTTTAACCCAACAACAGATGAAGACCGTGTACATGTATTTTTTATTTAATGTATTTTAAGACTTAAAATGTCACTGCAACAAGAGATGAACATGTTGTACAGGTCTTCTAAATATTGTTTTATTTGAAGTCATTGTTTTTATTTTTAATATTTCACCACAACAAGAAGTCGGTGTACAATTATTATTTCTTTTGTTCCTTTAAAAAAAGAAAAGTGTATTATTTTATTTCCCTGCAACACAAGATGCAAATGTGGTCTCTTTATTTTTGATTTAATTTAATTTGTATGTCTTTTTTTGAATCACTTTTTATTCCCACTGTTCAGTCAAATGTGTTTATTTTTGACTATGTATAACTTTCCCTTGTAACTGTTTTAACATGTAGTGTTGCTACTTTCAATTCAGTTCAAAATGCTCGTGCTTCTTCCCAGTTCTGATCTCTATCAGACTGCAGTGATCATGATTAAGTCGCATAATGCACTTTAACCCCTGCTGTTATGTCACGCTTTTCCAACAGTGTTATTTATATTCTGACTTAAACTGCTTTCAAACACCCTGATTCTTGTCTGACGTTTACTTTCATGCATCCTTCACATGTGCTCTCTTTATGGACGTAAAGCACAGTAACATTCATTAGGAGCATGCATCCTGATGTTCCTTGTTATCAGTGTAACAAGCTGACCTCTGAGTTTCTGCAGATATGGAGCTGAGACTCATGACACTGAACACCGGGTCACTGCGACACGGCAGACTAAACTCCAGCTTATTTTAAATTGGCGTTTAGTCTGTGTGCATGTGTGCAATACCAGGAATTAGCTACACATACATACTTTAGATTTAAAGGCTTTATTTGTCATATATACACATAAGTTATAGCGTAGTTGTTGGCAGTGTAAGTCCCAGTCTCCTGTAACAATACAATATAGAATATACTCAAAAAGAAATAAAATTACTGCATGAAGAATTCAATAAAGTAGATTGCAAGTCAATGGTCCAGGTACAATGCAGCAATAAGTCAACTATATACTTGTCAAATAGAGACAAATGAAAACAGAAATTAAAGTTAAATACAGAACAGTGTAAATAGACATAATGGTGCAAGCTTTATATAACAGCCTGTGGGTGCAAGCTAGACAAATATATACATGTAATATAGTTACAACCGAAGCTAAAATAAAATAATTTACAGTAAAATACTGTATAATGTAACTGTTCTTTATTTTGTAGGTTATTATAATATGTTGGTTACTGAATTAAAAGAACCAATGCCAAAGTGCATAATCACCTCCTATTGTCTTCGTCCCCCACCCCCTCTTACTTTGGTGTTCGCGGTCAAATTTGACCGGTCCTGTTTTAACTGCTATTACATTATCACAAAAAACATTAATCATCACCAAATTTCATTTAACACCCTTTCAAACTGTACATATTGTATCAGACTACTGGTATACATGAACAACTGCAGTAATATACAAAGAACAGACACTGAACATGTATTGCGTGTGCCAGGTGTGATCCATGTGGGGGGATGGGCACATAAGGGGGGAAATGTGTCAAATTGTTCTGTGTGTGTGTGTTTTATCTGATCCGGTAATTTTTGACCGGGAACACCAAGGGTGTTCCAAAGTTGACTAAATCATCCAAAATTCAATGAAAGTGGTGATCAGCTATTTGATATGTTCAAATGTCTACTGTGAAGGATATCATAAAGCCTTAATGCAATCGAATGTAAAACAAAAAAGTTATGATTGATGAAAGTAGTAAATCGGTCAGATTTGACCCGAAGACAACAGGAGGGTTAAACATTTCAGAAAAACTCAAGTATGATTTTTCTCATTTATGATATAACAATGTGTGACTGGTCTGTGTAACACGTTCAGCTGTGGTGTAAAATTCACCCGTGAGAGATTAGAAAGTCATATAGATTAGCGTGAAGACCGAACACTGATCAGAGACCGGCTGAGAGACAGAGGCGGGGCGGTGACATGATAACAGAAAGTAAAGTAAGACATTAGGTTATTAAGGGCAAACTATCTGCAGAACATCTTCCTCTTCTGCTCTGTATAGTTGTACATGAGTGTATTATAAATCAGGGTTCTTACGGTCATTAAAAACCTGGAAAAGTCATGGAAATTCAAAATGCTAATTCCAGGCCCTGGGAAAGTTATGGAAAACAATATTTTCCCCAAAGTTTTGGAAAAGTCATGGAAATGTAACTAAAGTTGCATCAAATATAATTTATATTTGATCTAATCACCGAAATAGTAATACTATAATGATAATAAATACTGTATCGTATAGTAATGAAACGTAAAATGGCATTTAACTGACGAGGTATTTTGCTGGTGAGAGATTTCAGTTGCTTTAGCGTGTAGAAGCTAGTAAGCCTATTTGATTTGTTTTAGATAGGCACGACATGTTTCATATGCAGACCTTATTTTCCTGTTCCATGTTAAATAAACCATTTTCAGTGGTACGCTGAGAAAGAGTAATTTTTTGGTCATGGAAAATTAGATAAAGGTCATGGAGAAGTCATTGAAAATCATTGGTGAAAAAGTGTATGAACCCTGATAAGTGCATATATTTGACATAATGATGAACAGTCACTAAACTAAATCAGCTATCTGTCTTGGGAGTTACCAAATGATTCTATATGTTTCGAAAACCCACATCTTTTCCCAGAATTCAACTCCAATAACATGTTTTCTGGCCGTGTGACACACACTCCACTCCTTCTTTTTTAGCCTTATTTGTCGGATCCATCGCCTCTCGTGTCCTTGACTTTGACCCAAAGCAAACGTTTGAATCAACACAAAATTGACCGACCCACCTGCCTGTCGTCTGCTCAGTCTCACACTAAAATTAGTACTATGAATTGCACCAAAAATATAAGCTGAACTACCTATACCTCTTTTAGATCAGCACAGCTCTCTGCTTTAAACACAGTATATAGTATTAGTCATACCTAAATATTGTTAATTTGTTATAATAGTCTTAAGATAGTCTTTTTAAATAGCTTTCATAACAGTCCTATTTTTATTTTACATGTTTGCTACGTATTCTTCTTTCTGTGTCTCTGTATGCACCACATAAACCTCGTATGTGTAAGCCTACTTAATAATAAAACCCATTCTGATTATATATTATGACATATTACCTAAACATAGGCTATATTGTTTTATTATATTAGCTAATATAGTTCTAGGACTAGATCAGATGATCCAAAACGAATTTCCCATGAGTTAAAAAAACATAAAACATAAACAGTGAATGTATAAATATCAACAATATAAAGATATATATATCTAACGAGCATGTATTCTATTAGTTACTCACTTTAATATTGATTCATTTCATTCAGTGTCTTGCTTGCTCATATGTAATACCACTAAGAAGACTATTGAATTGAATGAACTCAGCATGGTGTTCTTTCACTATATCAGTATCATACAAATTGCACATAAGACAGGTTGTAATGGAATTATTTCTCAACTCGTTATGACATTGTGTACATATAATGTTCCCTTTCGCCTGGAACTCTTTATCTCGAGTAAATAGAGTTGCTCCACAGGTCAGTCTTTCACCGAGGAGTCAGCGTCTCAACATTGTCTTAATATGGTCTTTCCATCGCCATTGTCTTAATATGGGAAAACCATCCGAACACACACTGACCTGTGGTTACCTCATGGACCTCATGGACCTCAAAGTGGCAAAACAACACCATCTATTGGCCAATTTACAGAAGCATCAAGTTTAAAAAAAAAAAAATACCTCACAGAACTACTCCCGCCTCCTTTCAGGAAAACCAACCAATCACAGGCTTGTAAATCTGGTATCCGACGTCACTTCCTCCCAGTGCCCTGTTTTTCGTCCGTGGTGAGTTTTTAAGGCTCGTTTTTTGCTCTAAAACCTTTAAAATGACCCCAAAAATTGTATAATATATTATGTGGAAGCGCCATAGAGACGGTGAAGTATAATGGGAATTGGGTAACTCACAGAATTATTTCCAAAACCTAAAAAAACGAATTTGGAATTAGGAATTGATTATTTTAGCAAAAATATTTTAACCACAAATGTCACTTCCTCAAAATGTCTTCAGTAATTACATGGAAGTATACAACATATATTAAATGTTGCAAAAAAAAAAAACTAAACAATTGTAGGGCTCTGAACATGCTCTGAACCCTAAAATATATACTCCCGCCCCATTCACAAAAACTAACCAATCACAGGCTTGGAAATCTGGTATTTATACGACGTCACTTCCTCCCTGCGTCCTCTTTTCACCGTTTGGTTAGATCTCCATACGGCGTTGTTTCGTGGTGAGTTTTTAACGCTACTATTTCACCAATAAACCTTTTTAATCGACGCCATAAAAAGAGCAAGTAACTAACGGCAGCTTATATAGCACCAAATAGTGCGGAAAAAAACAACATTGATCGTGTTTATTGACTTAAAATATCCCAAAGTAGACATTGCTAATGTCACTGCTAACGTGCTAGCCGTTGACACGCGCTCATACCGGAGGGTTTCCCGTAGCGCCTGAACAAAAATAATTAGTGAAGAAATGTCACAGCTGACTGATTATACACATTTAAACTTGCTTTATACCATTCTAGGTGTTATAATAGCATCTTGCCTTTTGCAGCGTGTTTACACACTCAAAGGCCTCCTGTACGCCTGATGTCAAAAGTACGCTTTCGCTTCAGTGCCCTGTTAGCAGGAACCTAATATTTACACCATTGGTCCCAAATGCAGAGTTTGACTGTAACTAAGTGAATTTACTCAAGTACTCTACTAACTTACAATTGAGTTACTTAAGTATTGATTTAATGCAACTTTATACTTCTACACCACTACATTTTGGAAGCAAATATTGTACTTTTTTTACTACATTTGTTTCAAAAGATTAGTTACTAGTTACCTTTTGCAGGTTAATTTTAGGAATACAAAAATGTATTCTTCAATGTACATATATGGATGGAGGTATATGACAGTTAAAAAAAACGTGTCCGCATCCTTTAACAGCTGCTAAATTAAAATGATGAACACAAGAATGCATCACGAGTTAAACTCCAGTGATATAATATATTCGTTAAAGGGCCTGTTGTGATAATTAGTACTTTTTTGATTTGGTAATTTCCACTTTTACCCGAGTAACATTTTGAGTGCAGGACTTGAACAACAGAGAATTTTATTTTATCTCACCAAGCTTTTCTTCCTTTCCTCAGCTTTTCCATAAATCGTTGCGCAGGGAAAGTGGTCACGATGTCCGGAGGTCTAGATGTCCTTCAAATGAAGGAAGAGGATGTCCTTAAATTCCTCGCAGCATCCACCCATCTGGGAGGTACCAACTTGGACTTCCAGATGGACCAGTATGTCTACAAAAGAAAAAGTGACGGTGAGTGTTGGAACAGATTAAGCAGAATCAAAGCTCTCTGCACCATAATGATCCTCTAAGGTGTTATAAATGTCAACAAAGCTCTTCATGCCCCTTTGTTCTCCTTTAAACTCCAGGTGTGTACATTGTCAACCTGAAGAAGACCTGGGAGAAGCTTCTGCTCGCTGCCAGGGCCATCGTTGCCATTGAAAACCCGGCCGATGTGTGCGTCATCTCTTCCAGGAACACTGGACAGGTACAGTAAACGGTCTAAATGATTGTACTGTAGTGATTGCAGTAAACACTGTGGGACAGAAGTAAATGAACTGTGATAAGCACTCAATTAAAGCCGGGCACTGATGTCGGTGTTCTGGTGTCGGAAGTGTGCAAAAGTGATCTGGCCGGGTTTTCGCTAACACCATGAGGACGACGTCCAATGACTGGCGTTTGATAGTGACCTGTGCCACATTTAATATTTGTAAAGTATAATAATAATAATAATGATGATATTTAATCTGAGTTCCTGAGTGTAACTTGTGTTTTTTCTCGCTGTCGAGGGCCGTGCTTAAGTTCGCCTCTGCCACCGGCGCCACCACCTTCCACGGGCGCTTCACCCCCGGTACCTTCACCAATCAGATCCAGGCTGCTTTCAGGGAGCCCCGCCTCCTGCTCGTCACAGACCCCCGTGCCGACCATCAGCCACTGACTGAGGCTTCCTACGTCAACATCCCCACCATCGCCTGTGCAACACCGACTCCCCACTGAGATACGTGGACATCGCCATCCCCTGTAACAACAAGGTGAGGAAAAACTGAACACAAGTACCTGTCATACGTTGTCAATTCTGTGTATCTTGCATACCGTTAGAGCCCTGCCTGTCCTGTCAATGATGCTGGGTGTAAGACGTGTGCTAAATAAAAAAGCTCGGCCTTTAACCCCCTCTCTCTACACCACACTGGGTTTCGGGGTAAAGGTCTGCTACAAAATGTTACGTAGCTCTTCGTGTCTCTGGATATTAAACGGGCGAATGAAAGTTGTGTTTCCTATTGTGATCTATAACTGATATGGCTGTGTTTCAGGGTCACCACTCTGTTGGTCTGATGTGGTGGATGCTGTCCAGGGAGGTGCTCAGGATGAGGGAACCATCTCCAGGGAGCACCATGGGAGGTCATGCCCGATCTGTACTTCTACAGAGATCCAGAGGAGGTGAGACAACGCAGGGCGACTGAAAGAAGTGAAGCGTTCAGAATGTATTTAGTGTTACAGCTAAAGTGGCATAGTGGGTAAAGTAGGCAATCAATAATAGAGTGAGCAAACTTATAGGATAAATAAGACATCTAATCTATCCTAGAACAATATTCGCTAATATAAATAAATGTATTGTGGAATAATATAGGCTAGGTTTCGGTTGTTTCCTAAGACTGCACGTAAAATCATGAGTTTATATTCCATCTGTTAATGAAATGACGATGATAATAAAAAAAAGCTTACACAAACGGCTTAAAATGTTTAGGATTACTTGAGGTCTAATTAATGCCCATTTCCTCGCTACAGATTGAGAAGGAGGAGCAGGCAGCGGCGGAGAAGGCTGTTGGAAAGGAGGAGTTCCAGGGCGAATGGAGCGCTCCTGCAGCCGAGTTCACGCAGCCCGAGGTGGCCGACTGGTCCGAGGGAGTCGCTGTTCCGTCTGTACCCATCCAGCAGTTCCCAGCAGGTAAGAACACTGGTTACTGTAACCACACTTTATTAATTATGGACATAAAATGATGGTTTTGCACTATTTAATAATACATAACGATAACAAATTATTTATTTTATTTACTTGCACTATTTTATCTGTGTTGGAGGAGGAGCTGTGATCTCAGGTGTTCATTGACATAACTACACTGCAGCTATGAACTGCTTACAATCATAATAATGGCAAACTTTAAGATCAACATACTACACTTGTACTTTAAATGAAATGACACTTGTGTGAATATGAGAACCAGACATCATACAAAAGTCATCAGATATTTTGTAGGTATTTTAATTAATAAATGATCATGAGTTTCTGTACTTTATCTGTCTCTAATCTGTCTTTGTTTCCCTTGTTCCAGCTGCCGCGGCGGTCAAGCCAGGTGAGAAACGTACGGTTGATTTCCTAATTCATTTACAAAATTCAAGATTATTTTTAAATGTTTCTTTGACTACATGATGCTAACTCATTGTGTTTCCCCCTGCAGAGGACTGGAGCACTCAGCCCGCCACAGAGGACTGGTCCACTGCTCCCACCGCTCAGGCTACTGAGTGGGGAGGTGCCACCGCTGACTGGTCTTAAACTGACTGTAGCAACAATAAAATGGTGTTTTCACACTTTGACTCTGGTTTCTATTGATTTATTTGACATTTACTGAAGGTCACGTTGGCTGTAATGTTCTTCTATCCCAACAACTGTTCAATAATGAGGATGGGTATAGAGTGCCACAGTGACGCGTCCTAAAACACTAATTTGGTGTATTATCATAAAAAAGTAAGTTAGCATTTTTCCGGTTCCTTCGACAAAAAATTGATTGATAATTTGGTTGACACAAATTGAAGAGACAGATCACGTTTTGTTCAGCCGGATAATATCATCAAAGTAGGTAGACATGTGGATATTATCTGGCTGAACAAAACGTGATCTGTCTCTTCAATGCGTCTCAACCACAGACCTTATTTCCAGCTATTTTCCAAAAGCCTATGAGAAATTGCATTGTTTTTTGTCGAAGGAACCCATGTGCAGCTTACTTCCGGGTTTTAGGACGCGTCACTGTGGCACTATACCACTGGAAGAAGAATTGATAGAGAATCAGAATACCTTTAGTCCCACGGAGGGGAAATGCGTAGTTACAGCAGGAAAAAGAGCCACAGACGGCTTGTTACATGTTAAATGTGACATGCATTTAAAAAAAAGTACTAAGTTATGATATAAAAAGTTACATAATTAAAAAAATACAATCCTGTTACAGTTAGGATTTAGCAGCCAGGTATATATTACAGTTATTAACGGCATCTAGCACATATTGCACATAGGTGGTTGGTATTTAACACCAGCAAGTTACAGATATATGAATCCTGATTTAGGAAACTTGTTTCAGAAGCAGTGGGTTCAACATTAAAATACAAATACTTAAAAAATTGAAACTAATTAAAAAATGCTATATATATATTCCAATCAAATCTGGATAATTAAAATGTGAAAAATACTGCAGTAGCAGGAATATAGGCTTATTCTACAGGAGCATAGGCATGCTGTGTATACATATGGTAATATATAGCAATGCTATTCAATTAGTTTGGAATGGGGGCCGGTTGATGAAATGATCCAAAGCAAGGGCCAGGAAAAAGATAGCTTGAAATATGAGCAATCATATTAAGAGCTTCAGATACAGTTCACACTACAACAGCATAGTGGAGTGCATATATTGTGTTTCATTAATCAAACAACATAGCCCCAAGGCCTTTCTAGATCTAAATGGCAAGTTCAGAACTCAGTACATGTGAAGCTGATTTAACCATCAACATCATTTCATTTATTTAGGTGAAATGATCTAATCATTCACGCAGAGATGCAATAAATGTCAGAGTTGTCACTTCAGTAGCTAGTAGGTGGGTTCGAAACCCGAGCCCGCAGAAGTTTTCAGGCAGTGTCTTCCCCTCTATCTCTCAATGTCTCTCTGAATAAAGGAACTCTGGCCCAAAAAAAGTAGATTACTTTTTAACATTATACTCAAAGGGCCAGTAAATATCACCCCGGGGCCGGATTTGGCCGCCAGTTGAATAGCCGTGGTATATATTTACAGATGTACAAAAATGGCAATTGTTATCAGGAAGGAGAAACTCGACTGTAGCAGCGGGTTCTCTCCCACTGGAAGAAGGGAATTTATATTCTAAACGTAATTGTTGGTGTATTTTCATGAAATTCAAACATCGTTTAAGGTGGAGCTCTGCACTGCAAACTAATAAAATTAATTGGGAAATGTTTGCATTTCAGCAGCATCAAACCAACAAACAAGGCATTGCACACAAGTAGAAAAGTAGAAATAACAATACTGAAATAAACATCTGAAAATAGAATTAAAACGGCATTAAAAAATAGGAAATATAAATCCGAGACTGGTAAACTTAAAGACAGTAAACATTTTCATGGAGTTTAAATTATAACTTGAAAAGGCAAGAATGGATAGAGATGATGCCCATGCCAATGTCATAACAATATTACTAATGACTAGAAATAATCAGCAAATAAGGAACTGCAGTATGTCCATATTTTATATTTTATATTTTATATTTCATTCCCAGAAGGCATTTTTTAAATCTTGGATCTGTAACAACCTAATTGTCATGGTTTCTTTTTTACACTGATTGGCTAATTAATAATAATAATAAAATAGATTCATTTTTGTTAGCGCTTTTACAGGTGCTCAAAGACGCTTTACAGATATAGTGAAAAGAAGAACAACAAATAAATATATATAGTTAAGTAAAATAAAAATCAAGCAATACAAAAACAATCACACATTAAAACCCAGATTGAAGAGGTGAGTTTTTGTGAGTTTTTGAAGGTGGTGAGGTCAGTGCAGTCTCTGATGGGTTGTGGGAGTGAGTTCCAGAGGGAGGGGGCAGCGACGGAGAAGGCTCTGTCCCCCAGGTCCGGTGATTGATGCGGGTGGGGATGGATAGGAGGTTGGCTTCTGATGAGTGGAGGCAGCGGAAAGGGGTGTGGTAGTGCAGCAGGTCTGTGAGGTAGGGGGAAGGGTGTGGTGGTGCAGCAGGTCTGTGAGGTAGGGGGAAGGGGTGTGGTGGTGCAGCAGGTCTGTGAGGTAGGGGGAAGGGGTGTGTGGTGCAGCAGGTCTGTGAGGTAGGGGGAAGGGGTGTGGTGGTGCAGCAGGTCTGTGAGGTTGGGGGAAGGGTGTGGTGGTGCAGCAGGTCTGTGAGGTTGGGGGGGGGGGCTGGTTGTTGAGGGCTTTGTGAGTAATGAGGAGGACTTTGAAGTCGATTATTTGACGGACGGGGAGCCAGTGGAGGTTCTGGAGGACGGAGTGATGTGGTCTCGGGAGCGGGTGTGGGTGAGGAGGCGGGCAGCAGAGTTCTGGATGTGTTGGAGTTTATTGAGGAGGTTGGATGGTATGCCGTAGAGCAGGGGTGCCCACACTTTTTCAGCTTGGGAGCTACTTTTAAATGACCAAGCCCAAATGATCTACCTACAGGGCCGCCCCTGCCCAATCTGTGTCGCCAGTTTATAACTGAAATATGTTGGGACTTTCATACCACTCATATCTTAGATGTTTTTAAAGATCATTGCATTTTTGGAAACCCAATTATTTTATAAACTAATAATTAAACTGTCAAACTGATAAAAGCAGAATGTTTCTTAAAAGGCAATTTACGAGTGACAATGGCAGAAAAAACATCAAACATACAGTATAAGTCTTTCCTGTAGAAAACGTTTTATTTCATCATATTCAAATTAAAGAAATATAAAGAAAATTGTGATAAAAGGTAACATTTCAAGTCAAATATTTATCAAATATATAGTCAAGTCAGACCATTTATTTTTGTGAATGCAAATGTTCCCAACTTTTTTTTTAAACCTTTAATGTTTATAAAAAAGTTGTATAGTTTGTCTATTTTATGAATCAACATGGGCTAATAAAGGGAGACGTTCGCGCGTATCTGTCAGGTGGGCGTGTTCTCGCTCTCCTGTTGGTCAATCACCGGTCTCGCTCTCCTATTGGTCAATCGCTTTATGCACCGCCCAGCCCCGTTGACCAAGATGGCTACTACTGAATACCACTGTCACCACAACCACCAGCTCCATGGAAGCGTTTAAAAACATATTTATGGATTATTTGTTCCTTTATATTATAAACAAACAAAACATTGACATCAGGGTACATAGGTACATATACAGAGTATACATTCAATTAGTTGTATCAATATTTGTCTCAAATCATCACCTTTAAAGTTTATAAAAGAGTTGCATCGTTTGTCTACTTTACGGATTAACACGGGCTAAAAGCAAAAGGAGACGTTGGCGCGTATCTGTTAGGTGGGCGTGTTCTGGCTCTCCTATTGGTCAAACGCTGTTCCCGCTCTCCTATTGGTCAATCGCTGTTACGCACCGCCCAGCCGCGGAATAATGATATAATGATCAAGATGGCTACTACAGAATCCTCCTTGCGGTAGCCAACCTCCAGTTCCATGGAAGCGTTTAAACTGCCTTTTCTCACAGTTTAAGTCCCTCTTAGGAGACGGGGGCTCTGCCAGGGATACTACTTTATGGATTAACACGGGCTAAAAGGATATAAAAGTAACTGTGTTGCTTCAACCACTCATTCTAAAGGGAAGCTAAGCTAGCATAGCAACTAGCTTTCTTCTTCTTCTTGACGACCGTCTCCAGGTTTCCCGGTTTGCGTGACTTTACGTGACCCGTTCCGTTAAAGAGCGTCAAATGGCAGAACCGAGGAAAGTACCGTTCGTCACTATCTCGTCCTTCAACACCTCGCCGGTGGTTCCGACCCCCCAGCTGGAGTCCAGCAAAAAGCGCCGCCGGGAAGATGAGGCCGCCGAGGTGACTTGTGGGAAAGATGGAGGTGGAGGTGTTTCTGTTGTCGGGTCAGGAGATGGAGGTGGAAGTGGAGGAGCTCCGTTCGGGAATGTGACACCGACAGGAGGAGAGGGAGTTACCGGGGAGGTGAAGCCTTCTGTGCGGCTGCTCCTCCCGCTGGCTGAGCCCAGTGACCGGGCTTCATCAGAGTTCAACTACGGAGAGCTGGTTAACTCATCGCAGCCTCAGACTCAGCCTCAGACTCAGCCTCAGCCCCAGCCTCAGCCTCAGCCTCAGGTCAGTGGAGGCTCCATTGTGGCTTCAAGGGGGGCTAAACCCGGCATCACTTGCCCAGGGATACTGTCAGCAGAGGGGGAAGAAGTACTTAAGTAAAAGTAGAAAGTTGAAGATGCAAAGGCTTTATTGTCATATGCACAGCAGCTACAGTGTAGATATGGCAATGCAAAACTGAAGTCCCAAGCGCCTCTAACAATGAAACATAATTATATATAAGACATAAAACCAATCAAAATAGTGCAAGAAATAACAGAATAGAAATAAATAGTTCAAGAGAATGTTGCAAGATGCACATAAAATGAGTAGACTAACATGTAATAAAACTTTTATAAAATATTTGGTTGTATTATTATAACTGGCTGCTATCTCTTGTTTAGACTATTCAACTACTGTAATACAGTCTGTAATAACTGTGCAATATATACTTTCACTATTGTTATCTGGCTGCTATCACACTCATTTATTATATTTGACAAATAAAGGTACTCTGATTCTGAAGTACACATTTCACAGGAAGTATTAGCAATATAAAGTAAGTAAACATATCCATTTTGTGAAGTAGCATTGCAAATATTGCACATATCTTTTTTTATAACAGAATAGTGGTGTTACAGTCTGGCAGCTAGTGATAACAATAATACATTTATAATAATATAATAATAATACATTGCGAAAAAAGTTTATTGCACTCCCAGATGCATTTAGATGTCGCACTCTTTATATATTTACTGTTAAGTGTGCAAGAGTGCTGTTGATAAGGCAGTGATCCTTTTTGTGGAGAAAGAAAAAGGAACAAATAAAATATTTATATTGCACATTAAACTGTTATTTTAGTAGATGGTAACATAATAAATTGCCAAAAAGTGTATATTGCACACTGAGATATATTGAGATGTGCAGGGACCCGGTGAATAAATGGTCCATATGTATTTATTGTGAGCGTTGGACATGTTCATTTGCGAATAGGCACTTTAAAAAGGGAAACCTAAAATGCCCGTTACCCCCATTTCATCCCTTTGCCAATTGTCTTGTTTCTCCTCAGGTAAAGCCTCAAGGTTCAAAGGTCCCTAAAGGCCTCGCCCCCCCGCTGGACCCCAGCGACCCGTTTGCTGACGACAACAGAGAGAGACGAGAAGTGGAGGCGATGGCCAAGAAGTTTGAGAACAAATACGTGAGTGATGGAGCCTCAGTGGTGCAGGAATGAGTCCTGAAACCTGTTGGGGAATAATTTGCTTAGGTATTTAACCTTTGACACAGTTCATCATTTTCTCCTCTCACTGTCTCTTTCCCGTGGCATAGGTCTACGGCCTTGGGTATTGCTGCTATCTCTCTTAAGGAGGGCAGCTTGGGCGCATTGTTGTTGCCAGTCTATGACGGAGCACAAGCCGCCATGACGTAGTTTACTGTTCAGGGACGTAGGTTCCCTGGCGCACATTCTTTCCTATGGACGACAGCTCTAGTTAGATTCAGGGTCCATAATTGTTTAGTCTCACTGATAAAGAATGTTGATTATTACACTCTGAAATAGTTAAAACCTCGAGCTGCAGAAGAGTTCTTCAGAATTGATTGTGGCATCTCTACCGTGTGGTCAGCCCGTGACATGTCTTGTGAATTCTCCGGCCGAAGTTCCAAATAAACCGTCAGTGTTTGCCATCAAAGCTCCAGATCTCCTCGTGTCTCTCTGAGTGTTGACTCCAATTGCTTCAGAAGTTTCCCCCAGAACCCAGAAACAAGTTAGCCCAGTTTGAACTGTGTGGATGACAAACCAAGGAATGTCTAATATGTCCTTGTGAATGTTTTCTTTAAATATCATCCCGCTGTTTGCAGGGTGGTGTCCCAAAGAAGAAGAAAAAGACCGGATGCAGGATCTCATCGACATCGGCTTTGGATACGATGACACCGACCCCTTCATCGACAACTCAGAGGCTGTGAGTTCACTCTGACACTGTTTTATGAGCGACAAAATAAGCAAACCAAACTAAGTTGTCAGTTTAAGAGGTTTAAAGATCATACCGTTGAGTATACGGTTGAATAGACTTTGGGAAATGGTTGTTATTCAAGCAGTGTTAAAACGCAGGCGCAGTAGAAGAATAAGACTAACAGAAATCCTGTTTTCCTCCCCTCCTCAGTATGATGAGCTGGTGCCGGCCTCTTTAACCACGAAACACGGAGGTTTCTACATCAACACCGGCACGCTGCAGTTCAGAGCGGCTTCAGACTCAGAGGGGGAAAACGGCGGCACAGAGGATAACCGCTTCAAGGTACGTGCATTGAGTCAAGTATACACATATGTCAGTTTCCTGATGGTGTTCTTACTGTACCTAAAGTGACTGTTAAACCATAAAACCACACTGTTTGCACCTGTTTGCAGAAGATGAAAGACGGAGAGGAGAGGGTGATAAAGAAGCGTCGGAAAAAGCAAGATGGTGGTATTCTGGAGGAAAAGAAACCCAGAAAGAATAAAGTACCAAAGGCTGGGTGAGGTTTCTTCAGTGTTTTCATATTAGGCTCTCAGGCATTCACATAATATCCAAACTTCAGGTCACCACCGCTAAGCTAAAGGTGGCTAATGTTGGGCTATAAAGGAACTACAGCACGGTCACATGACTTCACGTCACCACCGCTAAGCTAAAGGTGGCTAATGTTGGGCTATAAAGGAACTACAGCACGGTCACATGACTTCAGGTCACCACCGCTAAGCTAAAGGTGGCTAATGTTGGTCTATAAAGGAACTACAGCACGGTCACATGACTTCAGGTCACCACCGCTAAGCTAAAGGAGGCTAATGTTGGGCTATAAAGGAACTACAGCACGGTCACATGACTTCAGGTCACCACCGCTAAGCTAAAGGTGGCTAATGTTGGGCTATAAAGGAACTACAGCACGGTCACATGACTTCACGTCACCACCGCTAAGCTAAAGGCGGCTAATGTTGGGCTATAAGGAACTACAGCACGGTCACATGACTTCAGGTCACCACCGCTAAGCTAAAGGCGGCTAATGTTGGTCTATAAAGGAACTACAGCACGGTCACATGACTTCAGGTCACCACCGCTAAGCTAAAGGCGGCTAATGTTGGGCTATAAAGGAACTACAGCACGGTCACATGACTTCACGTCACCACCGCTAAGCTAAAGGAGGCTAATGTTGGGCTATAAAGGAACTACAGCACGGTCACATGACTTCAGGTCACCACCGCTAAGCTAAAGGTGGCTAATGTTGGGCTATAAAGGAACTACAGCACGGTCACATGACTTCACGTCACCACCGCTAAGCTAAAGGTGGCTAATGTTGGGCTATAAAGGAACTACAGCACGGTCACATGACTTCAGGTCACCACCGCTAAGCTAAAGGCGGCTAATGTTGGGCGTGATGACGTTAAGTCGTCTCATTTGTAAATTAAAAAACAAACCAAACATGACTTTAAGGCTGGGCTAAACAAAGGACTAATTTCTGGGTTTTATGACTCATTCCTGCACCACCACTCCATTAAACAATGGTCCATTAAACGTCTCTCTTTGTATCTCCTGTCCCCGGCAGAGTTTCCCTGAACGTGCACCGCCCGGAGAAGAAGAAGAGGAAGAAGCTGATGAAGGACTCCATCCACCTGGCCAACATGCTGCGCCGCTTCACCCGGGAGAAAGAGGAGATGAGGAAGAAGAACTTCACCGCCCACGCGCTGGCTCGAGCCAACGCCAAAGCTCCCGTCGTTGTCGCCGTCGCCGTCACCGCCGGCAACAGCAGCACCGGGCTGATCAACGCCCAGGCTAAAGTCTCCGGGGCGGCCGATTGCAACATTACAGACCTGACCTCCGACCCTGCCGTGATGTCACTGCTCGGATCGACCAATAACGACATCCTGCAGGACATGATGGGCGACCTGGACTTCGAGATGCTGGACTCTCCGCAGCACAGCCCTCTGCAGGGGGCGGAGAACGGGGCCTTCGGGCTCAAAACCGCAGGGGGCAGGGGGGCTCAGGGTCATGGCGCCCCCCCCTCTGCCCAACGGACTCCCAGCACCGCTCACTAAACGCATCGAGGACCTCAGAGCGTACGGGAGTTTTATTACACTGTGTTAGATCAAGACTGCAATTAAGAATCATGTTCATTTATTTTTTGTGATCACATTTTTATTGAGATTATGTACAACCAAAAAGCACAACATTTTTTTTTTTTTTATAACTAAAAGTACATAAGATAAGAAAAATAATAATGTTCATTTTTTACTTTTCTGCAGATTATTTAGACTAGTCATTTTGAAAAATAAATACATTTAACAGGATCAAGGCTGAAACTTAAATGAATTAATCTTGTCTGGAGATTATATTCGTTTTGTCCACATAATAATAATAATAATAATAATAATATTAAATATAATATTAGTAATAATCGTGCAGCCTAACCCCGGATTCCACCGGGTCCGTCTGCGCCACGTTACAGCTGCGCCGCGGTTTTGTTCCGACCTCTTACAGCGTCAAACCCTACCGGGCGCGTTTCAGAAGCGTCTTGCCTGCCGGCTCGCAGTTTTTTGTGATTTGGGCATATTTCCTGGACAGGCTACTTTGTACAGACATTTCATCAAATGCATTCATCATCATAATTATTCTATATATATAATTTACACAGTGCCTGTAAACCGGAGGAGAACGCTGGCATTTCTCCTCCTACTTGAAAGACTACGGAGGGATAGGGTCTGCACAATTAGTTTATTTTGGGGATTGAATGGATGCTCTGACCGGTCCACTTCCCGCTATGCAACGCCTCGCGTCGCGTCGAAAATAGACCAGCCGCCTATTTTTAGCGGAGCCCAGCGCCGAGACGCTTCTGGGACGCTTCTGAGCCGTAACACAGCGCGTCTGGTGGAATAGCACCCATTGACTAGAGTGGCCGCAATCTCTGTGAACGCCGCGGCCGTAACGCGCCGCAGACGGACCCGGTGGAATCTAGGGGTTAGTCTGTTATATTCTTTCACAAAATAGATAGAATTGGAGGATATAACCCTCTTTAATGGTCACACATGCAGAGCACACAGCACACAGTGACATTTGGTCTCTGCTTTGAACCCAGCCTAGTACCAGGAGCAGAAATGAAACGTTTGATAAAGTGTAATGCTCCTCTCTCCTCTCAGGCGTCCCGTCTGTTCGATGCCGAGGGCAGGAAGAAGTTCTTCACGCTGGACATGAACAACATCCTGCTGGAGTGAGCCCCATCAGATTATTATTTATATAACAGCTCATGTAAATGTCCGTAGATCTAACCTCTCTCTCTCTGTGTGTGTGTGTCGTCAGTATTGAGCTGCAGGTGCAGGAGCAGCCGGCTGAGGTGCGTTCAGTGGTCTACTGTCACCTGGAGGCCTTCGTGCCCTGCAACAAAGAGGCTCTGCTCAAACGCCTCAAGAAGCTCAGCCTCAACATACAGGTGAGCGGGAGACACATACTTTACTCTCAGCCTTTACATTACATTTAGCTGACGCTTTTATCCAAAGCGACTTACAATAAGTGCATTCGACCAAGAAGATACAAACTTGAAGAAAACAGAATCATATAAGTACATCAGGTTTCATAGAGCCAAAACATTTCAAGTGCTACTCAACTGGCTTTAGATAAGCCAGTCCTTTATTAGTATATAAGTGCTTTGTTAGTCATTCTATCGCTCGAAGTGGAGTCGAAAGAGATGAGTTTTTAGTCTGCGCCGGAAGATGTGTATGCTTTCTGCTGTCCTGATGTCAATGGGGAGCTCATTCCACCATTTTGGAGCCAGGATAGCAAACCACGTGTTTTTGCTGATGGGAACTTGGGTCCCCCTCGCAGTGCGGGTGCAGCGAGCCGTTTGGCTGATGCAGAGCGGAGTGCACGTGCTGGGGTGTATGGTTTAACCATGTCCTGGATGTAGGAAGGGCCAGATCCATTCGCAGCATGGTACGCAAGTACCAGTGTCTTGAAGTGGATTCTAGCAGTTACTGGAAGCCAGTGAAGGGAGCGGAGGAGCGGTGTGGGAGAATGTAGGAAGGTTGAAGACCAGACGAGCCGCTGCATTCTGGATGAGCTGCAGAGGTCGGATGGCACATGCAGGTAGACCAGCCAGGAGGGAGTTGCAGTAGTCTAGGCGTGAGATGACGAGAGCCTGGACCAGAAGCTGCGCCGCTTCCTGGGTCAGGAGGGGACGTACCCTCCTGATGTTGTAAAGAGTGTATCTGCAGCAGCGGGTTGTAGCAGCGATGTTTGCAGTGAAGGACAGGTTGTTATCTAGGGTCACACCCAGATTCCTTGCAGTCTGAGTCGGGGAAACAACAGAGGGGCCAACAGAGGGGCCGTCTTACTACGTTATTCAAAGTAGTAAGACCTGCTGACAACCCGCAGTTTTCTGGTAGTTTGTTCCAGATATTTGGAGCAAAAAAACTAAGAGCCGTAGCAGAACATCTGAAATATGTTTTGGCCCTTTAGTGCCAGGACACTTATGTTAGATTTGACAGAAGCAGCAGTAAGAGCCAATGAGCTGTCAGGTGTGTCTGAAAGGTGAAAGCTGAGTCGTTGTTTCTGGGACTCCTGGCTGTGTCCTCGTTACCTGATTCTATATTTAGCGTGTAAGTGTGCCATGCAATGGAGGTATGAAGAGAACTGGATACAGTGTTGGAGGCGGGGCCTGTTCCTTCCTATAAATGCATTTTTATGGAGCACTTCCTGGGGGCTTCGTCTCTGTGTGTGTGTGTGTGTGATTTCTGACTTTCTGACCTTTATCTCTCCTCTCCCAGGACGACCGTCTCCGGACGCCGCTGCTGAAGCTGAAGCTGGCGGTGTGCAGCGTGATGCCGGAGCAGATCGCTCGCTACAACATGGACTGTATCGCTAAAGTGGCAAAGTAAGATCCCATGGTGTTGAGTCATAAACACATTTTTATAACAGCTGTCATATCTGTTTGCTTTGGCACATATACATCATTTTTGTTTAAACAATAGTCATTCAGTACAGCTCCTACAGATTTGTTGATGTCATTTCTTGTGTGTTGACAGGCAGCAGTCGGGCGAGGCGGAGAAGAACGGCTCTGAGGACGAAGACGAGGAGAAGCCGGGGAGGGTGATGGGTCCTCGCAAGAAATTTGTCTGGGACGACAAGCTCAGGTCAGTGTCACCGAGGGAGAGTGTTGTGTTGTGATGGAGAGTGTTGTGATGGAGAGTGTTGTGATGGAGAGTGTTGTGTTGTTCTCAGGTTGTTGCTGTGTACTCTGGTGCGGGTGAAGCTGGGCTGCTACGAGCTGGAGGGGAAGAACTCTCTCTCTCTGGAGGATTACCTCAAAGCCTTCATGGAGACGGAGGTGAAGCCGCTCTGGCCCAAAGGCTGGATGCAGGCCAGGTGTGTGTCTTACTGAAAACTATTCTCAATAACTACATGATTTATTACATGTCCTCATCTATGGCTTTTACTTGCTTTTACCTTATTAGCATTGGATAGAAATACTTAAAGGGGACCTATCATGCAAAATGCACTTTTGTACGTCTTTTATACATGAATATGTGTCCCCGGTGTTCCAGGGAACTCACCAAGTGTCAGAAAACACAACCCTCTCTATTTTCCTCCATACCCAAATCTCTAAAAACGGGGCTGCAACGGATCTGATAAAAACTGATCCAGATTTGAACACTGTCCTGAAGTCAGGACGGTGGCGCTACAGCTATTGGGCCAACTCCACCAATCAGGAGGAGACAGCCACGGCCATTGCCGTTCGAAAGCGCTGGAAATGCTGTAGTACATATGCCAGGCCTGTAGGTGGTGCTGTTCTCACAGAATCAGCCCTTGCAAAAACAGCAAAAAAATGTCAAATTGAGCAAAATGAGGCATGGCTAAAATGCATGATCTGTTTGGTATTTTGAAAAAAAAAAGTATAAATATGCCTTATATAGGTATGGTCCTACACTATATTATTCAAATATAGCATGATAGGTCCACTTTAAATAAAATACTTCAGTGAATTTACTCTCCACCGCAGCTTGTGTTAATATTGTATTTGTGTTTATTTGTGTTTCCAGGATGCTGTTCAAAGAGAGCATCATGGCTCATGGTCACATCACAGGCTACACGTGAGTCATGTGACTTTTTATCAACATATAACTAACTCTGACTTGTAAAGCTTCTTCTCACTCACTTGTGATGTTTTCTCGCTGCAGGGCAAAGAAAAAGATGGTCTCTACTCCCAAAGCCAAATCAAAGGTCAGACTTGTTTGTATATCAATGGGAATCAATATCAAAACCAATGGGATTTTTTAAAATTCGATTTTGGAATACATCTCTGTGGCAAGCGCACGTTAATGATACTTTCAAGTTTGGTTCAGCCGGATAATATCCACATTTTAACACCGCTTTTATAATAGTTGAAGAGTAATGCTATCATCATAACGACGAACTACAGCACGGTCACATGACTTCACGTCACCACCGCTAAGCTAAAGGTGGCTAATGTTGGACTATAAAGGAACTACAGCTCGGTCACATGACTTCACGTCACCACCGCTAAGCTAAAGGTGGCTAATGTTGGGCTATAAAGGAACTACAGCACGGTCACATGACTTCACGTCACCACCGCTAAGCTAAAGGTGGCTAATGTTGGGCTATAAAGGAACTACAGCACGGTCACATGACTTCACGTCACCACCGCTAAGCTAAAGGTGGCTAATGTTGGACTATAAAGGAACTACAGCTCGGTCACATGACTTCACGTCACCACCGCTAAGCTAAAGGTGGCTAATGTTGGGCTATAAAGAAACTACAGCACGGTGACATGACTTCACGTCACCACCGCTAAGCTAAAGGTGGCTAATGTTGGGCTATAAAGGAACTACAGCACGGTCACATGACTTCACGTCACCACCGCTAAGCTAAAGGTGGCTAATGTTGGGCTATAAAGGAACTACAGCACGGTCACATGACTTCACGTCACCACCGCTAAGCTAAAGGTGGCTAATGTTGGGCTATAAAGGAACTACAGCACGGTCACATGACTTCACGTCACCACCGCTAAGCTAAAGGTGGCTAATGTTGGGCTATAAAGAAACTACAGCACGGTCACATGACTTCACGTCACCACCGCTAAGCTAAAGGTGGCTAATGTTGGGCTATAAAGAAACTACAGCACAGTGACATGACTTCACGTCACCAGCGCTAAGCTAAAGGCGGCTAACGTTGGGCTATAAAGGAACTACAGCACGGTCACATGACTTCACGCCACCACCGCTAAGCTAAAGGTGGCTAATGTTGGGCTATAAAGGAACTACAGCACGGTCACATGACTTCACGTCACCACCGCTAAGCTAAAGGTGGCTAATGTTGGGCTATAAAGGAACTACATCACGGTCACATGACCTCACGTCACCACCGTTAAGCTAAAGGTGGCTAATGTTGAGCGTGATGACGTTTAGCTCATTTGTGACCGAGCGTGTGTATGTTTCTGGAAGTGAAACGAGGCAGCAGAAAAACAGGTCTGTGATGTATTTTGTGAAACAGAAGAACAACTAAATAAATGCAACGGCCTCCCAAGAAGAGCTCGCCTCTCTCCAGTCATTTAAGCTAAAGTGGGTTATTGAACCTGAAGCTTGTTGCTTCTGCCCTGGGAGACGACAGAGTCCATCCCCCCTGTTTCCTCCACTACGGTCTGGGAGCCGACCGGAAAGTTCAACACACAGATGGCCAGTCCGCCCTTTTGTAGCATATTACTTTCGATGAGAGATGAGCAGATATCCACTGGGCTTTCAACTAAAGACACAGCCACGCAAAAACTGCGGCATTTGTACACAGCTCCTTATGGGTACTGCAATTTGTGAAGTGCTTTCCTTCTGTCGTAGACCAACATTTAAAACCTCTTCAGCTGCACTGCGGCGCAGTTATGCACTCATGTGAGCACAGAAGTTCAGACATTGAGACGCAGCGTCTGAAGATAAACGAGAGAGACATGTTCATGTTGACGTAAGATACCTGTGGTTTACTAAAGTACAATAAACTGCCCCGGATGTTGTTTAGCAAGAGACCTTAAACTTTCCATTTGGCCCAAAACAACTCTGAGGGCGAGCGTGAAGTAAAATAAGTTCATGTTCATGTTGCCCACTGACCTTATTTCAGGCTCAAAACCAAAAACAAGTTAAAAAAACATGACTTTTAGACGAGGGATCAGGAAGTGCTAAAAATGCTGACTCCTTTTCGGGTTTTAGGACTCATTCCTGCACCGCTCTGTGCCGCAAAATGAAATGACAAACAGTTGTCAATGTTTACAAGATAGACCTCTATCACTGTGGACAGGGAAGGATGAATGGGATTTGTAGGTGTGTGTACGAGTGTCTTTAGTCCTATCATATAAATCATATTCTGCATTCTTTAACACTTTTTTGTTTACTAGATAATTCCATATGTGTTCTTTTATAGTTTTGATGTCTTCAGTATACATGTACAATATAGACAATTAAAATAAATAAAAAACTTCGAAGGTGTGTCCAAACTTTTGACTGGTAGTGTAGATGTTGCCATTGATGTATAAACATGTGTCTCGCCCTGCAGGAGGCGGTGTGGATGCAGCGCTCGACTCCATTGGTCCAGTCTCCTGCCACTCAGGTTGCTAAGCGATCGCCTCTGTCTCCGTCTGAGACCATCTGTCTGGACTCATCTGACGACCAGCTGACGGTCCCGTCTCTCGACTCCATCTCTCAGGCTCTGGCCATCCTGGGGAACGCCGCCAAGGGCCTCGCTCAGGGAGACAGCCCCCCCTCCCCCGACAGACCCAAACCCACCTTCATCCAGACCCTCACCCCCACCTTCAAACCCTCCCAGCTCCAGCTCCACGCCTCTCCGATCCTCCTCCAGCAGCATAAGAAGAACTCGCTCAGCCCAGCTCTCTACATCTCTACCTCCTCCTCCCCCTCCACCCCACTCTCCCGACCACCCATCTCCTCCCCTCCACCCCCCTGACCCGCCCCCTCTCCGTCACCTCCACCCCCCTGACTCGCCCCCTCTCCGTCACCTCCACCCCCCTGAACCGCCCCCTCTCCGTCACCTCCGCCCCCCTCCCCTCGGTCAGAGTGGACGGGATGGGGGTGGCGCACAGACTCTCGGTGCTGAACACTTCCAGGACTTTACCTTTACCTGTTGGGGTGTCTAAAGCCAACATGGTCGCCTCTGCGTCTCTCCCCAAACCTCGCCCCCCCCCCACCTCGTCTCCCCTCATAGCCCCCGGGTCAAAACCCCCCCCCTCCCAATCCCCCCTACTCAAAGGCAGCAATAACAAACCGGGGGAAACCATCATTATCACCTCGCCTCGTCCTCACACCCTCATTTCCTCCCCCCACATGATCCCTAAAACCTTCCAGCAGTCCCCCCGCCTCCCCTCTCTAAACCCTCCTCTCCCTCTCTAAACCCTCCCTCTCCCTCTCTAAACTCTCCCCCCTCCCCCTCTCTAAACCCTCGACCCCCTTCCTCAACCACAGTCTAACTTCATCACCCCGATGCACGCCACCCTCACAAAATCCACGCACAGCAGCATCGTGAAGCTCACCGCCCGCCCCACCCTCGTCACCACGACCTCCGCCTCCCCCGTCATCTCCCAAACCCTCCCCCAAAGGTCTCAGGCCGCCCCCCCCTCCACCAGTACTCCGCCAAAACCCTTTCCGCCCCCCCAGTTCTCAGGAGTCCAGGTGGTGAAGCCGGGCAGCTACACTCCCCCGGGGGGCAGAAGACCCCCACAACAGCAGCAGCAGCACACCACCAACACCAGCCTTATTAACGCCTCATCCATCATCAGCAAGCATTCAGGATCCAGTGCCTCCCCCATCATCGTCTCGGCCAATCAGGGGCAGCGTCAGAGGCTCGGGGGCGGGACTTCTCAGGGGGCCAAACCGGTCGTGTCCGTCACGTCGTCCTCCGTCTCCTCTCAGCTACCACAGGTGTGTGTGAGTGTGTGTTTACAGCAGAAACATGGAGTGTGTGCTTCCTTTGGTTCTTGTGATTGACACGTCTCTCATCAGTGTCAGCAGAATCACATTGAAGTCACTTTTCTTATGTTTTTGTAAAGAATTTGGACTAAATGTGAAGGTTTGTTCAGACGAAAACTCAAAGCACATTTCCACTTCCACTAACGTTTAACTCATGTGGACGTCTTTGCTTTGATGTATGTAATATTGCGTATAAAAAGCTTCCATTTGTTTTAAACCTGGGTGCTGAAAGACATGTAGAAGAGACATGAAGAAGAGGGGACACATGTTGATGTAGAAGAGACATGAAGAAGAGGGGACACATGTTGATGTAGAAGAGACATGAAGAAGAGGGGACACATGTTGATGTAGAAGAGACATGAAGAAGAGGGGACACATGTTGATGTAGAAGAGACATGAAGAAGAGGGGACACATGTTGATGTAGAAGAGACATGAAGAAGAGGGGACACATGTTGATGTAGAAGAGACATGAAGAAGAGGGGACACATGTTGATGTAGAAGAGACATGAAGAAGAGGGGACACATGTTGATGTAGAAGAGACATGAAGAAGAGGGGACACATGTTGATGTAGAAGAGACATGAAGAAGAGGGGACACATGTTGATGTAGGAGAGACATGAAGAAGAGGGGACACATGTTGATGTAGAAGAGACATGAAGAAGAGGGACACATGTTGATGTAGAAGAGACATGAAGAAGAGGGGACACATGTTGATGTAGAAGAGACATGAAGAAGAGGGGACACATGTTGATGTAGCAGAGACATGAGGAAGTGGATTTTGCATAATAGGTGACCTTTAAAATATCTTAAATACAGTTGTTCTAACATTATCCCCCCCTCCCCAGGTCTCCACAGCAGGGGGTGGTCTGCTGGGCTCCGGCTCCCCCCTCGGGCTGGGCTTTGGGATGTTGGGGGGTCTGGTTCCCGTCTCGCTGCCCTTCCAGTTCCCCCAGCTGCTGAACCTTCCTCCTCTCAGCTCCTCCTCCTCCAACAGCAGCAACGCAGCAAACAGCGCCGCCTTCTCCACCCTCACTCAGAGTGAGTCGTTGCAAACCTCACAAACCTCACAAACCTCACAAACCTCACAAACCTCACAAACCTCACAAACCTCACAAACCTCACAAACCTCACAAACCTCACAAACCTCACAAACCTCACAAACCTCACAAACCTCACAAACCAACATTTCAAGTTGTTTAATGTAAAAAAAAAAAGTTTTTATAACTTTTTTTTAGATGATTTACTTGAGTTTTTACCATTAAATGCTTCACGTACTTCTACTCCACCATTTGGAGGAACATATTATAAAACTGGCTCAACAAGAATAGAATATATCTGTATTGTCATCATACAAAGTACAACAACCGCAGCATTAAATTGACATCACGTGTAAAAAAACCTTTATTCTTATATTTGAAGATTATTGTCGTAAAGCGTTACGGATATCACTATAATCACACGGCACTAAAAGCTCATTTTAACACATTAAAAGCTAGTGGGGCGTGTCACTAAGTACATTAACTTAAGTACTGTTTTTGACGTACTTGTATTTTACTTGAGTATTTCCGTTTTATGTTAAATATACTTCTACTCCACCATTTGGAGGAATATTGTAAAACTGGCTCAACAATGACAAACAATAGCATTAAATTGACATGTGTAAAAAAACGTTGATAATATTTGACTACAAGCCATTCAGCATACTTAATACTTAAAGTACATTTTTAGCTTGTAATACTTCTGTACTTCTAAACCTTTTCAATTGTAATGATGAGGTTTAACAATTGAGATATTATGTAGTGTACGTATAAGAAAATGTGGGTTCTTCTTAAAAAAGTAGGTTGCCGGTACTTCATATGCATCGTTAGAGTCTAAGGCTGGAGCCACACGAGAACGGTAACGCAAACGAACCGAATCGTTTTCAAAAAAGTCTTCCGTCCGCACGAGACCGCTCGACCCGCTGGAGACGCTGTAGTACATATGCCGGCCCTGTAAGTGGCGCTGTACTTCCGCCACAAAATACACCAACGGTACTGTTCCAATGTCCAGCATACTTGGAAATCTACCCAGCCCGGCGTACTCCGTTTGGAGAAATATCGAGGCTGCACATGAGTAGACTCCGCGGTCTTAAAATCCCCACAATGCTTTGCGCACGGACCAATTTCCCCAAATCTGTGGCGGAAGATGTAAGGCGGGGCCTCTCATATGACGCACACCTGCACACTTGCTAGCCTGTTCCACTCTTTGTTTTCCGAATGCCAGGAAGTATTCTTGACTCGCTTCTGAAGCAAGATGCTCGGCAGACATGTGCTATCAAGCAAGTGTACTCGCGATTGAGAAACACCCCCTGAGTGTCAAAGGACACCTAAACAATAAGCGACATTTTGACCGGAGAATTTTAGATTTCGGTCAACGGAAACTCTGCCGTGCGGGGGGGGGGGGGGGGGTCTGCTGGAGAGACCGGGACCTGGCTCGAAACACTCTGAAAACTGTTGTTGTTGTTGTTGGCGAAACACATCAGCAATGACGCGGGTGACACGGGGGTGAGCAGGGGAGGTGGGGGAGGCGGGGCTATGGCGTCATCGTTATCAGGAAACGATGGTATAGGCGTAGACACGGAGCCGCTTGGCCCCCAGAGCGTGTCGTCCGCAGACCTACCCACCTTGTGACCCGTTAGCGTTATCTGCGTTCCCCTGTGGGCCTCGTGTGGCCGAAGCGTCTATCTGATAGAGAACTGTAGCGCATACGACTGTTACCGCTCTCGTGTGGCTCCAGCCTCAGTGAAGGATTTGTTGACGCATCAGGCCGTGTGTTGTTGTTGTTCTGTGTTTGATGTTAGCGTCTGTTTCACCATACTGTTTGTCAGATGTGATTTTTCTCCTGTCTGACATTCTCCATTTTGTTTGCTTCATTTCCCCCCAAATTCCTCCCTCTTTTCCACATATATTTCACCTCATTGTTCTTCTACCCCCTCCTCCTCCTCCTCCTCCTCCTCCTCCTCCTCCTCTGTTGGGCTGTCATTACCTCCCACCTCCCTCCCTCACCTCCTTCCCTTCCCTCCTTGTTCCCTTGTGCTGTCTCCTCAGATCTGTATAAGAGTCTCCAGTCAGGGTCTCAGGTTGCTCTGCCTCCTCACTTGCAGCTCGCTTTCTCAGGTAAAATCTCCCCCTCCCTCCCCCCTCAAAGCCTGCTCCATGAACCCCCCCCTCCTCCCTCCCCCTCTCAAGTGTCTGGTGTCCTCGTCCTTGTTTGTTGGTGTCAGCATGTCTTCATGTACTCATTTTTATCTGTCGTCCATTACGTCTTTTCCAATTTTCCAATTCCTATTATACTGTCTTTCATCAATATATCACAGGTCTCAGATATATCCAGAGCCTGTCTCTGATTGGCTGAAACACCAAACAGATCATTGCAGCATTACCCATAATCCCCTCTGTTTCAGCCCTGTTCCAAAGTGCTGATTCTCTGTCTGTTACTTCAGATCATGTTAATTTTGGCAGCTGTTTTTGATTTAGTCTTAGTCTTTATACGAAAATGGTAATTAGTTTTAGTCATTCCTATCCTTCGTAGTTTTAGTCTAGTTTTAGTCGATGAAAAATTACATTTTAGTCAACTTTTAGTCAAAATGTTTTTCTCTCTTTAAACAATTCAGTTAGGCAAATACAGGTTCTGAAATTGTAATCCAAGGGGACAGCATCCAAGTGTTGAAATTCGTAAAGCAACATTTCACTCTCTTAACACTTACTTGTGTAATATCTAGGGATGGGTATCGCTAAGGTTTTCTACGGTACTGCTAGTCTTATCAATACTGCTTATCGATCCGGTGCTTTAACGGTATTCTTGTATTTACTTTTTGTTATTTTTTAAAGGGAAAAACTAAACAAATTGTTAACCGAATTAACATTGCTTTATTTAAAATGTGAAATAAATAAATAAAATATGTATAGGTTGAGGTACTTGTACTTTACATTTAAATGTTTTGCTACTTAGTACTTCTACTCCTCTACAGTTCAGAGGTACATGATGTACTTTTCCTCCACTACATGTATTTAATACCTTTAGTTACTTCACAGATCTGGATGAATGATGTGAAATATAACCAAGTGTTAAATCAGACTTTAGTTCCACCTGGAGTAAATTCACAAGCTACCCTGCAGTATACAAAGTCATTCAAACTAGCTGCACCTTTACCAGCTTTGAGAACACTTTAATGATCAATATTATAAAATATCATCATATATTATTCTGAAATGGACCAATCTGCACAATGACTACTTTTACGGTCGCTACTTTCACTATATTTTCTGATAATACTTTTCTACTTACTTGAGGAACATTTTGAATGCAGGACTTTACTGTAACAGAGTATTCATACACTATGGTATTTTTACTTAACTACAAGATCCGAGTACTTCTCCCACCTCTGCGCACCTGATGTGATAACGTTACTCGTAATTGGCGCAACAGAGCTACGAGTTAAGGAAGTCGAAAATTGTGCATTTCTCCGATTGAATATGACGCCTTTTGGCCGGCTGTTTGGACAGACTACTACTCAACGCGCTTACGCCATAACACTAATGGCAAACAAGCTTTTTCCACATCGAGCCTTGTAGAGTGTCTCTATACTTCTGAACGCTCCGTCCCCGGCAGATCTCTGCCGCTGCAGCGTGTCTGTTAGGCCCCGCCCCCCGCACACACAGAGAGAGACAGGGAGATCGCTCTGGTGAAGAGAGCGGAAATAATGATATTGCAAGTTAGAAACGTAAGATGCATTTTGACAGACAAGACGGACACTTGTGGGAAATATGCTGCATTTTGAATGTCCGATAGTCCACCATTAACACCTTAGTCCCGTCTCGTCTCGTCAACGAAAACTAAATATAATTTCGTCATAGTTTTCGTTATCAAGAATCTATTTTTAGCTCGTCATCGTCTCGTCTTAGTCATGTAAAAAAGGTCGTTGACGAACATTTTTTCGTCAGTTTTCGTTGACGAAATTAACACTGGTTTAGATGAAAATAAGGAGCCCCTCCCCACGCCCCTCTGAGAGAGATTTGGTTAAAAAGAACACAATGGTGCTCTAGGAGGAGATTCAGGTGATAAGGGGGGGGGGGGGGGGGGGAGGGGGGGTTACCTTGGTTGGTGATTGGCTAATGGTTACAAGACAAAACATCGTTATGACATAAAGTGGCCAAAATCTGATCAGCTCATTTTCAGACAGGTTTTTATAAAATGGATCAGGACAAAAAGAGAGAGAATCTTTGTTCCTGAAACTTTCAGAGTCTCTTTACACAGAGGGGACACATGTTGATGTAGAAGAGACATGAAGAAGAGGGGACACATGTTGATGTAGAAGAGACAATGAAAAGAGGGGACACATGTTGATGTAGAAGAGACATGAAGAAGAGGGGACCATGTTGATGTAGAAGAGACTGAAGAAGAGGGGACACATGTTGATGTAGAAGAGACATGAAGAAGAGGGGACACATGTGATGTAGAAGAGACATGAAGAAGAGGGGACACATGTTCATGTAGAAGAGACATGATGAAGAGGGACACATGTTGATGTAGAAGAGACATGAAGAAGAGGGGACACAGTTGATGAAGAAGGACATGAAGAAGAGGATTTTGCATAATAGTTGACCTTCTAACATGTGTTTTGTCCCCCATCCAGATGTCACTCAAAGCCAGGGGGGAGACGCTAAGAGGAAGACGCTATGAACCCCGGGGTCAGGAAAGGACCAGGAGTAGAATCAGGAGGAGCTTCAGGGGACGGAGGACTCTAATAAAAGGAGCACCGTGTTACACTTCCTGGATCTGAGAGGATCCACTTTTCATAAAAACCACAGTGAAATATACTTTTTTTAAGGTGATTGATAACGTTTAAATACTATAGGGTGGTGCAGGGATGACATATTTTTGTAGGTTGACCGGAAGTTAGCTCCTCTCTGTTCCCTCTGCAAAAAGCCAATGGGATTTCTTCTTCATGTGATTTGGATTATTGAACAAAAAATGACCTCTGTATCAAATATGATACTTACATGATTTGATCAGCAGGAGAATCTCCACACATTAACACCACTTGCAGAAAGTAACACCAGGCATTAACTACAGCACGGTCACATGACTTCGTGCCGCTAAGCTAAAGGCGGCTAATGTTGGTCGTGGTGGCGTTTAGAACATTATAATTCAGGCAGTCCTGCTGACCTTAAACTTTCCATTTGGCCCGAAACAACTCTTAGGCTAGCGTGAAGTAAAATAAGTTCATGTTCGTGTTGCCCACTGACCTTATTTCAGGCTCAAAAACAAGTAAAAAAAAACATTGACTTTAGACGAGGGATCAGGAAGTGCTAAAAATGCTGACTCCTTTTCGGGTTTTAGGACTCATTCCTGCACCGCTCTGTGCCGCAAAATGAAATGACAAACAGTTGTCAATGTTTACAAGATAGACCTATATCACTGTGGACAGGGAGAAGGATGAATGGGATTTTAGGTGTGTGTACGAGTGTGTGTGTTGTGTGAAAGGTTTTGGTAGCTGGGATTGAGCGTGTGCCTTCGTGTGTCTCCCTCTCTGATGCATGGTCAGTTTGTCTGTTTTATTATCATGTAATTATCACTGATACCTGTATTTTAGCTTTTTGTTTTTTCAATGAGAGCTGTACGCTTTTTTTTTTTTTTTATTGTACTTGAACTCTTTAATGAAATTCTGTATAACTCGAACCTGCTTTTAATTAAATAATTTCCCTTCACAACGGAGTCACTTGAAGTCTGAAATTCTTTAACAGGGTCTTGCATTGAAGTCAAATGAGAGTGAAGGGTTTGGGGTTGAAACCAATGTTTTTCTAAAAGAGTATTTCACCCAAAAAAAGGATCATTTGTATATCAATTCTTCATCCTGATATACATTGCTTCTCTTGCCTCCAGTGAATCAAAAACCTTGATGAATTGGGTAAATAAGGGCTGCGTTTTGCTCCAAATCAAACATGTCTACAAACTCTTACAGTAAAAAGCCAAATATAAAAGGTTTTCTGTACGATTTCAAAGAGATATATCTGCTCACTCAGGTGTTTATCAGTATGTAGTGTCTCTACTTTAAAGAGTCCTCTCCTGCTGATGTTCAGGTGATATCAGTATGTAGTGTCTCTACTTTAAAGAGTCTCTCCTGCTGATGTTCAGGTTATCAGTATGTAGTGTCTCTACTTTAAAGAGTCCTCTCCTGCTGATGTTCAGGTGTATATCAGTATGTAGTGTCTCTACTTTAAGAGTCCTCTCCTGCTGATGTTCAGGTGTATATCAGTATGTAGTGTCTCTACTTAAAGAGTCCTCTCCTGCTGATGTTCAGGTGTATATCAGTATGTAGTGTCTCTACTTTAAAGAGTCCTCTCCTGCTGATGTCCAGGTGTATATCAGTATGTAGTGTCTCTACTTTAAAGAGTCCTCTCCTGCTGATGTTCAGGTGTATATCAGTATGTAGTGTCTCTACTTTAAAGAGTCCTCTCCTGCCTGATGTTCAGGTGTATATCAGTATGTAGTGTCCTACTTTAAAGAGTCCTCTCCTGCTGATGTTCAGGTGTATATCAGTATGTAGTGTCTCTACTTTAAAGAGTCCTCTCCTGCTGATGTTCAGGTGTATATCAGTATGTAGTGTCTCTACTTTAAAGAGTCCTCTCCTGCTGATGTTCAGGTGTATATCAGTATGTAGTGTCTCTACTTTAAAGAGTCCTCTCCTGCTGATGTTCAGGTGTATATCAGTATGTAGTGTCTCTACTTTAAAGAGTCCTCTCCTGCTGATGTTCAGGTGTATATCAGTATGTAGTGTCTCTACTTTAAAGAGTCCTCTCCTGCTGATGTTCAGGTGTATATCAGTATGTAGTGTCTCTACTTTAAAGAGTCCTCTCTGCGATGTTCAGGTGTATATCAGTATGTAGTGTCTCTACTTTAAAGAGTCCTCTCCTGCTGATGTTCAGGTGTATATCAGTATGTAGTGTCTCTACTTTAAAGAGTCCTCTCCTGCTGATCTTCAGGTGTATATCAGTATGTAGTGTCTCTACTTTAAAGAGTCCTCTCCTGCTGATGTTCAGGTGTATATCAGTATAGTGTCTCTACTTTAAAGAGTCCTCTCCTGCTGATGTCCAGGTGTATATCAGTATGTAGTGTCTCTACTTTAAAGAGTCCTCTCCTGCTGATGTTCAGGTGTATATCAGTATGTAGTGTCTCTACTTTAAAGAGTCCTCTCCTGCTGATGTTCAGGTGTATATCAGTATGTAGTGTCTCTACTTTAAAGAGTCCTCTCCTGCTGATGTTCAGGTGTATATCAGTATGTAGTGTCTCTACTTTAAAGAGTCCTCTCCTGCTGATGTTCAGGTGTATATCAGTATGTAGTGTCTCTACTTTAAGAGTCCTCTCCTGCTGATGTTCAGGTGTATATCAGTATGTAGTGTCTCTACTTTAAAGAGTCCTCTCCTGCTGATGTTCAGGTGTATATCAGTATGTTAGTGTCTCTACTTTAAAGAGTCCTCAAAAAGGTAACACAGGGTGAGTTCTGTAAGAGGATCAAACAAAACTGAAGCACAACACCACGCGTCATTGGGCAGTGTAGATTTAATTGATACCTTGATTCGCTTTAAAATCAAATCCAAACTAATTGAAGATGCCCAAAACCGAACCCAGACAAAGAATTGAAAACATGAAACAGTTTATGATCAAAAACAAAACGGTCATCCTGAAACACCTTCTGACATCCCAACGAAACAAACAAACAAAATAAAGTACATGAAATACAAAAAGGAAGGAAGGAGAGGTCTGAAGCAGTTTGTGAGAGACGTCGTGAGAGATTCTGGAACAGGAAGTCTGAAGAGAGGATCGTCTCCAGGTGGCTTTTCCCTCTCAACACTTTGTAGTTTGATCCCGCCTGACGGAGGTTTTACTTGACGAGAGGTCTGGTTTTATCGTCGTCGCCACACTGGTGAGCTTGTACTTTTTTACCTCAGCCATGTACGATGACCAGGCATCGCTCTTGCCTGGCTCTCGCTGAGGAAGAAGGAAACACAAGGGATTAACGTCATAGATGGAAGAAGCACTCAGATCCATGGGCGTCACAGCCATTGAGGGAGGGACACCTTTTCAAATGATTAGTTTAGACTAGACTAGAGCGCTGTGTCCGTGCTTCATTATCAAATCCATTCCACTTGCTTATTGAGAGAACGCCCAAATCAATGAAACTCCGTGCCGTGTTTTCTCTGCTACTTTGTACCAAGGCAGATTCTCAGAGCCGTGCACATGCTGCGTGTTTCTGTGTAGCTGTGTCTTTAGTTGTGAAATGATGCTTGCCACAGTTTCCCCCGCTGCGAGGCTCCGGCGCTAACAGTTCACGAGCGTGCTCCACTAGCACCCGGATATAAGGCGCTGTTATTAACGAGGTGGAGGGAGAGTCCTCTGTCAGACTGAGAGGCTGATAACTAACTACAGCTCACTGAGGTGAAGGACTCTCTGAGGGGTGGAGGAGAGTTCACTTTCATTTTCAATTTTTAAAGATATATATGGTCATGTGCTCTTTTGTTAAAAACACTAAACGCTTTCATATTAAGTTGTGAGTTTAGTGTTTTTGACCCTAACACTGATGCATTAATCAACAACAAGAATCCACAGCTCCTCTCTCTGCTCCAGAGGATTCTAAATATATCCCAACACCATAAATTGTCCCACCCACATTGAGGATGCTTCCTACGCCCATGCTCAGATACCACATCGTCAAAAAACTAATGCAAGTCATAGTACAAATGGCATCAATAATACTTAAAGCCCCAAAATAAAGTACTTGTTATGTCCTATTAAAGAGATATATATAATAATAATGTATTTATTTTGTAGGCGCTTTTACAGGTGCTCAAAGTCGCTTTTCAGAGGTAGGTAAATATAGTTAAAGTCACATTAAAATCGAGCAATACAACAATCACACATTAAAAGCCAGTTTGAAGAGGTGAGCGATGAAATGACTGGATTAGGATTATTAATGCTACTTAAAATGGAAGAAGCACTCAGATCTATTAGTTAAGTAAAAGTAGAATATACCTAAAATAACTGGATACCAACATCGTCAAAACCTAATGCAAGTCATAGTACAAATGGCATCGAAATATACTTAAAGTGCCCAAAAGAAAGTACTTGTGTCCTATTAAAGAATCATATATATGAAATGACTGGATTATTGGTGTGCTATCAAAGCTGGTAAAGGTGCAGCTAGTTTTAATTATGTTATATACTGCGTTGGATTTCCTAAAAACAAAAACAACACTCTCTAAAGAAGAGGGACCAATGAAAACGTTGTCATGTTGCCGTTGTTCAGCATGGAAACATTCATTAGCTAACAATGACATTATTGTTCTATTAATATAAAGGGAGGTCAGGTACTCTTTAAAACAGCTGCTAGTTATGGGTACTTTTTACTGAAGTACATTTCAAAGCCCTCTTTACTTTGACTTGAGTAAGAAGTTTAGTCAGTACTTCTACTTTACCAGAGTATTTTTAAACACGAGTATCTGTACTTCTACTTGAGGAAAGGATGTGTACTTGTATCTTTTAAAAGTGATAGATGCAAGTGTGTAAGTCTATTATCATCATATTTCACCCGTGCAAATGACACACATCACATTGACCCCCCCCCCCCCACTCACTTCTGTCTCGTCTTTCAGCTTCTTCGCAACCATGCCGGTCTTTAGGAACACGCCGCCTCTGCGCTTCCCCACCTGGGTTAGGGATAGAAGACTGAAACCGTTACAGGAGCCCCTGAAGCCGACTGGCAATGAAGGAGAAGACTAAACCAGAAGAAGGTCTACATTCAGCCGCAGCACCACGGCCACCATGAGGGGCATCCCTACCCTCCACTGCTCCCTCAAATATCACCGCTATCTTCCAGCTTCATGTGTTGTATGTCTTACGTTGCAGGAGCTTTGTGTAAAAAGGTGTTTCTGTAGCTCTTGTGCACATGAGAATACAGCTTTTGAATATTGCATACGTGGTGAAATGCAACAAAAATGACTGACATATTTGCCATTATGTCAGGGTGTAATGACACTTGTAAGTAATGTGTGTCACTTAGAGTCATGGTGGTTTATATATGGATATACTTTTTTCTCATCTTAAAACTCCCTGTGAGGGATAAATAAAGTCTTCTTCAAACCCCGTACACAGTTCATTGTTCCCACTGATGTCTGCCTGTCCTTGCAAGTTGTGAAATGCAGCAAAAATGACTGCAATAGTTGCCATTATTTCAGGATGTAATGACTTAGGTGTCATCTTACAACTGCCAAACCCCTTACAAAGCTTGTCACTGGAGGGGGCTTCTTTTCCACTGAAGTCTGTCCTCCTTCCTCCTGCTGATCTTCTCCTCCTGCCGTCGTTTGCTCGCTCTCCTTTTTCCTCTTCTTCTCCTCCTCTTGCTCCATCTTCTTCTTGAACATCTCCATGAAGCTGCCGTCGTTTGCGAAGGCGTTCCCCCGGGCAGAGAGGCTCTGTTTGCGGGTAGATGAGACGGAGAGGCCGGGGATTCGCAGCTTGAATCACTGCTGCTGTTTCCACCTCCACGATACTAATGTGGTGTTTACCGTGAATGCGTTTTGGGTCCATGTTTTCAGGAGAAATGATCACAAACAGGGGAAGTCCAGAGGGTCAAAGTAGTGTCTGTTTATAGAAAAGTATAGTTTTCTTTGGGAGCTGGTTCTAAATGGAGAACACCAGCAATACAATTCAACAAAACTACCGAGAAAATCCACCGTAAGTCCCGTAATGACTACAAAAATAGTCCAGATGGTCAAAAAAGGTCCGTTTTAAGAAGAAATATGGCTTTGTTTGGGAGCTGGCTGTTCGTTGGACCCCACCGACAATATGAAACAAAACAAATCCGGGATAAATCCACCTAAAACGCTTAAATCCAGTTAGAAAAACGCCAGTCCTGTAGCATTAAATCACAAAAACAAAAGCATGCAGGATGCTAACGTGGCTAACCCTTAATGCTAACGTCCGGTTTTAGAAAAAGCCTTTTACGGACCGACAAAACTGAACTTAAAACTCCAAAATCACGTGTGAGATGGAGCAGAGTGTAGTGTGACAGCTATCGGGTGCAGTAAAGTACAAATACCTGCAGCAAATACTGAGAGTTTCGCAGAAATTACCAACGCTTGTCGCTAACTTTAGCCCTTAAGTACTCGCTGTCGGCCATGTTTGTTTTCTCCTGGTGGTGACGTCACGTTGAGGCTTTGGCGCCACCTGCTGTGCCGGAAGTGGAACGGATTATTTTTGTAGTTTTTTTAATATTTTGACAGACTTTCATATGATTGTTTTTAAGATACATTCCGACAAAACTAACCTATGATTTTTTAATAATTTTCCAACATACTCTGTGGCTTTTTCTCATAAATTCTGACATACTGATCAAGATATTTTTGACATTTTTATACTAACAGACTATATACTGTGACTTGGTTCTGAGAAATTCTGAGATACCATACTATTCATTTTTTAACCCATAAGAACCCGGACCCGTTTCTACTTTTGGGGAAATTAAGGGGAACATAATTTAGACTAAATAGACCACCTAGAACACATTTCTGACAGGTAACCCCCCCAGTGTCAAATATCTGAAAAGTGACGTATATGTCCCATTGGGCTTTAATGGTAAAGTAACTCTTATTTATAACTTAATTAATGAGGATGATTTTTTGGTTTAAATTAGTTTGAACATTCTTTGAATTGAAGAATAAAGAACATATCAACTAAATATAATTGAATCAGCTAAATTAACTGAGCAGATCATAATCATATTTGTAATTGTGCATATATGTCACTTTGGGTTTACTGTGAAAGTTTAGGGTTAAAGTCCCGATGTGGCATCAGTGTTGTGGGGGAAACTTCTGTGTAGCAATGCAGGAGGAGTCACCGACTCAAAAGGAGACACGGGGAGAGCTGGAGCTTTGATGTCAAACACTGATGGTTTATTTAGGAGCTTCGACCGGAGAATTCACAAAAACAAGTCAAAGAGTCAGAGGTTCTGACTTCACGGTAGAGTTGCCACGTCAATTCTGAAAAACTCTACCCCAGACCCGTGTATTTAGCTAGTTCAGAGAGAATAATCAACATTGTGCATAACAAGATATAATCATAACACCTCTATCAGCTGACGCCATCAGGCAGGAACAGGGAGACAAACACTGAGAGCACAGCAGCCAAGGCTACAGGTGTGCTCAGTCAGGACAGTTTGAACTGATAAACTGGGTCAAAGTTATGGGCCTTGGAAAATATTTCCCCAACAGCGATGTTTGTCTCATTTGTTTCATATCAATTTGATCAATAAATGTTTCCACAACAGGTTAAATGTAATAAAGGACATGTTATGTAAGCATTTTAATTCTTAAATGGCTTGAATTTGACCTTTAGCAAGAAACAAAAAAGCTTTTGAAATGTAGCTCGTTATGTCACATGTGTTAGCCTGGCACATGGACATCTTGGACATGTTGTCATGGGAACACAAAGTCAAATGACCTGGCCCATGGACATCTTGGACATGTTGTCATGGGAACACAGAATCAAATGACCTGGCACATGGACATCTTGGACATGTTGTCATGGGAACACAGAATCAAATGACCTGGCCCATGGACATCTTGGACATGTTGTCATGGAAACACAAAGTCACATGACCTGGCCCATGACCCACCAGACTGTTCAGGGTGTGTCACTTAGGGACTTCATGAGATACAAACAAGGCTAAAGCTGTATAAGGAACTTTCCAGAACATTTAAAGGTCATGTGTCACGGTGGGTCCTTATGGGTTTTAAGATATTATTGACATACTTATACGATCATCTTTTTCAACATACTATAGTATGACCTTTTTCTACTTTATATACACTATGATTTATTTATGTATTTTTCATCATACCATTTCTCTTTTATGACATTTTTGACGTTCTATTTTATATATTGTTTTGACATACTACACTTTGACTTTCTTTCAGTATAGAGAATTTTCCTATTATTTTACTATATTTCTAGACATACTATAATATGATTCATGCCTTATTTCAACACACTAGACCAGGGGTGTCAAACTCAAATACACAGTGGGCCAAAAATGGGTACTAGTCGAGGGCCGGACTGGTTCAATGTTTATTGCAAAACTTATTGAAATGAACTTATTGCACATATTAAACCTGGAACTAACACAGCTTAAATTATTGCCTATAAAAACATTAAACATTAAATAATCAGTTGCATTCATTTCTTATGGCTCTATCTGCAGAGTCATTTCTTATGATTACATTCTCCACAGGCCAACAACAGCTTCAAAAAACTATTTCCCTCAAAGAACAAACCAAACATGCCCTGTTGTCTCAAGAAAGAAAGTGCAGAAGGAAACATCCATGTAAACTCAGTGTGCTGCTCTGTGATGCTAGTTCAAGCCAGATACTTGGCATCTCATCTTGGGTGCAAGTTCATCAATGTTTGGGGTCAGGCTCTGAGCTGAGGAGACCCTCAGGATGGAGTGAAGGTGTGCGTGCAATATACCGGCGGGCCAGATCTAATAGTAATTAGAAATTATCCTTTGACAAGTGCCATTTTGAATACAACTTTTTTTTACAGGATTCCCTTCAACACATTAACTTCAATGAAAACATTTCTCTACTAAAATATTTTTTTATGGTGATTAATTGTCTCTTTGTTGTAATTTTCTGTCTCTTTGCAGCTGTTTTCCATCTAATTGTAGGACTCTTTAAAGTAAAGACACGACATACTGATATACACCTGAACATCAGCAGGAGAGGACTCTTTAAAGTAAAGACACGACATACCGATATACACCTGAACATCAGCAGGAGAGGACTCTTTAAAGTAAGACACGACATACCGATATACACCTGAACATCAGCAGGAGAGGACTCTTTAAGTAGAGACACTACATACTGATATACACCTGAACATCAGCAGGAGAGGACTCTTTAAAGTAGAGACACTACATACTGATATACACCTGAACATCAGCAGGAGAGGACTCTTTAAAGTAGAGACACTACATACTGATATACACCTGAACATCAGCAGGAGAGGACTCTTTAAAGTAGAGACACTACATACTGATATACACCTGAACATCAGCAGGAGAGGACTCTTTAAAGTAAAGACACTACATACTGATATACACCTGAACATCAGCAGGAGAGGACTCTTTAAAGTAGAGACACTACATACTGATATACACCTGAACATCAGCAGGAGAGGACTCTTTAAAGTAAGACACTACATACTGATATACACCTGAACATCAGCAGGAGAGGACTCTTTAAAGTAGAGACACTACATACTGATATACACCTGAACATCAGCAGGAGAGGACTCTTTAAAGTAGAGACACTACATACTGATACACCTGAACATCAGCAGGAGAGGACTCTTTAAAGTAAGACACTACATACTGATATACACCTGAACATCAGCAGGAGAGGACTCTTTAAAGTAAGACACTACATACTGATATACACCTGAACATCAGCAGGAGAGGACTCTTTAAAGTAAGACACTACATACTGATATACACCTGAACATCAGCAGGAGAGGACTCTTTAAAGTAGAGACACTACATACTGATATACACCTGAACATCAGCAGGAGAGGACTCTTTAAAGTAGAGACACTACATACTGAATACACCTGAACATCAGCAGGAGAGGACTCTTTAAAGTAGAGACACTACATACTGAATACACCTGAACATCAGCAGGAGAGGACTCTTTAAAGTAGAGACACTACATACTGATATACACCTGAACATCAGCAGGAGAGGACTCTTTAAAGTAGAGACACTACATACTGATACACCTGAACATCAGCAGGAGAGGACTCTTTAAAGTAGAGACACTACATACTGATATACACCTGAACATCAGCAGGAGAGGACTCTTTAAAGTAGAGACACTACATACTGATATACACCTGAACATCAGCAGGAGAGGACTCTTTAAAGTAAGACACTACATACTGATATACACGTGAACATCAGCAGGAGAGGACTCTTTAAAGTAGAGACACTACATACTGATATACTGTACACCTGGACATCAGCAGAAATGTAAAGAAAATCTACTTTTGCTGGTGCTGTTGCATTTAACATCAAATAGTTGACTAAAACAAACTTGAAAGAAATAAAATACATAGTGTTGTTTTTTCATTTGTTTATATTTATTATGATAATTGTTGAATGCAAACTTTGTAAACAAGGTAATAAAGTAAGTACTGAAGTAGCTTTAAGTCAGTGTATTGATCAGGGCAGAGCCAGGTGAGCTAAAGTCACTCAATACAAAGGTAACTAGACAAAAACAGGAGGAACAAACGAGAAAGAATTCTAGTGTTATTTTGAATTTGAATTTTTGTATTGATTGTTATTATTAGTTGAATTCTCAGACTAAATCTCTGGTGACTTGAAATTAAAAGCAAGAAGCTAAACTTAGACAGGAGAAACAAACGTGAAATAAATCAAACGTGTCAGTATTGTTATCATTATCATTATTATTTTTTATTGATTGACAAGACTTTAACTTAACAAGAAAACAATGGACTAAACATAAATATAGAAATGTACTATTAAGTAAATATGAAAAATATAAGATACATATAAAAATTGACTATTAACTAAACATGATAAATATAACATAAATATAAAAATGAACTATTAAGTAAATATGAAAAATATAACTTAAATATGAAAATGAACACTATAAACCAAACATGACGATATAACATAAACCTGATAACTTGTAATGACTAAATGTTCCTCTTATTTAGGGGTGCTAGAAGCAAAGGAATAGTTTATTTATTTTAAAATTAAGGTTGTTTTTTTGCCCCTAGTGGCTAAAACTGCACATCACTGTGAGTCTCTTCTGGAACCTTTGTTGATGTCTAACCAGATCTAATAACTGTTAAGTGTTTAAATATATATCCTGACTGGCTGTGAGTATATGTTGTTGCTCACTCACTTTGAGCTTTAGACTGTACTTGAAATGTTTTAATGTCTTACTAATTTTTGATGTTGTGAGTTTGTTTTTTAAAGTTTTTAAAGCCGATGTCAGGGCTGCCTTTGAGTCTTATGTTTTCCTTTTTAGTCATCGTTGATGTTTGGGCGGATACAAGAAAAGGAATTGATGAATCTTCTCCACCGTGGTGTTGTCCTCCTCTGCGTTGTTGGGATCGGCTCATTGGTTTGCTCAGGTGGATCCACCCTCACTTCCTGTTCCACCTCCAACTCCACCTTTACCACGCAGAGTGCCTGTGTGGTTTTTTCAGCTGTTTCTTCAGCAAGGCGGCTATCTCTGCATCCTTTTCCTCAACACAACGTTCCTTCTGTTGTTCCAGTTCCTGGTTTCTTCATGCAAAGCGACTATCTCTGCATCCTTTTCCTCAACACAACGTTCCTTCTGTTGTTCCAGTTCGTGGTTTCTCTCATGCAAAGCAACTATCTCTGCATCCTTCTCCTCCACACAACGTTCCTTCTGTTGTTCCAGTTCGTGGTTTCTCTCATGCAAAGCGACTATCTCTGCATCCTTCTCCTCCACACAACGTTCCTTCTGTTGTTCCAGTTCGTGGTTTCTCTCATGCAAAGCGACTATCTCTGCATCCTTCTCCTCACACAACGTTCCTTCTGTTGTTCCAGTTCGTGGTTTCTCTCATGCAAAGCAACTATCTCTGCATCCTTCTCCTCCACACAACGTTCCTTCTGTTGTTCCAGTTCGTGGTTTCTCTCATGCAAACGACTATCTCAAAATGTTTCACCTCAAGACAACGCAACTTCTCTTGTTTGAGTTCCTGGTTTGTCTTTTGCAAGGCAGCCATCTCTGCATCCTTCTCCTCAACACAGGGTTCTTTCAGTTGTTTGAGATCCTGGTTTGCCTTTCTCAAGGTGGCCATCACTGCTTTGTCCTTCTCGTGCATCTTGAGGAGCTTTCCATATTTCATGTTCAGTTCCTCATTGTTTCCGCGCAAGACTTTCTGCTCAATTTCCAGGGCATTCATTTTCACATCGTGCCTCACTTCTGGTTCCACTTTCACCTCCACAACCTCTTCTTGTCCACCTTCTCCTCACCACACAACGTTCCTTCTCTTGTTTCAGTGTTTGGTTTTCCTTCAGCAAAGCAGATCTCTGCATCTTTTCCTCAACGCAACGCAACGAGTTCCTGTTTGCAACCTCTTTCCTCCTTAACACAACGTTCCTTCAGTTGTGTGAGTTCCTGGTTTCTATCACGCAGAGCAGCTATCTCTACAGATTTCCTCAAGACAACGCTCCTTTTGTTGTTTGAGTTCTTGGTTAGTCTTTTGCAAGGCAGCTATCTCTACAGATTTCTCCTCAAGAAAACGCAACTTTTGTTGTTTGAGTTCCTGGTTTGTTGTTTGCAAGGCGGCATCTTTGCCTCCTCCTTAACACAACGCTCCTTCAGTTGTGTGAGTTCCTGTTTCCATCACGCAGAGCAGCTATCTCTACAGATTTCTCCTCAAGACAACGCTCCTTTGTTGTTTGAGTTCTTGGTTAGTCTTTTGCAAGGCAGCTATCTCTACAGATTTCTCCTCAAGACAACGCAACTTTGTTTTTTGAGTTCCTGGTTTGTTGTTTGCAAGGCGGCCATCTTTGCCTCCTCCTTAACACAACGCTCCTTCAGTTGTGTGAGTTCCTGGTTTCTATCACGCAGAGCAGCTATCTCTACAGATTTCTCCTCAAGACAACGCTCCTTTTGTTGTTTGAGTTCTTGGTTAGTCTTTTGCAAGGCAGCTATCTCGGCTTCGACCTTCATGTGTGACCTCTGGAGGTTTCTGTATTTCATGTTCAGGTCCTCATTGTTGACGCGCAAGACGTTCTGCTCAATTTCCTGGGCTTTCACTTTCACATTGTGCTTAAACTGCAAAGCTGATTCCTCTGTATATGCTTTGAGCATCGCTTCCTTTTAGCGCCTTCAATCTCAAGCTTATCGCTTAAAGTCCTCTCCTGCTCCAGCAACAACTTTTTCCTGATTTTCTTTTTGCAGAATCTCGAGCTTGACTGCCAGCTCATCTCTATTGTTCATCTCCATCTCTACTGCTGTGACGAAATGACCTGTTGTTTAGCAAACTAAATGTAATTGTTCGACTGAATTAACGTCACAAAAATCCCACAAAAGTTGAGTTCACTTGTGAAGATTATCTCGCTAAAAAACACTGCAAGTATCCCTGATGTTTGCTTGCAACAAAACCTATTTCTGCAATGATCTGACACTAGCTGGACAAATTGCTTCTGCCTGCTGCTCTGGTGCTCTGATGCTCTGATGAATTCTCGAAGATCAATGCAGAATTCAGAATTCTACATGAAGGCAAAAGATGATGTCATAATTCTGAAGGTTCCATTCCAAATAAGGAGTGAAGGACATCAGCTGACAGGAAGTAAGAATGGAACCATGCTGTTGCCTAGCAACGCAATTGTGTTTAGATAATATAAAGAAATGTAAACAATCGAAATGCTTTATTAATTCCAATGGGAAGTAAGCAACATGTTCTATTATTAGTACAGCGGATAAGCTCTCATATTATAACAATTGTGCATTTTATGAGAAAAGCATGACATTTCTAACATAGTTAGTGCATACCATAAGGTTTATTTTCAGATGTGGAGGGAAGTCAGATTTGACCTGTGAGGACCGTGAGAGGTCAAATCCAAGATGGCCACCAGTCTCTCGGGTCAAATGTTCAAACACGCTTAATTTTGGAACCAAACATTGTAGAAAAACATTTAAGGTGTCATATCCAACTAAATTAGGGATGCCCAATCATTTGGTGATACTTTTGAGATCGCCAGAATTCAAGAAAATGAATTTAGTTGAAGATAAAGGTAGAAATTGACCAAAAATAAGCTGTCAATCAGTTGAAATTGTGTGTGTGTGTGATGTGGTAAATTAGGGATGCCCAATCATTTGATGATACTTTTGAGATCGCCAGAATTCAAGAAAATGCATTTAGGTGAAGATAAAGGTAGAAATTGACCAAAAATAAGCTGTCAATCAGTTGAAATTTGAAAAATGTGTGTGTGTGTGGTATATTCCAGTGGATTTATGGTCACCCAGCGCTAGCATTACTACAGAGACTGGAGGAATATGGCTTTACTTGGCACAGTCTGCATGCTGATGAAAACATTTGTTTTTGTCTTCAAATACATACTAACATGATTGTGACGAGCATCATATTTGTTCCCCGCCCAACTCTAAGTCTAAGTGCTTGAACTCCGTGACAGGAGGATGAAGTATGTATAAATGGATGGAACTATCAACAAAACAACAGCGTTTTATTCCCCAATGTCATATTTAATAGAAAAAATAATAATAATGTAAACCAAAGAGGGAGATGGAAAACAGTTCCATGTAGAGCACAAACAGCTCTCTTAACCCTCGCTGTTAACAAAGGGCTGCACTCAACTATAAGGTTCACCGCTGTCCCTTTCCACTTATAGAGGGTTGGGGTTCGATTCCCTGCCTGTCCACCTATAAAGCCAAGGTAGCGCAGCTTTTTTTCTGTTCTTTAGTGGCTCACATGGACATTTAGAGGTCATGCAAAGAAAGGGTTATGTATGTTGTGTGTGTGAGTGCAGAGAGAACATTGGCAAAGGGGATTTGTTTGTCCTAGCATGGCTGTACAATTACAAATACAAAGGTTTACCCATTTAGACTCCATGGCATGGAGAAAAAAACTCATTTTAAATGACTCTAAGGATATAACAAGTTTTAGAAAATTGAAAGATTGATGGATTTTTGCCCACATGCGGTAAACATCTTAATTGAATTTCTATGTGCAACATGAGGACAATAACCACAAGTGTACTCACAGTACCTTTTTTCTCTGGCACTGAAGTTGCAAGGTTTCAGCATGTTGTCCCTCTCTAAACCTTTCTGTTCCCCATTCTTCTTTCTCCAATAAGTGGTGCATCATTATTTTTCTATTAAATATGACATTGGGGAATAAAACGCTGTTGTTTTGTTGATAGTTCCATCCATTTATACATACTTCATCCTCCTGTCACGGAGTTCAAGCACTTAGAGAGTTGGGCGGGGAGCAAATATTATGCTCGTCACAATCATGTAAGTATGTATTTGAAGACAAAAACAAATGTTTGCTTCAGCATGCAGACTGTGCCAAGTAAAGCCATATTCCTCCAGTCTCTGTATTAATGCTAGCGCTGGGTGACCACACACACACCAAATTTCAACTGATTGACAGCTTATTTTTGGTCAATTTCTACCTTTATCTTCACCTAAATGCATTTTCTTGAATTCTGGCGATCTCAAAAGTATCATCAAATGATTGGGCATCCCTAATTTAGTTGGATATGACACCTTAAATGTTTTTCTACAATGTTTGGTTCCAAAATTAACGTGTTTGAACATTTGACCCGAGAGACTGGCGGCCATCTTGGATTTGACCTCTCACGGTCCTCACAGGTCAAATCTGACTTCCCTCCACATCTGAAAATAAACCTTATGGTATGCTCTAACTATGTTAGAAATGTCATGCTTTTCTCATAAAATGCACAATTGTTGTGCTTATCCGCTGTACTAATATACAGTATTGATTGTCCTTCCTCCTTATCTTCCAACCATTTGGACGCAGACTTGCATTTCCCATAACGATGTTGCTTAGCAACCGGCGTAAACGGAGCCCGCGCGCTATCAAGCAGTGAGCGTGCGATGTCCTGTTCAGATGACGTCAAATCCAACGGGATGCCATAAATAAACTACACAGAATCACACTACACACCTACGCAATGATTACATTCAGGCAGACTGTAGAATACAACCTCTTTGGACAATTTATATACTTATTGAAAACAGCTACAAAATGTAATACCTTGGAAAAACGCGGTTAATACCCTTCATTTTCGCTAAATTGATTCATCAACTTTTAACACTTTTTAAGACCCCGCGGACACCTGAGAAAGTTGTGTGACAGAAAACAATGCTTTCAACATTTCACTCCACTGATCAGCCCAAAGGACGTGAGAAATCTGACTAATGAGCGTGGCCTTAGATCCTGACACTATTAAAGTGCATCCACAACAAGAAGCAAGGTGATAAAACCTGGGTCAGCCTTCTTTCTCACGCCCTTTGGACAAGTGTTCAGAACCGCTTGGAGTCATTACTCACCAAAAAGAAAACAACCAGACCAACATTCTTATCGTACGATCCCATTTATTTGTAGTGCAAAGTAGAACAGACAGGACTACGGATCTTCTTCTTCTCAGACCCCCGTGTGAAGTATGCTTTAATCTACGAGACCTTTATAGAATTCAACAAAACACACACAAACTAAAAACCTTCAAATGCGCAGCAAAGGATAGTGACGTAACACTATAAATATGAACTCAAACAGCAGTAGAAACACATCAAAAAACACAGCAGGATCTATGGTCTACGTAGTCCATCGCACACACACTCACAGGGATGGAGAAGTCAAACGGTAGCTCTGATCTGGGACTAAAATGACTACATGAGGTGAAAACGGGAAAATTAAACAGTAGTAAATAAAGTGTTGGTATTAAAACCTTATCCGACTTCCTGTCAACACACATTTAACAGATTTCCAGCGTATTGGTGAAGACATGTCCTTCCAGTTTATAGTGTCAATGAGGTCTAGCAGCGGTAAACAGCCATTAGCTGAGTCATCATTATTATTATTAGTGTTTTTATCATAATGGACTCCAGTGTATTCCAGTAAGAAACTAGACTTGATTGGCAATTAAAGCCCTCCTAAAGTGCATTAAAAGGTCCAAACCCTCAAAAACCCTGTTTCAATCTTAGGAAGGGAGACGGGAAGCGAATCAAAAAAAAAAATATATATATATGTAGAGATCATTAGTATGTCATATATATGATGCTTTAAAATCAGTCTCCACCATAGAGGGAGGTTGTTTTCTTCGAGGCACGAAACAACGTCACTCTATATGAAAGTGCTTCGGTGTATCTGTATGCACATTTTTAACCAATTCCTATAATGAGTTTTAGAGAGAAAATAGTTCCAAAAGGGTTAAAAAAAAAAAGACTAAAGCCATTAACACAACTTTTTCGAGCATCTTCAAATTAAAACAAATCCAAACGCATGATCAAGACGATAAAATAAAAGCATTGAGGGAAAAACCACTCGGATGTACCAGTCTGTGTGGCTTCAAGTCTTTTGAGCACTCATTATAGTAAATGTAAAAGCCCCTAATAACTCCTCTCTAGTCTAACATTCTTCAACTGTAACCTTAACAAAAATAGTTTCATTCTGTTCTAGAGCGTAAAAGACCAACCATAAAGAAACAGGATGGAGTCACGAGGCTACAGAGGAAATAAAAGTCACCTTAGAAGGTGATTCAGGCTCTTTCAGGACTTTAAAACTCCATTTTATTCTGCTTTGAGGAGTTTATTCTGTGTCCTCAGGCTCCACAGAGAAATGAATCATCGCGTACCATTGACAGCCAGCAGGGGGCAGCAGCAGCAGCAGGGTTGAAATCCTCTCTGAGGGGCAGAGGAAATTAAGGCAAAGTTACGGGGGAGTTCAGGTGCTTCTCCTGGTTCCTCTCAGAGTCTCTTTTATCTGGGGTGGTGTCGGATGAGGCCTCTCTTGGCGTTGGTGGACTGTCTCTGCTGAGCGAGAAAGACATCGCCTGCTTAGACGGACCGAGACGCTCCCCGGAGACTTTCTGATGCAACGCCATGCCCTGAGGAAGAGAAGGGGAGAAAATGAGGAAGAAGTTATGAATGTATTGTCTCTACTTTAAAGAGTCCTCTCCTGCTGATGTTCAGGTGTATATCAGTATGTAGTGTCTCTACTTTAAAGAGTCCTCTCCTGCTGATGTTCAGGTGTATATCAGTATGTGGTCTCTACTTTAAAGAGTCCTCTCCTGCTGATGTTCAGGTGTATATAGTTGTAGTGTCTCTACTTTAAAGAGTCCTCTCCTGCTGATGTTCAGGTGTATATCAGTATGTAGTGTCTCTACTTTAAAGAGTCCTCTCCTGCTGATGTTCAGGTGTATATCAGTATGTAGTGTCTCTACTTTAAAGAGTCCTCTCCTGCTGATGTTCAGGTGTATATCAGAATGTAGTGCTCTACTTTAAAGAGTCCTCTCCTGCTGATGTTCAGGTTTATATCAGTATATAGTGTCTCTACTTTAAAGAGTCCTCTCCTGCTGATGTTCAGGTGATATCAGTATGTAGTGTCTCTACTTTAAAGAGTCCTCTCCTGCTGATGTTCAGGTGTATATCAGTATGTAGTGTCTCTACTTAAAGAGTCCTCTCCCGCTGATGTTCAGGTGTATATCAGTATGTAGTGTCTCTACTTTAAAGAGTCCTCTCTGCTGATGTTCAGGTGTATATCAGTATGTAGTGTCTCTACTTTAAAGAGTCCTCTCCTGCTGATGTTCAGGTGTATATCAGTATGTAGTGTCTCTACTTTAAAGAGTCCTCTCTGCTGATGTTCAGGTGTTTATCAGTATGTAGTGTCTCTACTTTAAAGAGTCCTCTCCTGCTAATGTTCAGGTGTAGATCAGTATGTAGTGTCTCTACTTTAAAGAGTCCTCTCCTGCTGATGTTCAGGTTGTATTCAGTATGTAGTGTCTCTACTTTAAAGAGTCCTCTCCTGCTGATGTTCAGGTGTATATCAGTATGTAGTGTCTCTACTTTAAAGAGTCCTCTCCTGCTGATGTTCAGGTGTATATCAGTATGTAGCGTCTCTACTTTAAAGAGTCCTCTCCTGCTGATGTTCAGGTGTATATCAGTATGTAGCGTCTCTACTTTAAAAGAGTCCTTCCTGATGATGTTCAGGTGTATATCAGTATGTAGTGTCTCTACTTTAAAGAGTCCTCTCCTGATGATGTTCAGGTGTATATCAGTATGTAGTGTCTCTACTTTAAAGAGTCCTCTCCTGCTGATGTTCAGGTGTATATCAGTATGTAGTGTCTCTACTTTAAAGAGTCCTCTCCTGCTGATGTTCAGGTGTATATCAGTATGTAGTGTCTCTACTTTAAAGAGTCTCCTGCTGATGTTCAGGTGTATATCAGTATGTAGTGTCTCTACTTTAAAGAGTCCTCTCCTGCTGATGTTCAGGTGTATATCAGTATGTAGTGTCTCTACTTTAAAGAGTCCTCTCCTGATGATGTTCAGGTGTATATCAGTATGTAGTGTCTCTACTTTAAAGAGTCCTCTCCTGCTGATGTTCAGGTGTATATCAGTATGTAGTGTCTCTACTTTAAAAAGTCCTCTCCTGATGATGTTCAGGTGTATATCAGTATGTAGTGTCTCTACTTTAAAGAGTCCTCTCCTGCTGATGTTCAGGTGTATATCAGTATGTAGTGTCTCTACTTTAAAGAGTCCTCTCCTGCTGATACACTCTTAAACTCACCATGTTGTACCAGGCGGTGATGATGAGTTTCTCTTCCTGGTCGTGTCGGACTCGGCTCTTCTCGTAGTCGTGCTGAAACACATCAGCGTTCATTAGTCATTAGTTTTTTATAAAAGCAGCTTCACAGGGTTCATCGTTTATCTCTTGAGGTCAGAGACTTCGTACCTCGAGGTGTTGGAGCTTCTTCTCTTCTCCGTCAGCTGGTTCTTCAGAGCCTGAATCTCCGGAGCCCCGGGCCCGGCTGCTGCTTCGGGTCCAGGGTTTTGATCACCTGAGAAACAGTTACTTTATCATTTTATAGAGATGGCAAAGTACACACATCCTTTACTCAAGTAGAAGTACAGATACTCGTGTTTAAAAATACTCTGGTGAAAGTAGAAGTACTGACTAAACTTCTTTACTCAAGTGAAAGTAAAGAGGGCTTTGAAATGTACTTCAGTAAAAAGTACCCATAACTAGCAGCTGTTTTAAAGAGTACCTGACCTCCCTTTATATTAATAGAACAATAATGTCATTGTTAGCTAATGAAGTTTCCATGCTGAACAACGGCAACATGACAACGTTTCATTGGTCCCTCTTCTTTAGAGAAGACCAGGAAATGATGGATACACGGATCGTGTTCAAATCAATAGGCACGCAATGACTCTAAATAATAATGATCACGCCACCAAACACACATTCAAACTAAAGGAACCAGCCTGTTTGGGAAATGTAAGAAGTAGAAAGTACAGGTATTTGGGTTCAACATGTAAGAAGTAGAAAGTACAGGTATTTGTGTTAAAATGTAAGAAGTAGAAAGTACAGGTATTTGTGTTCAAATGTAAGAAGTAGAAAGTACAGGTATTTGGTTCAAAGTGTAAGAAGTAGAAAGTACAGGTATTTGGTTCAAAGTGTAAGAAGTAGAAAGTACAGGTATTTGGTTCAAAATGTAAGAAGTAGAAAGTACAGGTATTTGTGTTCAACATGTAAGAAGTAGAAAGTACAGGTATTTGTGTTCAACATGTAAGAAGTAGAAAGTACAGGTATTTGTGTTCAAATGTAAGAAGTAGAAAGTACAGGTATTTGTGTTCAACATGTAAGAAGTAGAAAGTACAGGTATTTGTTCAAATGTAAGAAGTAGAAAGTACAGGTATTTGTGTTCAAAATGTAAGAAGTAGAAAGTACAGGTATTTGTGTTCAAAATGTAAGAAGTAGAAAGTACAGGTTTTGTGTTCAAATGTAAGAAGTAGAAAGTACAGGTATTTGTGTTCAACATGTAAGAAGTAGAAAGTACAGGTATTTGTGTTCAAAATGTAAGAAGTAGAAAGTACAGGTATTTGTGTTCAACATGTAAGAAGTAGAAAGTACAGGTATTGTGTTCAAAATGTAAGAAGTAGAAAGTACAGGTATTTGTGTTCAACATGTAAGAAGTAGAAAGTACAGGTATTTGGGTTCAAACATGTAAGAAGTAGAAAGTACAGGTATTTGTGTTCAACATGTAAGAAGTAGAAAGTACAGGTATTTGTGTCAAAATGTAAGAAGTAGAAAGTACAGGTATTTGTGTTCAACATGTAAGAAGTAGAAAGTACAGGTATTTGTGTTCAACATGTAAGAAGTAGAAAGTACAGGTATTTGTGTTCAACATGTAAGAAGTAGAAAGTACAGGTATTTGTGTTCAAAATGTAAGAAGTAGAAAGTACAGGTATGTGTTCAACATGTAAGAAGTAGAAAGTACAGGTATTTGTGTTCAAAATGTAAGAAGTCAAAGTAAAAAGTCGTTGAAAAATAAGTAGTGGAGTAAAGTACTGATACCAGAGAAATGTACTTGAGTACAGTAACAAAGTATTTGTACTCCACTACTTCCCACTCTGACTATTTTTGCTGTATTCTCATTTTAATTTGTATTCTATTTTATTTATATTTTATTTTAAATACTCTTTGTCAAAATCTGGCGCCTACATTACCATAATGCAACTGTTGGACCAACAATATTAAGTCATATTTTAAAGGGAACAAAGTAGATGGACCAGTCTTAGTTTTGTTTAAAGCTTTTTAGTTTTCAGCCACGCTTTAGTCGGTCTTTTTTCTACCGTCAAGTTTTAAGAGTTACTGAAGTGTTTGTTCAAACTGTAAATACATTATGTGTAAATGTGAGTTTCACTGACCGTCCTCGCCTTCTCCACGTATCGTTTGTATCGCTCCTCCATCTGCTTCATGTCCGCGTCCTCTTCTTCAGACTCTCCTGGAGCTCATCGATCTTCTTCAACACTGAGAGAGAGGACAAATAAACATGTGAATATCATCTCAAAGAGGCAGCCATTACAGAATACAAGAGCGTGAGGAGTTTGTTTATACACAACTTAGAATCAGTCATATTTTTGTATATCAATTTGACACTCATGTTAAATTTTTTGTATTATTGTTTTACACATTCGAAATAAATCTAATCAAAGAGCGTGACATTAAGAGTCTAGTCGCATCCCCCTCAGTGTACACATCTGCATATCCTTCTACTGTTATGCCGTCTGTCATTTTCTTTATAGATGAGAGTAACACCTACGTCACTTCCGGGCAAAAAAGTACGGCTCCGCCCACTTTTGGGGAAAACAAAGCTGTCATTTGAATGGCGGTTGTGTTTGGGATAAGTGAAAAAACATATTGGGGTACATATGGTATCTTGCTCCTTCTTGATTGAAGAAACGACTCACTCTTGCCGTCCACTTTGGGCTCCAGATCGTCGATGACCTCTCTCTTCTTTTGCAGATCAGAGTGAGCTTCATGGAGCTCTCTCTGAAACAGATACACATCAGGAGAGAGGTTCACTTTAGTTTGGGACCAACATGGATACATATTAGCCGCTTTCACACCAAGTACTTTGCCGTACTTAGTTCCCAGTACTTATTCCCCCCCGAACTCTTTAGTCCCTGGAACTGTCTAGTAAATCACGTTTCTCACCGGAATAAGTCCCTGAGGGAAGATTACGCAAATGAAGCCGCTGACGTCACTTCTTCTTCTTCTTCTGCTTTGGGTTTACTGGCAGGCCGCAAACCACTTCACGGCGTATACTGCCACCCGAAGTCCCCGGCCGGAAGTCCCCGGAGTTGGGGACTGGCTTCAGTAGAAGCTGCTGGGACTCCCAGCAGCTTCTACTGAAGCCTTCAGAGTAAATCACCAGAACGCCGACACCTCCTCATCTCCACCGCTCCCATGTTTTCTTTTGTGTTGCCATAAGTTAGTCTCTCTGCGTTGGTGCGTGGGTTAAAGCTAATAATGCTAGCAAATACAATGGCGGTTTTACGGGGCGTGGTTTGCCCAGCCAATCAGAAATTGGAACCTTTTCCTCCCAGGAAAGTACCTGCTCTCTAGCAGGGACTAAAAAGGGGGAAAAGGTTCCCGAAAAAAGTTCTAGTTCCAGATCTTTTTGGTGAGAACGCAAAATCCCAGGAACTATCGGAACTATTCCTGGGAAAAGTACTCCGGTGTGAAAGCGCCTATTGACCTTTAATTTGGTTGAGTGCTTATTTTTAAGCATCTTTGAGCACTGGGAAAAGCACTATATACAGATTACATAATATTATTGATAAAAAAAATGTATGATGTTTTTAGACTAGGACTTATGTTTCTTATAAATAACTATATATTGCCCTTCAATCGTGTTTTATTGTCAGAGTTTATCTAATTTTTTTTATCTTCACGGTTACTGTATATTTTCTACTTTTAAATCCAAAGTCTAAACGTGAGGTTTAGATTATTTCCCTCTCTCAATCAAAATGGAACTGCATGAAATAAAACGGCACATTTGTCTTGTAGTAAATAAAAAGGGATCACTGTGAAACGTGACGTATGATAGTACACGTTGAAGATCCAATGGGGATACTGGATGGCGGTTCCGATGATCTCAATCAGTAAGGCATGATGCAGACCCAACGTTGCTCTGATTGGCTGTAGGTCTATTCAATTGCATTCGGAGGCATTTTGATCTGACCGCGGCCGCGCTGATATTATAACGCCAGAGAATTTCCACACCTTCAGTGTATAAAACTCCCCCACTACTTAGACTATTCCTTGCACCCCTCTTCTAGCATAACCCCGAATGGTCTCAACCATATTGCATCAGTAACGTGCACTTGTTGTTACAGCAGGATCAGTTTGTGTGTTGTGGACACGACCCGTATATTTTCGCAAGCCGTGTTCTCAACATTTAGCATTTTGCTTATTTAATTTAATTTGCTTACTTTAACATCATTTTCATGGTGGGGCTAAGGTGGGGCTAAGGTGGGGCTAAGGTGGGGCTAAGCTTCTTGGTATGACTGTAGCCTACCCCAGCCATACCCTGGCGCCGCCACTGATTACCCAAGAAGGCGGGGTAGTACTGTTAGTATTTCCGGTTCATGAAGTTACCTTTTTTTGTATGAAAAAGTGCTATAAAGTTTATACGTGTCGACCACAGGAAGCCAGCAAGCTAATGCTAATGTGAGTGCTAATGTGGATGCTAATGCGAGTGCTAATGGTGATGGTAATTAAAGAACATCTGGATGAAACAGGGGTACTTACAGATGCTCCTCCAGCTTTTTCTTCAGTAAGGACGACTTCAAAAGGAGAAGAGAAAACATATTAAACTCAAACTAAACACAATGCTTTCTAATTAAAACACAAACACAGTAAAAGCTGGTAGAGAGTTGAATCATGGGCCGGGTGTTGGAGGGCCGTACTTACGATGGCCTGATTTTGGCGGGAGATCGGAGGAGGCGACGCAGAGAGACAGAGAGGGAAGTTAGAGTCAATCACCACGGCACACATGGGTTAAATACATCCCACACAACATGAACCACACACTGCTACTAAACATGCCATGCATCCAGAGCTGGAACTACAGTATTTTAATCATCGGTTCATCCATTTTTTAGATCCCTTGTTGAATATTTTAGTCTAAAAAAAGGCAGAAAATAGTGAAAAATGTCACAGTTTCTCCAAGTCCAAGGTGATGTCTTTAAGGGGCTTGTTTCCCAAAGAAACCCCCCAGAATATTCAGTTAAATATGAAAAGAAACTGAGAAAATCTGCTGATTATTGGCTAAAGAAAAGCAGTTATTTATGAAGAATTACTTCAGCAATTAATCAATTATAAAAGAAAACATTATTTTCTTGTTGAAGAAATATTTGATTAGTTGATTTATCACAAGATTCATTCAAAAAATAGATGTTACCAATTATTTAGAGATTTTAAGATGCAAAGTCTCACATATCTTTGCATTTTAAGACTTTTAAAAGCTTTAGACTGACATGTGAAGACCTTATTTTAGATTATTTTAATACATTTCTGTCTTTTTCAAACTTTCTCCTGGTTGCAGCTGTGCATGCATCTGGTCAATCAGTTACACATTGTCAAGTGTTATGCACACTGTCAATATTCTGTCAACAGGACATCAGAAAAGAGAGGAGAAGGAGATGAGAATCTGTCTCCACTCACGTCCTCAGTTTTGCCGTCCTGATCGTGCAGAGCTTTCTGAAGCTCCTCGATCTGAGAACGCAGCTCTGAGATCTGCTGCTGGTCCAACCTGAGAGACAAACACCAGAGAGAGGAGACGTTAGGGACAGAAAGAACATGTTTAAAGGGGACCTATCATGCAAAATGCACTTTTGTACGTCTTTTATACATGAATATGTGTCCCCGGTGTTCCAGGGAACTCACCAAGTGTCAGAAAACACAACCCTCTCTATTTTCCTCCATACCCAAATCTCTAAAAAAGGGGCTGCAACGGATCTGATAAAAACTGATCCAGATTTGAACACTGTCCTGACGTCAGGACGGTGGCGCTACGGCTATTGGGCCAACTCCACCAATCAGGAGGAGACAGCCACGGCCATTGCCGTTCGAAAGCGCTGGAGACGCTGTAGTACATATGCCAGGCCTCTAGGTGGTGCTGTTCTCACAGAATCTGCCCTTGCTAAAACAGAGCTAGAAATTGTCAAATTGAGCGAAATGAGGCATGGCTAAAATGCATGATCTGTTTGGTATTTTGAGAAAAAAAAAGTATAAATATGCCTTATATAGGTATGGTCCTACACTATATTATTCAAATATAGCATGATAGGTCCACTTTAAAGTAATCAAAAAGGACGAGGGTTAGTGTGGACATAGCAAAGAAAAGGGAGGAAGATGGAAGTTGATGCTGTGGGTGGAAAGATGTATGCAAAGTATCGGGTTTCATTTTAGTTTCTTTACCGAGTGAATGAGGGTTCAAATACCTTATGTACAATATTTCAACTTAATTCTCATTTCTACAATAGAGATGAGATCAGTACAATATCTAATTGCAATTACTTTGACAGATATTGTGATATGACTCACGATATTGGAGGGGTTTATCAATTAGTCATCATTATTGAAGGATGTATTAAACAAAGTCTGTCATCCATATTGTGATTTTATTGTTTTTCTTAGTCTTCTTGTTTTTAAGTAACGTTTCCGTGTGTACTCCCTTATTTGACCAGTTTTGCAATATATACATGTTTTTTAAATTTGATAGTTATACAGGCAATTCTTCTTGTAAACCTCTGACTATAAACGATTTGTCGTCCAGTTGGTCATGTGACTTTCAAAGAGGCAGTTTGTTAATTCAGGAACATGAGAATATACTAAATATATATACAAAGTATCATGTGGGTCTCTGTACATTTTCCCCCCTCCACAACTCTACTGGGTGATGATGATGATCAGGCTTCCCACACCCTGGTGTTGCAAAGGACACACACACACGCACACAAAGGACACACACACACGCACACGCATCCCACCCACATGTCCACATGCCCACACAAACACACACACAGTCGTGGACAATCTGGCTTTCTGCAGTCCCGCCCACACACACACAGTCCAGAGGGTGAGTTGACATTTAGGCAGATCTCACTCCCACCGGCAGCCAACAAGCAGCTTAATGAACACACACTGTGGTGTTGATGAACACACACACACACACACTGCGGCGCCTCGCAGGGGAAAGATCACTCAACACAACGAGAACTAGCACTGCATGTCCACAACACACCATGCTTGTGTACAATGAGGGTTGTGGAGGAACAGCTAGGACATTTGATTTAAAAAACTGATAACGTTATGACCCAGCAATAGCATTTAGGTCTTGTTTTCTAAGAGTTCCTATTCAACATTAGCCTCCTTTAGCTTAGCGGTGGTGACGTGAAGTCATGTGACCGTGCTGTAGTTCCTCTATAGCCCAACATTAGCCTCCTTTAGCTTAGCGGTGGTGACGTGAAGTCATGTGACCGTGCTGTAGTTCCTTATAGCCCAACATTAGCCACCTTTAGCTTAGCGGTGGTGACGTGAAGTCATGTGACCGTGCTGTAGTTCCTTTATAGCCCAACATTAGCCACCTTTAGCTTAGCGGTGGTGACGTGAAGTCATGTGACCGTGCTGTAGTTCCTTTATAGCCCAACATTAGCCACCTTTAGCTTAGCGGTGGTGACGTGAAGTCATGTGACCGTGCTGTAGTTCCTTTATAGCCCAACATTAGCCACCTTTAGCTTAGCGGTGGTGGCGTGAAGTCATGTGACCATGCTGTAGTTCCTTTATAGCCCAACATTAGCCACCTTTAGCTTAGCGGTGGTGACGTGAAGTCATGTGACCATGCTGTAGTTCCTTTATAGCCCAACATAGCCACATTTAGCTTAGCGGTGTTGACGTGAAGTCATGTGACCGTGCTGTAGTTCCTTTATAGCCCAACATTAGCCACCTTTAGCTTAGCGGTGGTGACATGAAGTCATGTGACCGTGCTGTAGTTCCTTTATCGCCCAACATTAGCCACCTTTAGCTTAGCGGTGGTGACATGAAGTCATGTGACCGTGCTGTAGTTCCTTTATAGCCCAACATTAGCCGCCTTTAGCTTAGCGGTGGTGACGTGAAGTCATGTGACCGTGCTGTAGTTCCTTTATAGCCCAACATTAGCCACCTTTAGCTTAGCGGTGGTGACATGAAGTCATGTGACCGTGCTGTAGTTCCTTTATCGCCCAACATTAGCCACCTTTAGCTTAGCGGTGGTGACATGAAGTCATGTGACCGTGCTGTAGTTCCTTTATAGCCCAACATTAGCCGCCTTTAGCTTAGCGGTGGTGACGTGAAGTCATGTGACCGTGCTGTAGTTCCTTTATAGCTTTTAACTCCTGGATGTTTTGCTCTTGTCAGTGTTGTTGAGTCAAGTTGGTAACAGACATTTTAGCAACATTGCCAGAAAACGGTCAGACATGTTGACCGGCACCAGAAACGTAGTCACACACACACTTGCATTCTCTCTCTCTCTCTCTCTCTCTCTCTCTCTCTCTCCCTCCCTCTACCTGTTCTGAGTCTCCAGGGCGTTCTTGCTGCGCTGAGCCTCCTCCAGCTCGGCCTGAACCTCCACCACTCTCTGCCGGTACGTCTCCTCCTGACACACAGCATCTTGTTCTCGCTCTGCAGACGCACCACCGTCTCCCTGGAAGAACAGAAGAAGAACAAGGAGAAGAGAGGGGGTCAATGAAAGGGGGGAGAAAGAAAGTAGAGGATAGATGAAATGGGAATGTTGAGCATTTTTCCGACAACGCCCCGGCCAAATATACATGACATCTGTTGCTAAAGCACTGTTGAAGATAAATATAGGGCTGCTGATATCATACATGAAGTTCCTCTGATACCAAATCTCTGTTACAGGTTTTAAAAAGCAACATCTACATTTCATTTAAATACTGTTATTCTATTTTAATTTATCCTGTTGTCACACATTTATATCGATTTTTATTTTATTGACTCTTTTTAATGCACAATTATGTAGCGTATGTGGTCGCTACAGCACACATGAACCCCCCCCTCACCACACACACTAAGTCTTAGACACACACACACACACAGCATGACAGACATACTTGAGCTCAGTGGGCAGGATCTCAGCTGCGAGGTTTCCCACGGTGACGTCGTTGTCACGCAGTCCTCCTGCAGAGAGAGAGATTAAATGTCAGCGGGTAATTCAATTAAGATAATTAAACAGCAGATTTAGACTTCACATACTGCTCCAAAGCTTTTACCTATATACTGTTCATGTATATAGAACAATTTGTACCTTTTAATAACGTTTTAATTTAATTATAGATGGAGCAACCGTCACAAAACCCAATTTCTGATTCATTAAAGGTCACCTATCATGCTATTTTTAGGCAATAGCATAGGTCTCAGATATATAAAATATATAAAAAACATGTCTATGAAGTGTTTTGCTCAAATACCAAACAGATCACCCATCTAGCCATGCCTCATATCCCTCTATTTCACTTCCTGTTCAAAGTGCTGATTTTGGGTGTAAAGCTTTAAAAAAATAAAAAAGGGGGGTCTGAGCTCATGCGGGACCCGGCAGCTACTGTCTAAACTAATACTGCCGATGAAACACCATATCATGGATTATCAAGGATTGTTTCTGAAACAGTATGGAGCTCAAAGGCTTTCTCTCTTGCCGGTTATACCACAAGGTGAGTTCCTTTTTATTTCCTGCTTCTTCACACACATGCTCTCCAGTACAGGTTAGCTCTGAGTGTTAGCTATGCTAATGTAAACACCGACCATATTACGTCCAAAACAGTCGGGCATTGTTTCTGATAGCAACGTTTCTGATTGGGCCGTGGGTCCACATTTCAGATATTACGTCATATCGGACGCAAATCTGGATCAGCTCCGTTGTGTACCCCCGTTTTTAGAGATTTGGGTACGGAGGAAAAGAGAGAGGGTTTTATTTTCTGACGCTGCGTGAGTTCCCCGACACACCGGGGACACATATTTATGTATAAAAGGACATCAACAAGTGCATTTTGCATGATAGGTCCCCTTTAAGTATTATCATTCAGAAAATAAAACCTTGACTAAAACCAATTAACCGCCTCACATCCAAGTGAAATGATAACTCACCTGATCCACTGAGACCTCTCTGCTGGACCTGAGCACACCTCAGCTCATCGTTCGTCTCCCGCAGTGTGTCTCTCTCCGAGATCAGACGCTGAGGAGGAACAAAAACACACATTTTCAACTTCAATTCTCAATAAATATGATGAGGAAATTGCTATACATAAGGAACTAGAGAGACCAACTCAATTACTTGGTGTATATGTACTCATAACAAGTTGAATATTAAAACTATGCATGAAGAAAATGCCATATGGAAGACATTTCTTATTCTTATAATTTGAACTGATTGGTCTCATCATAGCAATTGATTAATGTCAATTTTAGATTTAAATTTAATAGCAGTAATTGGGGAAATCTGATGTACATAAAACCCCATGGTTTCTCTTTATTGAGACTCACACTAGCTACAAAGTTAATGTACACTTCATTTGAGCGCGGTACGTATTTATGAACTACTCCCACGAGTTACTGAGGACATTAATCACTCCTGTCAGATTGCAGAAGGTGCGACAGGACGTGGGAGTTCACTGAAGAATAGAGATCTGCCCGGCAACAATTCCTCACATGAAAAGGTTTTTACTGACATTATTTCAGAAACATCTTCATAAAACAGTGCTAACTTACAAATGCTAACTTGTTATCTGGATTTTAGGACTCATTCCTGCACCAAAATGTCTCGTTTGAATTTACTGAGTTAACATTTGTCCAGCTTGCTTTAACCACAGACATCATTTCAGGCATCTCAACAAAACCCATTGGCTTCGAGACGGCAAAGCTCCTAAGATGCTGATTCATTTCCAGGTTTGAGGACTCATTCCTGCACCCCTCTACAGATCTTTGACTCACTTCTTTCTCCTTCAGCAGTGCGTCATACTTGTCGTGGAGGTTTTTGTACTCAAACTGCCACTTCTCCGCTTTCATGGCCTCTGCAGAGTGCTTGGTGTGAAGCTCGTGGGCCTGAAAGTCACAGAGCATAGTGTCGTTCGTATAATCATTTCAAATTATATCTTATACTCCGATTGCCTTTTACTCGTTTTTAATAGTATCCTATATTATATGTGTTTACAGAGACATATGTTTAGGATTGACCTTTCAGGAAGGTGGATTTGCAAATGGTTAAAAGGTAGGGTAGGTAAGAATGGAGAAACCAGCTCGAGTGCGCTAGAATTTGAAAATAGACAACCGGAAATCTGCCCCTTCCTTCAGACTTCCTTAGAGACCCTCTCCAACACACACGAACGCGCACATGACCAATGAGGGCACGAGATAAGTTTGTGCACAGATGGAAGGCTGACAGGCAGGTAGGCCATCCAGTTACTTTAGCCGGGTCGGCTCAGATGATTGGTCGTGCTTTTTACAGCGCCATGGCTTCTTACAGATGACATTTTTGTATGTATTTATTGTCAAAGCATTAATATATTCATTGCTAACAAGTGTTTCGAAGTGAATTACCTACCCTACCTTTAAAGAACTGGTGTGGTTTAATGGTGGGGATGTTTAGATAATGCCTAAGAGAATTGATGGGTGGGACCAGTTGGATATTCTCTCTACTATATAGTGTGACTGTAAGCTGTGTGTTCTGGACGCAAAGCCATTTTATCCTTGAGGATGAAGTTGCTCTCCTCTCCGCTCTCCCCCTCTTCCCCCCCTCCCTCACCTGTCTCTTGTAGGAGTCCAGCTGGTTTCGGAGAGCGTTGGCTCTCCTCAGCTCCTCCTCCAGCTCACAGGTGCGCTGCATGTAGACGGTGTTCCTCTCCTCCAGGAGGCGCACCTGTCTGCGCAGATCGCCCAGGTCCTCCAGCTTCCTCTGTACGTTTCCACCAGAGACTCCAGCTGGTTCACCCGGTCCGACGAGTGCCTGATGGGGGAGAGGGGGGGGGGAGAGAGAGAGGGGGGGAGAGAGAGAGAGGGAGAGAAAGGGGGAGAGAGAGAGAGAAGAGAGAGGAGGGGGGGGGGAGAGAGAGAGAGGAGAGAGAGAAGACGAAGAGAGAGAGAGAGAGGGAGAGAAGAGAGAGAGAGAGAGAAAGGGGAGAGAGAGAGAGAGAGAGAGAGAGAGATGAGAGAGAGAGAGAGAGAGAGAAAGAGAGAGAGAGAGAGATGAGAGAGAGAGAGAGAGGGGAGAAGAGAGAGAGAGAAGAGAAAGGGGGAGAGGAGAGAGAGAGAAGAGAGGAGAGAGAGAGAGAGAGAGAGAGAGAGAGAGAGAGAGAGAGAGAGGGGGGAGAGAGAGAGAGAGAGAGAGGGAGAGAGAGAGAGAGAGAGAGAGAGAGAGGGAGAGAGAGGAGAGAGAGAGGGGGAGAGAGAGAAAGAGAGAGAGAGAGAGGGGGAGAGAGAGAGAGAGAAAGGGGAGAGAGAGAGAGAGAGAGAGAGAGAGAGAGGGGAGAGAGAGAAAGAGAGAGAGAGAGAGGGGGAGAGAGAGAGAGAGAAGAGGGGATGAGAGAGAGAGAGGGGGGAAGAGAGAGAGAGAAAGGGGGAGAGAGAGAGAGAGAGAGAGGGAGAGAAAGGGGGAGAGAGAGAGGACAGAATAAGAAATCATTTATTCGTCGCACAGTGGGGGATTTTTGCATCTTATTTCCACGTTAATACTATGACTTTTTTTCATTTTTTAAAGACTTAATTATGCCTTTTTAAAATTATTTTGTATTAACCTTAGAAGCCAGACATAACATCCGTCAGGTTTATTATAGATCGCGTTAGAAATTGCCTTTCTTATAGTATAAATAAAGTAGCGGCCTATGTTGACTGCCATTTGGATCCTAAGCAGCCGGTGTCAAGTATAAATCCTGAAAACAAATGTATCCATGCTATTGGTATACATCAGGGTGTCCACACTTATTCACCGAGGGCCACATGCAGATAAATATACGAAGGGCTGGGCCATTCACTAGAGGTATACTGCCTCATAAGTTCAGTATTAAGTTATCAAAATCAATCAAATGTAGGTAAATGATGCTTGCGAGTGTTGGCAGCTCATCCCTCAGATTGATTAGAATAAGGAGAAATAGGAAAGGTGTATTTCAAGCTTGTTGTAAATAAGTTATTGGGCTTTTTTCTTATCAACTTAGAAAATGTTAACAACTTTAATAGACTGAATTTATTTGAAAAGTGGTCTAACATAAGACAAGCACAAGTTTCATTTGTGGGCCGTATTACACTTTTTTAATTCGCTGAGGGCCGATTCAAAATGGTCCGCGGGCCGTAGTTTGGACACCCCTGGTATACACTTTCCATAAAAGAAAACCAATGTTCTTAAACTTAATAAATACAGCGTGTTGGCTCAGAGCAGCCAGATGTATCCAGAGAGTGAACAGGGAGCAGACAGCCACTGCTCCCCTGCCTCAATGGGGTCACTTTAGCACTGGAAGAAGAGCTCCTACTGAAGAAGAGCCAGATTACGAACAGTGCGTTTTTAAAAAAAAAAATGTTTTTAAACATAGCATCCTTTTTTGAAAACATACAAGATTAATTTTTTTGTTGTTGACATTTCTGACTTTTTAAATATATTTCAACATACGTTTTGACGCACGATACAATAACTTTTCTAATATTTTCAACACTTTATTAAAACCTTTTGAGGATATTATCAACATAATCTAAATATACTTTTTTTGCTATGATTTCGACTTCAAATACACCTATTTCAAAAGGGGACCTATCATGCAAAATGCACTTTTTGATGTCTTTTATACATAAACATGTGTCCCCGGTGTGTCAGGGAACTCACGCAGCGTCAGAAAATAAAACCCTCTCTTTTTCCTCCGTACCCAAATCTCTAAAAAGGGGGAACAACGGAGCTGATCCAGATTTGTGTCCGATATGACGTAATATCTGAAATGTGGACCCACGGCCCAATCAGAAAGTTGCTATCAGAAACAATGCCCGACTGTTTTGGACGTAATATGGTCGGTGTTTACATTAGCATCGCTAACACTCAGAGCTAACCTGTACTGGAGAGCATGTGTGTGAAGAAGCAGGAAATAAAAAGGAACTCACCTTGTGGTATAACCGGCAAGAGAGAAAGCCTTTGAGCTCCATACTGTTTCAGAATAATCCTTGATAATCCATGATATGGCGTTTCATCACGGCAGCATTTAGTTTAGACGGTAGCTGCCGGGTCCCGCATGAGCTCAGCCCCCTCCTTTTTTATTTTTATTAAGCTTTATACCCAGAATCAGCACTTTTGAAACAGGAAGTGAAATAGAGGGATATGAGGCATGGCTAGAATGGGTGATCTGTTTGGTATTTTGAGCAAAACACTTCATAGACATGTTTTTTATATATTTGTATATATCTGAGACCTATGCTATTGCCTAAAAATAGCATGACAGGTGACCTTTAACACTGACTTTTTTGACACATTATATGTTTTTATACAGATCACTACCATGAATTCTGACTGATATTCTCGACACACCATTAATGACTTTTACATAGAAAAGGAAAAAAAAACGGGAAATGTACTTTGTTACAGCAAAGGGACACTGCAGATAATAGGCAAAAATAATATTAGTAAACTAAGATAATAAATAACTAAACAAACCCACATTAATAGAATAAAAATAACTACACATGATCAAAAATAAGTAACAGCCTTATGAAAGTAAAGTAAAGTAATAACACTAATGAAGTGTTTATTGCACATTTGAAACCACCAAGTAAACATCAACACATTGCTCTGAAAAACAACTTGTGCTCGAACACAATGGCCTCGTGTGGATTTGTTTTTAACTGGTGGAATAAAATTAATAATAAATCACCAACTCTGACGCAGGCCGGAGTCAATGCATGAAATTCATATTCTCAACACAGATGTCAGAGAGGAGCGAGCGGTCTGTGTGTGGGCAGAGTGGGAGTTGTTTCTGAGAGTGTAAACTGATAATAGATGAACTACTGCTTCAGAGGGAGAGCATTGTTCAAACCTCTGAATAAAACTAACCAAGTTTTACTTTGTTTTCCAATACTTTAAGTCCTCCCTAAAGAAAGTACAAGACGCCTACTCTGTGGGATTTTAATGACTTAACAGTTCCTGGAAACAGTGACGCTTACTGGTGTGTTTTTAAATAGTTTTTGGACCACAGATGAGCTAGCTACAGGTACAACTTGGTAAAGGGATCAATCATTGTTGGTTTCAGTCCTAGCTTTTCACTTTAAAAAGTGGTGTTAATATGTGGAGGTTATCCTGCTAATCAAAACATGCAAGCGTCATAGCCACAGAGATTACTTCCCATCATATTCAGAAAACCACGATAATTCCTATTGGCTTTTTGTTGGGGGAACCTTTGTAATGTTAACGTCTGGATCGGCCTACAAGCACACGTCATCAGAGGATGGACGTCTGCTCTCACCTGAGGATGTCCATCTCGTCTTTGAGCGACTGGGCTTCCTGAGCCAGGCTGGTCAGATCCTCGTTTCTCTGCTGCAGGTCGACCACCTCTCGCTCCAGGATCTCTGATCGCACCCGAACATCATCTCTGCTGTTCTCCAGTCTGACAAACAAAAGATACCAGAGCAGTTTAAGAACTACTACTACTACATGTCCTCTTCCAATATGAGAGTAACATGATAACAAAGGTATCCCAACTGTAGCTGTGAACATGACAGGATGTATGATTACCTAGAAGAGCATCAGGACTGTTTGAGGCATATGATAGCTATGTGATTAACATGATGATTCAGCCTCTATGGAGATAGACATAGACAAGCATGCTCATTTCTGACGTGGAGCTAATCTGAAGTAAACATTGAATACTGCTTTCTATTCCTCCATCTTGTGACTGTGTAACTCCCTCTCTTGGATATCAGCATGTGAAGGACACTGTTCAGGAACTAGTTGATGCTCTGTATGTGATGACTACTTCCATTCTGGAGAGGATCACAGATACATGGATCCTGAGATTGAAGCTCAAGCCGGTGACGAGAGATATTTTTCTAACAGTACGGCCCAGGCCCAATCCCAAACCACCCCTACACACTACCCCTACACACATACCCCTACGTTCGCGCGCGGAGGGTCCGCCACATTAAGTGCTGTTCCAAACCAACGAGTGTGGAGCGGTGTGGAGGGGGAGTGGGCTATCAAGCCCTCAAACAGCGAGTCTGCATCGTGCTGACTTGAGACCGGTCTCTACCTGACTGGAGACCGGTCTCTACCTGACCGGAGTCACGCTGTGTGTGTCCGTCAGGAAACATGCTGTGTACAAACAGTTCCATCAAACATCCACTGATAAACTGTGATGTTAACAACCTCATGATAACCTCATATTTTTTTAACTTAGGATCATACCTGTGTTTAGTCTAGAAAAAAGGTAAATTTGTGCATTTTATTATAAAGTTGTGTATATTTACAGACTGTTGCAAAAACTAAGAAGCTTATAAACATCAGGTTTAAAACTAAAAGAGCTTTACAGAAAAAGTAACACAATGAAAGATGTTTGGAGTTTTATTTGAGTTCTTACATTTAATTTTTTTTGTCTAAGAGATGCTGATTTGAAACCGTTGTTACATACAGTTACGGCATTTCCTGTTTCTGCCGGAGAGAGGGGAGTTTGTCCCAAAGCTTGCCGCTGTATTTACTCCCTCCATCTGACAGGGGGAGCCTCATTCAGCTGCGAGTGTGGCTACAGACGGAGGGGTAGTGTGTAGGGAGTGGTTTGGGATTGGGCCTACCTGTAGTTTTCCTCCTGCAGCTGCTCCATCTGACTCTGAAGCAGCAGAAGCTTCTTTCCGGTGATGGCGGTGGTGGAGACGTCCACAGAGTCGCAGAGAAGCAGCTTCTCCTTCAGGGAGCGAGACTCCGCCTGCAGGGACGACTTCTCCTCCAGAGCCACCGACAACTTTAGTATAAAAAAAAAAGTATGAAAGAAAGAGAGGATTGTGTCAGAAAAATACGGAGTTTAAGAAAAACAGTTTCCTTGAAATAAAAACATGGCAGATCCAGCGTATTAAGAAAATAACATCCACTGATACACAACTCACCACTCGTCATGCTTAGAGGAGCTCGAACACATGCTTTGTTCTTATTTCACATGCTCAGTCATCAGAGTCAAGTTAGTCAGCTGGTGTCGGAACGGGACTTTTCTCAATAGTGAAATTGTTAGCGTTCGCCTCCGGGTCAGAAAGCAGACGCTCAGTATATAAATAGATCGTTAAGCTTTAGTAATACTGGTTACAGGGCTTGGTGAGTATTATTATTATTAGAGGTCTTACATTTGATCCATATCGCCCCTTTCCTGATTGGTTACACCATCGTGTTTCAGGGGTAAACCTGTTCCTTCTTCAGTGTCTTTGATCCTTTCTTAACAAAACAGTAGAAACAGAACCTTAAAAAAAGGCAGTTTCTTTTTTTAGTAGTTCAAGGTAGTAGAATTTCTGTTTCTGTGCGTCATGAAACAAAATGAAATTCAAAGCAGGACAAAACATGTTAAGGTTAAAGAGTCCTCTCTGCTGATGTTCAGGTGTATATCAGTATGTAGTGTCTCTACTTTAAAGAGTCCTCTCCTGCTGATGTTCAGGTGTATATCAGTATGTAGTGTCTCTACTTTAAAGAGTCCTCTCCTGCTGATGTTCAGGTGTATATCAGTATGTAGTGTCTCTACTTTAAAGAGTCCTCTCCTGCTGATGTTCAGGTGTATATCAGTATGTAGTGTCTCTACTTTAAAGAGTCCTCTCCTGCTGATGTTCAGGTGTATATCAGTATGTAGTGTCTCTACTTTAAAGAGTCCTCTCCTGCTGATGTTCAGGTGTATGTCAGTATGTAGTGTCTCTACTTTAAAGAGTCCTCTCCTGCTGATGTTCAGGTGTATGTCAGTATGTAGTGTCTCTACTTTAAAGAGTCCTCTCCTGCTGATGTTCAGGTGTATATCAGTATGTAGTGTCTCTACTTTAAAGAGTCCTCTCCTGCTGATGTTCAGGTGTTTATCAGTATGTAGTGTCTCTACTTTAAAGAGTCCTCTCCTGCTGATGTTCAGGTGTATATCAGTATGTAGTGTCTCTACTTTAAAGAGTCCTCTCCTGCTGATGTTCAGGTGTATATCAGTATGTAGTGTCTCTACTTTAAAGAGTCCTCTCCTGCTGATGTTCAGGTGTATATCAGTATGTAGTGTCTCTACTTTAAAGAGTCCTCTCCTGCTGATGTTCAGGTGTGTATCAGTGTGTAGTGTCTCTACTTTAAAGAGTCCTCTCCTGCTGATGTTCAGGTGTATATCAGTATGTAGTGTCTCTACTTTAAAGAGTCCTCTCCTGCTGATGTTCAGGTGTATATCAGTATGTAGTGTCTCTACTTTAAAGAGTCCTCTCCTGCTGTTGTGCAGGTGTATATCAGTATGTAGTGTCTCTACTTTAAAGAGTCCTCTCCTGCTGATGTTCAGATGTATATCAGTATGTAGTGTCTCTACTTTAAAGAGTCCTCTCCTGCTGATGTTCAGGTGTATATCAGTATGTAGTGTCTCTACTTTAAAGAGTCCTCTCCTGCTGATGTTCAGGTGTATATCAGTATGTAGTGTCTCTACTTTAAAGAGTCCTCTCCTGCTGATGTTCAGGTGTATATCAGTATGTAGTGTCTCTACTTTAAAGAGTCCTCTCCTGCTGATGTTCAGGTGTGTATCAGTGTGTAGTGTCTCTACTTTAAAGAGTCCTCTCCTGCTGATGTTCAGGTGTATATCAGTATGTAGTGTCTCTACTTTAAAGAGTCCTCTCCTGCTGATGTTCAGGTGTATATCAGTATGTAGTGTCTCTACTTTAAAGAGTCCTCTCCTGCTGTTGTGCAGGTGTATATCAGTATGTAGTGTCTCTACTTTAAAGAGTCCTCTCCTGCTGATGTTCAGGTGTATATCAGTATGTAGTGTCTCTACTTTAAAGAGTCCTCTCCTGCTGATGTTCAGGTGTATATCAGTATGTAGTGTCTCTACTTTAAAGAGTCCTCTCCTGCTGATGTTCAGGTGTATATCAGTATGTACTACATACTGATATACACCTGAACAACAGCAGGAAAGGAAACCAGAGCCCAGTCTGCTCTGATTGGTTAGCTGGCCGGCTCTGTTGTGATTGGTCAACTGCTTAGAGATGTCCCGCCCCTTAGCCGGTCACGTACAATGTGTTGGAGCGCTAGCCAGTGTGTTACGTAGTGCGCAGGGATTTGAGCCTTTGCAGACCATTCACATGCACACAAACCTATAGAACACACTACAATAAATGGACATAATAGGGCCTCTTTAACATGTTAGGCAAGCTGGCATTCCAATATTAAAAAAGGGGGACGTTTATTCTCACCTGTTGGACATCGTTCCAGTTTGAAACCCTTCACTGAACTTTAAAAGACAGATTGCATGCTTTAGCAGGAACAGTAAATAGCTTTCAAATCAACAGGCATGACTAATCCCTAATGCGTGGGCTATGAAGTAAACAAACAGGTGGGCTGGGAGCAGGACAAATTATGTTGGCATCCCGAGGCAATGTGTCACTTTCATCTTGGTGTTATGCAACTATTGACTGGAGTGCATCTTTTTAAAAAACACACAAAATTAGTCCTTGTTCAGTCAGTGGTGCAAAAACAAGGCATGGGAACACAAACAAAGACTCAGGCGGGGGATCGATAAGAGCCAGAACACACACGTTCAACAACATGCTGCAAAAGCACGGCAACACTGGGAGTAAAAAGGATCTGAAGTGCGGTGTATCAAGGGAAGATATTGTATTTTACTCCAAAAAGCACAAAGAAACTGCACTTAGAAAACTACATTATTAACCAAAACACCAAAATTCCTTCTTAAAGTTAGAATCCAGATGTTTAAAGAATCCAAACCCTCTTTCTAGTGAACAGTTTTTCAGCAAAAGCGAATGAATGTATTTATTTTCAATGATTAACATTATAGTAGTTTTGTTCTGCATGCGTGTGTGGATTGAAAATGCGTATCATGACTCAAGGGTTTCACAGGCTATGATTCAGCGTGTCGTCCAGATACTGTTTGAAACCAATTAACAGGAACATTTAAAATGTATAATCACTCAAAACGGAAAAAGAGAAATACTGAGTGCAGCGCTTTTTCTCCAAGTGGCTTCGTTGGCACTTGGTTTTTAAATCGGGAAACACTTTTTTCCCCTTCTTTGCCTTACAAGTGTTGAGAACTACAGCGTGAAATCTGATTTGGTTATTCAAAGTATAATAAGAAAAAGGACAATTATGAACCGATTTCTTTATTAAACCAATGTGAGTTTGTTTAGCAATCTGTAAAACGTAAAGAAAACCTCACTTTCTCAGGGATTTCTCAGTCTATCAAACCGCAATATCTGAAATAAAACTACACCATTATTCTTATTTGTAGGCAGACTTAAAATCCACTTATAACTGCATTTGTCTCCAAATCAAAATCTTAAGGATTCCCACTTCAAAAGATCTCAGGAAATGTGTTTAGAGCCAGTATTTCGTTTTTATAAGAAAGCCATCTAATTGTGTCGTCTGTAGTCAACACACCATAAAAGACTACAACTCCCACGGTGCCTCCTCTAAAGTGACAGTGATGGGCAGCAACCTGCTAGAAAGACGCCGTCAAGACACAGTTTTTAACCGTCCAATTACCCTTTAAGTTATTAAGTTATATAAGCCTTATCAAGACAGAAAGAACACCCAAGTTGTTTGTTATTTTATTTGAGTTTTGCCGATTTGTTTTGAATATTGTAAAGGCCTCTTTTCTTTGTTGCATGTGTAAAAGTTTGTTATTTTATTTTGAGCAAACACATCGCATAATATAATCTAAAGCAGGGGGGTCAAACTCAAATACACAGTGGGCCAAAAATAAAAAATGGGTACTAGTCGAGGGCCGGACTGGTTCAATGTTTATTGCAAAGGTTATTGAAATGAACTTATTGCACATATTAAACCTGGAACTAGCAAAGCTTAAATTATTGCCTATAAAACAACATTAAACATTAAATAATCAGTTGCATTCATTTCTTATGGCTCTATCTGCAGCTTTTCCAGAGTCATTTCTTATGATTACATTTCTCCACAGGCCAACAACAGCTTCAAAAAAACTATTCCCCTCAAAGAGAAAACCAAGCATGCCCTGTTGTCTCAAGAAACAAAGTGCAGAAGGAAACATCCATGTAAACTCAGTGCTGCTCTGTGATGCTAGTTCAAGCCAGATACTTGGCATCTCATCTTGGGTGCAAGTTCATCAATGTTTGGGGTCAGGCTCTGAGCTGAGGTGACCCTCAGGATTGAGTGAAGGTGTGCGTGCAATATACCGGCGGGCCAGATCTAATAGTAATTAGAAATGATCCTGCGGGCCGAAATTAAATCCACCACGGGCCTGATGTGGCCCCCGGGCCTCGAGTTTGAAACCATCGGAGGCCAAGCAACTACTAAGTAATATAAAGGAAAGAAAACGAGTAATAAATGTCTGTTGAAGGCGTCTAGTGGCTTGATAGAAAAACAAGGAAGGACGCCACGACAAAACGTAATGTCACGTAATATTTGGACTCAGTTTGGAGGACCAACCTGATGTTGCAGGTCTCGACAGCGCTGGCTCATGTCCTGCTTCTCGTCTGCCTCCTCACTGAGAAAATAATACTTCCTGGACTGCAAACACAAAGGAGAGTTATAGTAAACATTAATAACCGGGTGAGGCACAACACAAAAGGAGGATGTAATAGATACGTGAATAAAAAAAGAGAGGCAGAATGAAAGTGTTTTACCTGGTAGTCAAAGTCCCCATAGGTCTCTGGACTTCCTGGTTCTGCTGAAGGGTCCTTTGCTAAAAGCTAAAACAAAACGGTCATTCAAAAAAAGGCAAATATAGGGTTGAATATATCTTGGTTGTGGTTGAATAGTTATTGTGAAAGGACGAGGGAAGTGTCAGCCATGATAAGAGCCGTTTGAACCCTCTCTAGATGATAGGAAAGGAAGCATTGAAGCTCCTTTCCTATCTCCTTTAGGATACACTGGACCATCCTTTAGGAAAGGAAAGGACATAATGCTATCCCACAATTCCTTTCGGCTGCAACATTTAAACTGACGCACCATTCTGCCTTTTACTGAAACAACAGATCATGACCGACAAACACAGATCATGTGACTGTGCTTATTAAACATTTGACATCTCATGCTATAACGTGCAAAAGGCCTAATATGCACGGTGTTAAAGCAATAAGCAAACTTATGATTATTATATATATCGTTTTATCTTTTATTTGTTCCACTCATGGCAATCAAAACCACAATCCAATGGAGGTGTTTCAGGCAGGGGGGGACGCAGGGATTTTAGCCTTTGCAGACCCTTTACATGCACTAAAACCTAAATAGCCGCTTTCACACCAAGTACTTTGCAGTACTTAGTTCCCAGCACTTAGTACCCCATGGAACTAAAGAGCCGATCGCGTTCACACCGGAATAAGTTCCCTGAGGGAAGATTACATCATTACATGACATTACATGTTAGACGCTTTTATCCAAAGCGACTTACATACTCAATACTGTGGACAATCCCCACAGGAGCAATTTGGGGTGAAATGTCTCAGGGACACAACGACATGCTGACTGCAGTGGGGTTTGAACCTGTGCCCCCTGATCCCAACACCAACGCACAACCCACTGCACCACACGCCTCCCAGATTAGGCAAATGAAGCCGCTGACGTCACTTCTTCTTCTTCTGCTTTGGGTTTACTGGCAGGCCGCAAACCACTTCACGGCGTATACTGCCACCCGGAGTCCCCGGCCGGAAGTCCCGGAGTTGGGACTGGCTTCAGTAGAAGCTGCTGGGACTCCCAGCAGCTTCTACTGAAGCCTTCAGAGAAATCGCCAGAACGCCGACACCTCCTCATCTCCACCGCTACCATGTTTTCTTTTGTGTTGCCATAAGTTAGTCTCTCTGCGTTGGTGCGCGGGGCTAATGCTAATGCTAATAATGCTAACGCCAGCAAATAAATGGCGGCTTCACAAAACTTTTCTGAGTTTTACGGGGCGTGGTTTGCAATGCGCCCAGCCAATCAGAAATTGGTACTTTTTCTCCCCAGGAAAGTACCACCTCTCTAGCAGGCACTACAAATGGGGTAAAAGTTCTCATGAACTAAGTTCTCTTTTGGTGTCGCAAAATTCCAGGCACTATCTGAACTAAACGGGAAAAGTACTCCGGTGTGAAAGCGCCTTATGACACACTACAGGAAAGAGCATAAAAAGGGGCCTCTTTAACTCAATGATGTTTATCACTGACTTTAGGGAAAGGTGGTTATGAAAAGCAATAGAAACCTGATCTGTTTGATTGCAGCTCTGGTACAAAAAGCTGTGTTATTGAGAATCTGGAACGTTCTCCTTCTTGTTATTGCCAAGGAAAAGATATTCTTGAAATATCTCAGTGTCGGTTTCCAAGGTCTCTGTTTAGCTTCGTGCTGAGCCAGATTGGATTGTGCATTAAGCGTGACTAAGAGCTGGGATTAAAGCAGAGCGGAGAGAATGGAGAGAGGATGAGAGAGAGACGCTCACTCACCTCCTGAATGGCCGTCATCACGACGTGTTGGACGGATTCCTCCAGACGCATGATCTGCTGGATTTGTTCTGTGTTTACGAGAAGACAACGGAGAGACGTGAGGGTGCAGCCAAATGCAGATTAACACTCCTAAAAACAACAAACAGGCACTGCAGCTATCGGTATGATTGATCTGTACGGTCATTTGTAACACAGCATTTAGTGTGGGGACGGAGCATGTGATCAGGTTAAAATCTTGTGATGATCAGACGTTGAATGTATAAAGAGAGAACCATGTGACTTTGAGTTAATCCTGAGTGTCATTTCCACAGATGGCTGCACCTGCTTTCTTTCTCCATCACAGCACAGCTTTTACCTTCTTTCTTCTCGCAGCTGACAGCGCAGCCCAGCACGAGCTGCACCAGCTTCCCCAGCTCCGTGACGTCGCCCATCTCCCCGATCAGGGTCACGTCCGGCATGTGCACCTCGGACACCTGGTGACCGAGCACCTGAGAGGAGGAGGGGACGTTAGGGTTGAGAGGCTTAAAAAAAAAAATGGACTAAAAAGTGCTGTTCTATGGAAAAGATAACATGTATTCTGAAAAGGAAAACCTTTGATAGGGTTTAAGGCCGTTTACTCAACTGTTAGGGAATGTTAAACATGCTAAGAAATAACAATGAGAATCCATAAGAGCGATAGAAGACATTAGGGCTGAGTGGATTCACAAAATGGACTAAAAGTGCATTGCAGGGATGCATCGATTGCAAATTTCCAGTGGTTGCCGATGTTTTCTGTTCATGTTTGTGAGAATTATTCCTGTGTTGTGGCCGGGAAAAGGACACGTCTTTAACGTGGAACAAAACGGCCCGTCAGGCCTTATCACACAAACTTAAATGAGCTCAAATTCCTACAAAAGCCGCTTCAGCTACAATTACAAACTCAATGAATACTTTTAAGTTGCAACGACAGTCTGTGGTTATTTACTCGTTGTCCATCAAAATCCATTGTTTTTATGATAATAAGACGAGCATGCTTTTATAAGGTTTTTCACCTGCAGCGACAGCCACTGAAGCCACTGAAGCCACTGCGGTCATTGTGTAGTCAAATATGAACATTTATAAAAAAAAGGTGAGGTTTAGTTTCTTTGCCTCGGACACATGACTTCTCAGGGCCAATGTAATTTTGCTCTGCTGCCACTTTGTCTGAACACTGCTGCTAATTCAATCTGCAAAGTTTATCATTTGGGAAACTTTCAGAAGAAGGTACGACTCTCCAAATGCAGGATTTCCTTTACTGACCATGAAACAAACGGGAAATCCTGAAGAGAACTGGGCGGTAAATTGTTTTAAAGGGGACCTATCATGCAAAATGCACTTGTGTACGTCTTTATACATGAAGATGTGTCCCCGGTGTTCCAGGGAACTCACCAAGTGTCAGAAAACACAACCCTCTCTATTTTCCTCCATACCCAAATCTCTAAAAAAGGGGCTGCAACGGATCTGATAAAAACTGATCCAGATTTGAACACTGTCCTGACGTCAGGACAGTGGCGCTACGGCTATTGGGCCAACTCCACCAATCAGGAGGAGACAGCCACGGCCATTGCCGTTCGAAAGCGCTGGAGACGCTGTAGTACATATGCCAGGCCTGTAGATGGTGCTGTTCTCACTGAATCAGCCCTTGCTAAAACAGAGCTAAAAAATGCAAATTGAGCGAAATGAGGCATGGCTAAAATGCATGATCTGTTTGGTAAGTATAAATATGCCTTATATAGTATGGTCCTACACTATATTATTCAAATATAGCATGATAGGTCCACTTTAAAGTAACAGTAGATTACATCAGTCATCGTTCTAATCCTTTAAAATTGCACCTAAAAGTGCCAATCAGAAAGAAATGGGGCTAACATCAGCAGATGATCGGTGCACCCGTAAAAATAGTACCATCTCCTTACATCGTGATAATACTCCATCATGCTCTTGAGAATCTTCTTCAAGTTGCTGACCTGAAAGCACAAAGCACATCAGAGTTAAAACAATCCTGATGCTCATTTAAATAATTCAGAGGAAAAGCCGGACGTCTTGTAGTTTCTCCGCCGGCTGTCCTGTCATATCGACTGTTTCACAGATTACCTTCAGGCGCCAGTTGGCCCCGCTCTCCTCCTTGATCCTGCCGAGCCACGTCTCATTAAACCAGGAGGGGTCTCTGTTAATGAGAGCACAAGAGAGAGGGGTTCAGCGACAACAAGGACGACATGTCTCAGACCATCAGGGGCCACGGGGCCTCCGATCTGCTGAGCACGGGGACATTTAGAGAGCAAGACACTCGTGGGAATAAACGCTACGTTGTTAAATAACTCAAACAGCAGCGGAGCAGTGGGTTCAGAGTTAAAAAGGGACAGTTGAACCCAAAATAACAAATATCCTTTCACTTACTATGTTACCTCAGGGCAGCACAATGCGTCACTTTTTTAGACTTGCTTTTATGTTATTTAATTTATTCTTATACAATGTATTTTTGGTTTATTATTTTCTATGTTTAGATACGGCTGTTCAGTTCACTTGCTCTCTGTGTCTTTGTATGTTTCAGGGTATAAGCAGGATCCTGAAGTCAAATGTAAAACCTTTTAAGACCTTTTTTAAGACCCTTTGCATACATTTTAAGACCTCATCGCCACTTGGATTTTAACCGGTTACCTTGGCGACACACTTTACCTCACATTGACTATATACTAGGGATGCCAGAAACTGACCATGATCAAATTCGAAAATCGGACAGCCCTGGCGAATATTAATCGATTATTTCCCCCCCGCGGGAGGGAAAAATAAAAAGTTTTCGCAGAGTTTGCATTTTACTTCATTTGCACTTGTCAGTTCGAAGTAGTTCCACGAGGAACTCTTCTTTGAACGCGCCGCTTTGTTCATCTTTAGTTGTGTGCACGTGTGACGGAGAGGGGGGGGGGGGAGGCGGGGTCGGGTGTAGCAGCTGGCTTCCTCCAAGTTTACAGTAAAACAAACTGGTGGTGTGACCAATGGCCATTTACAATTATTAGCATTAGTCTATATTTGGTTGAAACTAAGCCAGGAAAAAAAAGAAAAAACATAAATAATAAAAAAAAAATATATAAATAAAATCGAATTTTAAAATAATTTTCGATTATGGAGACTGTAACGAATATTCGAAAAATCGCTGGCATCCCTACTATATACAGTATTGATTGTCCTTCCTCCTTATCTTCCAACCATTTGAACGCAGACTTGCATTTCCCCATAACGATGTTTTTAACAACCGGCGTAAACGGACCTCGCGCGCTATCAAGCAGTGAGCGTGCGATGTCCTGTTCAGATGACGTCAATCCAACGGGATGCCATAAATAAACTACACAGAATCACACTACACACCTACGCAATGATTACATTCAGGCAGACTGTAGAATACAACCTCTTGGACATTATATACTTATTGAAAACAAGCTACAAAATGTAATACCTTGGAAAATGCCGTTTGATACTTTTTAATAGCCTTCATTTTCACTAAATTGATTGATCAACTTTGAATACTTTTGAAGACCCCGCGGACACCCTGTGTTTAGATACGGCTGTTCAGTTCACTTGCTCTCTGTGTCTTTGTATGTGAAAGTACTTTGAAAGGTGCTATATAAATCAAATGTATTATTACTACATGTAGTGCCACATAATTCATCTGATTGTTTTGGTGTGAGTTGCAGATTGTTGGAAATATCCGGAGTTCGATTTTTGCGTCACGATTCTTCGAGAAAAAAAAACAATTTTGTTTTGCAATAATAGAGGGAATACAACATTATTCCCATAATAGCTAAAAAGTGTATTAAAATGATAAGTGTGATTTTTTTAAGAAGATCTGTAGCAAACAAGGATTTTCTTTTGTCTATAGAATCATCTCTGCAGCTCCAAAATACTTCATTCACAGGGTTCATACATTTTTTCACCAATGATTTTCAATGACTTTTCAATGACTTCTCCATGACCTTTACCTAATTTTCCATGACCAAAAAAAATGACTCTTTCTCAGCGGTACCACTGAAAATTGTTTATTTGAACATGGAACAGGAAAATAAGGTCTGCATATGAAACATGTTGTGCCTATCTAAAACAAATCAATAGTAGGCTTACTAGCTTCTACACGCTAAAGCCACTAAAATCTCTCACCAGCAAATACCTCGTCAGTTAAATGCCATTTTACGTTTCATTACTATACGATACAGTATTTATTATCATTATAGTATTACTTTTGGCAATTAGATAAAATATAAATTATATTTGATGCAACTTTAGTAACATTTCCATGACTTTTCCAAAACTTTGGGAAAAATATTGTTTTCCATGACTTTCCAGGGCCTGGAATTAGCATTTTGAATTTCCATTACTTTTCCAGGTTTTTAATGACCGTACGAACCCTGCATTCAGATGTTTTCATATATTTTGCATTAAACAAATATTGCAAAAATAATTATAAATAGCACTACAGGTAAGAGGGTAGATTTTTGATTTGGGGATGAACTTAAAAAAGGGATAATAAGAATAGATAATTTGCTATGAAATCAATGAAAAGTATATAAAACAATGTGTTTGCTTATCTGTGTGAGTATAAACACAAATGTCCACCCACAAGATACAAAAGTCATCCGACCTGAACAGATAGTAACCGTCCTATGTTTGAAAAAGGAAATCTGACCTCACAAATCCAGACTGCTTTGTTCCATGGTTTAAGCTTTGCATAGATAACGGCCTTGTGCAATTCAAAGGGCAATTAGTCTCGACTCCAACAGATAAGCAAATCTCAGTGAGTGAAGGAATTTCTAGCAGCCGTTGGCCCAGAGTTCATGATGCCAACTTGGTACACAAAAGTACAAAACAACTTCTCAAACACACATCAGGACTTACATCTGGTGCAGCACGTTGGCAACGGCCACTCCACTCATCAGGTCCTGCTTGCTGCTGCATGATGGGACCTGAAATGTCTGCAACTGAGGACAAACACATGAAGAAGCATTATTTATTTTTTTCAAACATCTCTCACTTAAAAGGTCACCTATTATGCAAAATCCACTTCTCCATGTCTCTTCTACATCAACATGTGTCCCCTCTTCTTCATGTCTCTTCTACATCAACATGTGTCCCCTCTTCTTCATGTCTCTTCTACATCAACATGTGTCCCCTCTTCTTCATGTCTCTTCTACATCAACATGTGTCCCCTCTTCTTCATGTCTCTTCTACATCAACATGTGTCCCCTCTTCTTCATGTCTCTTCTACATCAACATGTGTCCCCTCTTCTTCATGTCTCTTCTACATCACATGTGTCCCCTCTTCTTCATGTCTCTTCTACATCAACATGTGTCCCCTCTTCTTCATGTCTCTTCTACATCAACATGTGTCCCCTCTTCTTCATGTCTCTTCTACATCAACATGTGTCCCCTCTTCTCCATGTCTCTTCTCATCAACATGTGTCCCCTCTTCTTCATGTCTCTTCTACATCAACATGTGTCCCCTCTTCTTCATGTCTCTTCTACATCAACATGTGTCCCCTCTTCTTCATGTCTCTTCTTCATCAACATGTGTCCCCTCTTCTTCATGTCTCTTCTACATCAACATGTGTCCCCTCTTCTTCATGTCTCTTCTACATCAACATGTGTCCCCTCTTCTTCATGTCTCTTCTACATCAACATGTGTCCCCTCTTCTTCATGTCTCTTCTACATCAACATGTGTCCCCTCTTCTTCATGTCTTTCTTCATGTCTCTTCTACATCAACATGTGTCCCCTCTTCTTCATGTCTCTTCTACATCAACATGTGTCCCCTCTTCTCCATGTCTCTTCTACATCAACATGTGTCCCTCTTCTTCATGTCTCTTCTACATCAACATGTGTCCCCTCTTCTTCATGTCTCTTCTTCATCAACATGTGTCCCCTCTGTGTAAAGAGACTCTGAAAGTTTCAGGAACAAAGATTCTCTCTCTTTTGTCCTGATCCATTTCTATAAAAACCTGTCTGAAAATGAGCTGATCAGATTTTGGCCACTTTATGATGTCATAACGATGTTTTGGCTTGTGTAACCATTAGCCAATCAGCAACCAAGGTAACCAACCTTCAACACAATGAAGGTGTGTTTGATTTGTGTGCAATGAGACACCACAAGAATAAACTCTGTTGGGTCATTGTTTTGTAATTTGGTGCCTAGTTTTTTAGGACAAAGAATATACAATTAAATAGAAATGTGTAATTTAAGTGACTTGTTACCTAGGTGCAGTAAACAAGTGATCAATAGATTTGTCTGAATACAGTGCTGCAATGTTACCAAGTAGATCTACTCAAGGATTGTACTTGAGGGTTTTCTTTGTATGCGATGTTTACTCTTACTCCACGACAATGAGAAATATTGTATTTATATATATATAAATATTGTACATTCACTACAGCATTAACCACTTTCCAATGTAGGTATTTACACAAAAAAAAAAAACAGTTTACAAAGTACTTCTACTCATTTCGTTCTATTGTCAATTTCTAGTAATGTCTGTACTAAAATTTGATTAGTAGGATAAAATCAATAAACTTGATTATTATTATCCATCCATCTTCTCCCGCTTATCCGTGGTCGGGTCGCGGAGGTAGCAGTTCCAGCAAAGAGCCCCAAACTTTCCTTTCCACATCAACCAGCTCTGACTGGGGGATTATTATAATAATGTATTTATTTGCATTGGACAATTTGTATACTTTTACCAAACAGTGCTAATTTGACTAACTTCTATTAGTACTTTACAGTATGGTTTTAGTAAGTAAAGGATCCGAATACATCTTCCACCACGGCCTGAATATTAAAAAAATACACCCTGTTAAATAATCGCAGAACCTATTAGTATTATGTTACACTTAAATGACAAATACTAAGCAGTCATGGGGGATTACATTACCCACTTAGCAAGCTACTAATATTAGTTTGCGTCTTACACTTGCCTCCGTCTTTAAAGGTGCTTAACAAGTGGATTTTCTCAGGTCTTAAGCAGTTACTTTGTTTAATTTACATTCATAAGTCTCTGAGCTTACACTAAACTGTTGTGGGTTTGTGTAAAGAAGGGGAGAAGTACTCGGGTCTAAACTTGAGTTAAAGTAGAAGTACTCAGATCTTGTACTTGAGTAAAAGTAGAAGTACTCAGATCATGTACTTGAGTAAAAGTAGAAGTACTCAAATCTTGTTCTTGAGTAAAGTAGAAGTACTCAGATCTTGTACTTGAGTAAAAGTAGAAGTACCAGAGTGTAGGAATACTCTGTTACAGTAAAAGTCCTGAATTCAAAATGTTCCTCAAGTAAAAGTAGAAAAGTATTATCATCAAAATATAGTGAAAGTAGCGACAGTAAAAGTAGTCATTGTGCAGATTGGTCAATTTCAGAATAATATATACGATATGTTTTATAATGATTGATCAGTAAAAAGTGTTCTCAAAGCTGGTAAAGGTGCAGCTAGTTTGAATGACTTTGTATACTGCAGGGTAGCTTGTGAATTTACTCCAGGTGGAACTCAAGTCTGATTTAACACTTGATTATATTTCACATCATTCATCCAGATCTGTAAAAGGCATTAAATACATGTAGTGGAGTAAAAGTACACTATACACTTCTGAATTGTAGTGGTGTACAAAGTATCCAAACATTTAAATACTCAAGTAAAGTACAAGTACCTCAAACTGTGCTTTAGTGCAGTACTTGAGTAAATGTACTTAGTAACTTTACACGACTGTTTTTGTGTCTTAAATGTTGCTGACACTGCAGTCCCTTTGGTGCAGATAAGAAGCTAAAAACTTCCAATGTGTTTACCTAGCTAGTTAGCTTAGCTGGCTAGCGAAAGTTAGCATCCAAACACACAGGTGCTACCTGCTTATATGCTAAGTTGGTCAACAAATGAGCTAATATTAATGTATCAAGGCCTTCTTGAGAGAAGTAAGGATATATGTACTCCTACATTGCAAACACCTGCTGTCACCTGTTAGCAGGGGTTAGCATGCTAATAAAAACTCGTTAATATAAAATAAAATTACCCAGGTTAGCAGGGAGTCACACAGCTCCGCTTTATCCAGACTCATGGTGCCGAGGGCCGGGAAGAGAGGCGGTGGACTCGGCTTTTTTTAGACTTTTTTCTCCCGAAGTTTCTGTACTCTCTCCTTACTGTTTCCACGTCAGTCCTGTCCAGCCATGGCCTCCTCCTCCTGCTGCTGCTCCTGGTGCTTCGCGTTTCTGCTCCTGCTAGTGTCCAAGCGAGCCGCCGTATTAAGAGCGTTTCCACGGAGACGGATGTTAATGGTAGCTGCGGTTACAATGACATTTCCAAATGGTTATTATTTTAAGTATGCTTAAGGCCTCTTAAATGTTTTTGTGCCTTATTGGATGTGTTATTATGGTTTTTTGTCTTATTATGAATTAATGTCATTGTAATGTCTGACTTTGCACTTATGTTGATAACTTGATGATATCCTCACCGAGCTTGTGTTTTGTTCTAAATATGTTCAATAAAAAAAAGTGGTAGCTGTGGTGAAAATAGATTTTATTTTGTATTTATTTATTTATTCAAGAATATATAAGAACAATATATTTTGTAAACAAAAGGTAGACATCAGAGGTAGACAGATAAAGTAATATTAAATACAGTTTCATATTTCAGAGAGAGTACACAAGTACACTTACTCAAGTAGCTACTGTACTAAAGTAAGTTTGAGAGACATGTACTTTAGTCAAATGTTGAGGTCATAGGCGTCATTTGTCCCCACCACTTTTTGAAATGGCTAATTTTGTCCCACACCTTTTAAAAGAATAACTTAAAAAAGTTCGGAAAAATAGCGTGCAATTAAATGAATTCTAGTTTATATGTAGTACTTTCTATTTGCATTGTGTCCTTTGGTGGCATCAATGTGTGCATTTGATACAGATAATGGAGCAGTTGCTTTAGGGCCTCATAGGCCTTAAGGTCAAATCATGAGATCCTCAAGAACCCCTCGCACCTCCACACAGATGCCCCCTGTTACGGCCTGGCTCATAGGCTGCAACAAAGATGAGAGACCAGACAAGTTAAGTGTAACAAAAAGCGTATTTATTTACTCTAACAAAAACCAAAGGACTTCACAGAAACCTAAGCAAATGTGGAAGTCACTCATCAGTAATGATTGCGTGTATGGGTGTGTGAAAATGTGCAGAAACAAAGACGCGGCCGTGGCCAGAAGAGTGAGAGGGCAGTATGGGTTGGTGTTGGCCTTATAAGTCGACGGCCCAGGTGTGGCTCATCAGGTTGATCACCTAAAACACAAACAAGAGCCAGCCACCTCTTGCTATTCAGTTTTTTGTTTCATAAAAGGTTAATATAGTAAAATACATGAACTTTATATAAAAAGTATATGCCTACTGTATATATATAGACTGAAGATATAGATTATAGATCTGATCACCATGAAACGTTTTCATTTGAGAACTAAGATGAAGACGATTATTTTCGTTTGTCAAGTTCTCTGTAAGTTATGTATGCAAACCAAGTAGTATCTAATGCTAACTACAGAAATCTACAGACAGAATCAGAAACAGGTTTATTGCCAGGTAGGTTCACACATACGAGGAATTTGACTTGATGTCATGGTGCAGACATAAAATATAAAAAAAAATCTTTAAGGACACCGTAATAAAATAAAGTTGAATAGCAATAAAATAAAGCAGTAATTTACATGCATGCTATGAATGAATTATAGGATATAAATATGAAATATGAAACAAGAAATATGTGTAGTAAGCAGTATGAACATTGTGTGCATTAATGTAATGCATATAGAGACTATGGCTGAGGTAAGTGTCAGTGGGGGGGCGGGCCTTGTTTAAGAGGCCGGTAGCGGAGGGGAAGAAACTGTTCAGGTGGCGAGAGGTCTTGGTCCTGATGGAGCGCAGCCTCCTGCCAGAGGGGAGGGGGGTGAACAGTTTGTGTCCAGGGTGGGAGGGGTCGGCCACTATCTTCCCTGCCCGCCTCAGGGTTCTGGAGGCGTGCAGGTGGTGGAGGGATGGCAGATTGCAGCCGATCACCTTCTCTGCAGAGTGGATGGCACGCTGCAGCCTGCCCTTATCCTTGGGTGTGGCTGCAGCGTTCCAGATGCTGATGGAGGAGGTGAGGATGGACTCCATGATGAGGTGTAGAAGTTCACCATCATTGTCTTTGGCAGGTTGAATTTCTTCAGCTGCCTCAGGAAGAACATCCTCTGCTGGGCTTTTTTGATGAGGGAGCAGATGTTCTGCTCCCATTAGAGGTCCTGGGCGATGATGGTGCCCAGGAAGCGGAAAGACTCCACAGCAGTTACTGGGGAGTCACACAGAGTGATGGGGGCGGGTGGGGCTGCGTTCTTCCTAAGTCCACAACCATCTCCACTGTCTTGAGAGCGTTGAGCTCCAGGTGGTTTTCCCCACACCAGGTCACCAGATGGTCCATCTCCCACCTGTAGGCAGACTCGTCCCCACCAGAGATGAGTCCGATGAGGGTGGTGTCGTCTGCGAACTTCAGGAGCTTGACAGACTGGTGACTGGAGGTGCAGCTGTTGGTGTACAGGGAGAAGAGCAGAGGGGAAAGAAAGCAGCCTTGAGGGGAACCGGTGCGGATGGTCCGGGGGTCAGAGACGTGTTTCCCCAGCCTCACGTGCTGCTTCCTGTCAGACAGGACAGAAGCACATTTACCAAAATATACAAAATAAATGTGTACTTTTATTGTTTTCTTTTCACTAGTCTGGAGACTAGATTTAAAATTGACCTGTGTATGAAAACATTGATCTTTCCTTGCATGTTGTGTCTCGTCTGAAAAAATCCCAAGCCTGTCCTATCTCTGTATCTTTTTTGCTATGTTTAAAGTTCCTTAAAGCACCACTGGATGGCTCTAGTCGACAAATAGCTACAGAAAAAAACAGCTTCTTGCACAACTGGAAGCCCCACAGCTCATGACAGGTGTTTTATCCTAAAACATATACTACAAGTAGCAAAAGTAGAAGTACTTAGTATGTGTAATGGCCCCTTTCATTGGTGAATTATGTATATAAAATGACTGGATTATGATTATTGATGCATTAATGAGTTCATCACAGCTGGTAAAGTTGGACCTCATTTGAATTACTTAATATACTGCTGCTGAATACCATAACCTATATAATGAACTAGTCAATGTTTATTGATTTATGTATTGCGTAAGCTAATGAAATGAATCTGTTAAAAGCTGAAGTGGAGTAAAAAGTACAATATTAGCTTTCAAAATGAAGTGGAGTAGAAGTAAAAAGTACTATCAAATAAAAATACCACCTCAAAATTGTCCTTCAGTATATGATACATAAGTAAATACACTCTATACATTTCACCACTGCTACTGGACTTCCCTTTTCATTATAAAAAGGCCTCCAGAGTGAGGAAACACTGACCAGGTCACACCGGTTTGTGATTTTATAGAGAAAACTTTAGCAGGTGTTTGTCAGAAGCCTCGCTCTCTTATTATCAACATGCGGACACACACGTACTCCCTTTTCTTCTCCACACCTCTCCTTCCTGCATTCCTTATCACAAATCAAACTACCAATGACCAATCACAGCCAAACACCGCTGCCCACTGCTTCCTGTTTACTCTGGCAATCCCATAGTACACCACCTGCACAAATAAAATATCTGCTGCACATCCGTTTTTTTTTAAACCTTGAACCAGTTTGGTCACATCTGGCTTTACCATATTTGTCTGGACTTCCTGTTTGTCAGGATGGTTTTCTAGACAGAGGAATGCTAATCCATTCCTTTCCTCTCATACCTCAATAACAGCAACTCTCAGATGATTAGATAATCTTTATATATGATTATATAACCAGTGAAATGTACATAAATACTCAAGTACTGTACTTAAGTAAACATTTAAGGTACTTCTACTTCACTTGAGCAAGCTACTTTATACTTTTACTTCACTACATTTATTTAATTTTTCTCATACTGCCTGTTGTAGTAAAAAGGGAAGAAGCTAAAAGGCAGATTTTTTAGTAGTTCAAGATTATTAGAGGTTGTTGTTCGTGTCTGGAATGGACATAAATTTAAATTCAAAGCAGGACCAAACATGTTATTTTCAAAGACGCCCTATTATTCTGATGTTCAGGTTCATATCAGTATGTAGTGTCTCTACTTTAAAGAGTCCTCTCCTGATGATGTTCAGGTGTATATCAGTATGTAGTGTCTCTACTTTAAAGAGTCCTCTCCTGCTGATGTTCAGGTGTATATCAGTATGTAGTGTCTCTACTTTAAAGAGTCCTCTCCTGCTGATGTTCAGGTGTATATCAGTATGTGTGTCTCTACTTTAAAGAGTCCTCTCCTGTTGTTCAGGTGTATATCAGTATGTAGTGTCTCTACTTTAAAGAGTCCTCTCCTGCTGATGTTCAGGTGTATATCAGTATGTAGTGTCTCTACTTTAAAGAGTTCTCTCCTGCTGATGTTCAGGTGTATATCAGTATGTAGTGTCTCTACTTTAAAGAGTCCTCTCCTGCTGATGTGCAGGTGTATATCAGTATGTAGTGTCTCTACTTTAAAGAGTCCTCTCCTGCTGATGTTCAGGTGTATATCAGTATGTAGTGTCTCTACTTTAAAGAGTCCTCTCCTGCTGATGTTCAGGTGTATATCAGTATGTAGTGTCTCTACTTTAAAGAGTCCTCTCCTGCTGATGTTCAGGTGTATATCAGTATGTAGTGTCTCTACTTTAAAGAGTCCTCTCCTGCTGATGTGCAGGTGTATATCAGTATTTAGTGTCTCTACTGTGACATGTCTCCATGCTTTAATGTTCAAAAAGCTCTTTATTTTTCTCATACTGCCTGTGCTGCAGCACCTCTTTTCACCCTCTGTCTGAAACCAGAGTCCAGTCTGCTCTGATTCGTTAGCTGGCCGGCTCTGTTGTGATTGGTCAACCGCTTAGAGATGTCCCGCCCCTTAGCCTATCATGTACAATGTGTTGGAGCGCTAGCCAATAGAAGTGCGAGTGTTAAGGCCCTGACACACCAAACTGACACCAAAGAACACGTCCCGACAGAACCGATTGTTGTGTCGCCTCACGTCTCCTGCGTCTTGGCCAAAAAATCGCACTGAACACACCGCAAAGACTTCAGCCGACGGCCAAGTAGCACGTACAAACTGCGTGAGTGGCAATAACTCTCCTTACCAGCAGGCGGCGGTAGTGTGTATTCGTCATTCAAAAGAGGCAACCGGAAGACAGACTGCGTGATATATACAAAAACAAATAGCGTGCGTTCCATTTTCACTCTCGTCCATCACAGACTGTTTCACAGACTGTTTCACATAACGACTTATAATCGAAAACATGTTTAGTGCGGTACTGGAAAATGAAAAATAATAGCCGTCTGTGTGTGCCTTCTTCACTTCCGTTTCGCTTCTCATGCACTGATTCACTAAGCTGAACAGCCAATCAGAGTGATTTCTTTGCCGACAGCCTTTTGCCGACAGCCTGAATCGGGAGCGGAAGGTGTCGGCACGGCAGAAAAGACACAACGGTGCTGGACACACCAATCTCAGTAGGGACGCTCATCGACGGCCAGACATCTATCGACGGCCGAAATTGGGCCTTAACATAGTGATATAATTATGTTCAGGAAGTAAACAAAGGAGTCCAATGGAGGCATTTAACGCAGAGGGTGTGTGGTTAAGAAAGAGGGAACATAGGGATTTTAGCCTTTGCAGACCATTTACATGCACACAAACATATATAACACTACAGGAAAGGGGAAACCCAAAAGGCATAATAAGGCTGCTTTAAAGGTAGGGTAGGTAAGTTTGAGAAACCGGCTCGAGATACACTTTTTGTTATATTCCATGGAATGCTCTTAACATCCCGATAGCAATGAATATCTTAAGTGCTTTGACAAAAAATCCATAAAAAAATGTCATCTGTGGAAGCCGTGGTACTGTAAAAAGCACGACCAATCATTTTAGCTGGCCCGGTTAAAATAACTGGATGGCCTACCTGCCTGTCAGCCTTCCATCTGTGCACAAACTTATCTCGTGCCCTCATTGGTCATGTGCGCGTTCGGTGTGTTGGAGGAGGGGCTCTATAAGGAAGTGGCAGATTTTCTCCGGTTGTGTATTTTCAAATTCTAGCGATCTCGAGCCGGTTTCTCAAACTTACCTACCCTACCTTTAAGTAGCTTTGTTTGTCCCTATTCAATTCAAAGTTTCTTGCTGCTTTTAATGCAATTCATGGCTGCAGGGCAAACGTCCAAAATCCTTATTCTACAATCATTTAATCAAGACACTTGTGTATATTTTACTTTCATTTGTAATAAACAAAAAAATATGAATGGTTGTCATCAAGCTGGGTCGCCGGTAAGGCAGTCCATTCCTCCCTGTACTCATCACCACGACGCTCACACAGGTTATGCAATACGCAACATGCTGCCACCTGGATTTTGATATTGTCCATGTTGCAGTCGTTTCGCTTCAAGCACCGCATATCTGGAACACATACAAAGACACAAATTAGCCCGACATAACTCCATAAATCCTACATTAGATAGTATTAATGTGATTTACTGAACGTACCATTGCTGTTCTTTTGGGCGTGATAACGGTCATCATCCTCAGCTGACGAAACATGTCCATAGCGTGTGCTTGTCGCCGTCCAGTCCTTTTGTTAAGGCTTCTTAACCGCGATCTGTATTTGTGGCTGAGTTATTGGCTTAAATAACTCCGCACCAAAACCACAACTTCAGTCAACTCCATAGCGTGTCTGACTGAGATCGGAAGGTAAACAGAAGCATACAGCGGAAGCGGAAGTTTTTCTTTCTTCTTCTCTCGGTTTTTTGGCGGATTGCAACTTTAAGGTGCATACCGCCACCTACTGTACTCGCCGTGAAGTTGTTTGCGGCCTGCCAGGAAAAGCTAAGCAGAAGAAGAAGAAGTGACGTCAGCGGCTCAATTGCCTAATCCACCCCCAGGAACTCATTTGGTGTGAACGCGATCTGCTTTAGTTCGTCAGAACTAAAAGAACTCTCATGAACTAAAGTTCTCAGGAACTACTGTGGGAAAAGTACTTGGTGTGAACGCGCCTATTGTTAACATCTTTATGTTATAGTTCAGCCATGAAAATCACAAACACATTTTCTAAACCTAATGCCCAGAAAGCTCCCCACATGTTTACATACATCTGGTTTCACCATATTGTCTGAGTTCCTGTTTGTCAGGATGGTTTTCTTGCCAGAGGAATGCTCATGTTTATCTTTCCCCTCCACTGGCTGCTTTAACTCAAACCCCAATCTCACAAACTCTTGATTGTTTATATAAACTTTGATTATGTGTTTTTATCATTCCCCTTAAGTCATTAGCATGTACATGACTTTTATTGCCTACAGCTGTTGCTTTAGATTAATTAAAATCTCTTTTCTTCTAAATTTCTAATCTCTAGTGTTACCAGGGAATTTGACTGTGAACTGTTTACATTCCCTTGTTTATTTGGTACATTCCTGAACAATGATATGTCTTTTAAAGTTTCCTTTAGCTTAGCGGTGTTGACGTGAAGTCATGTGACCGCGCTTTAGTTCCTTTATAGCCCAACATTAGCCACCTTTAGCTTAGTGGTGTTGACGTGAAGTCATGTGACCGTGTTGTAGTTCCTTTATAGCCCAACATTAGCCGCCTTTAGCTTAGCGGTGGTGACGTGAAGTCATGTGACCGTACTGTAGTTCCTTTATAGCCCAACATTAGCCGCCTTTAGCTTAGCGGTGGTGACGTGAAGTCATGTGACCGTGCTGTAGTTCCTCTATTGCCCAACATTAGCCTCCTTTAGCTTAGCGGTGGTGACGTGAAGTCATGTGACCGTGCTGTAGTTCCTTTATAGCCCAACATTAGCCGCCTTTAGCTTAGCGGTGGTGACGTGAAGTCATGTGACCGTGCTGTAGTTCCTCTATTGCCCAACATTAGCCTCCTTTAGCTTAGTGATGTTGACGTGAAGTCATGTGACCGTGCTGTAGTTCCTTTATAGCCCAACATTAGCCTCCTTTAGCTTAGCGGTGTTGACGTGAAGTCATGTGACCGTGCTGTAGTACCTTTATTGCCCAACATTAGCCTCCTTTAGCTTAGTGGTGTTGACGTGAAGTCATGTGACCGTGCTGTAGTTCCTTTATAGCCCAACATTAGCCGCCTTTAGCTTAGCGGTGGTGACATGAAGTCATGTGACCATGCTGTAGTTCCTCTATTGCCCAACATTAGCCTCCTTTAGCTTAGTGGTGTTGACGTGAAGTCATGTGACTGTGCTGTAGTTCCTTTATAGCCCAACATTAGCCGCCTTTAGCTTAGCGGTGTTGACGTGAAGTCATGTGACCGTGCTGTAGTTCCTTTATTGCCCAACATTAGCCTTCTTTAGCTTAGCGGTGGTGACGTGAAGTCATGTGACCGTGCTGTAGTTCCTTTATAGCCCAACATTAGCCGCCTTTAGCTTAGCGGTGGTGACGTGAAGTCATGTGACCGTGCTGTAGTTCCTTTATAGCCCAACATTAGCTTTTAGTTCTGGAGATTGCATTTACGCTTTGACTCAAAAGTGGTTTTAATATGTGGACATTATCATGCTGAAGAAAATGTGTAAGTATCATAAACACGTGTTTGCTACATGGCTTATTTTAGGAAATATTCCAAAATCCAATTGAAAAGGCCCATTGGCTTATTGTTGAGGGAACCAAAGATACATCATCCTTTGCTCCTTTTTCACAACTTAAATCCTCTTACTGTGTTTATGCATGCACCATTATACACAAAAGCAAATTCCATGTATGAGTAAACCTACTTCTGATTGTCTGTTATGAAATGTAAATGTAGTCTTCAGCAGGGGTGGGAAGTAGTGGAGTACAAATACTTTGTTACTGTTCTTAGGTACATTTTTCTGGTATCAGTACTTTACTCCACTACTTATTTTTCTGACGACTTTTTACTTTGACTTCTTACATTTTGAACACAAATACCTGTACTTTCTACTTCTTACATGTTGAACACAAATACCTGTACTTTCTACTTCTTACATTTTCCAAACAGGCTGGTTACTTTAGTTTGAATGTGTGTTTGGTGGCGTGATCATTATTATTTAGAGTCATTGCGTGCCTATTGATTTGAACACGATCCGTGTATCCATCATTTCCTGGTCTTCTCTAAAGAAGAGGGACCAATGAAAACGTTGTCATGTTGCCGTTGTTCAGCATGGAAACATTCATTAGCTAACAATGACATTATTGTTCTATTAATATAAGGGAGGTCAGGTACTCTTTAAAACAGCTGCTAGTTATGGGTACTTTTTACTTAAGTACATTTCGAAGCCCTCTTTACTTTTACTTGAGTTTAGTCAGTACTTCTACTTTTACCAGAGTATTTTTAAACACAACTATCTGTACTTCTACTTGAGTAAAGGATGTGTGTACTTTTGCCATCTCTGGTCTTCAGCACAGGAGTCTGAAGTTGAGTAAAGCAGGACTGGATTATAGGAAAAACTGAGGTTCATGTCTTTAGGGGGCTCAGTGGAGGGGTTAGTCACTCACTGAGGGGTTTAAAAGGTAAAAGAAGGTCTGGTGTGACTAACTCCTGAGTGACAGGAAGTTTGTTGTAGTGGCTCAAGCAGAGGCTGACTATTTTGGGCCAGCTCCTCTTCCTCAGAGCTAATTCCTCTTTTCACCCGTTCTCTCTTTCCTTATTCCCCAGATGTGTTTCCTTCCTGAAAGTCAAAAGGCTTTACTTCTCCTCTTTTCCAACCCCTCACTGACGCACTTCTGCATCCCTCGGGGGGAACTGGAGGGAGGGCCAGTGGCTAAGATTGAGTAATTATTGCTTTTTTTACGCTTGCGGTTTTCTTGTTTGGAAAAAAACATGGGGATAGTTCCTGTTTTTATAGTTCTTTGAGTGCAAAGGACACACTATTTGCATGCTTGAACCTACCAGGTCACATGATATTCTTCTAAATAATACAAAAAAACATGCCTCACATATTTGCTTACATAAGTTAATAATGTGTGTTGTTTATGGTTACTGTCAGAGCCTCACACGAGACCTTGTTTCTTACAACAAACCGCTGTAGTAGGAACATTTCTATGTGCTCCCTTTAGATCCAACTTTAACACATTTATGAATGAAATGTTAAGACATCACAAACACAGCATTTCTTCTTTTTAGGCATTATATATTACAACTTTACTATAATGGCCAATTTATGAGCACTGTGGTTCATATTAACAGCAACCTCACAATTCAGCAACTGTGATCGGTTCCTAAATTAAATGTTGTATAGGAGAATGGATCTAAGTAGGCCACAACAAAACAATGTATAAGGCAATTTAGGTGACCAAAAAGTATAATTAAAGCTAAAATGGTGTGGTAGCAACCCGTCAATCACAAGGTAGCCCCGCCCTAAATCATACCCTGCTTTACCGTCTATTTTACTCTAAATTGGACCATAACTTCCTAATAAACATAATTCTTTACTGAAAAGTACTTGCAACTCTAGATATTGAGGCCAACATACTCAATAGGCGCGTTCACACGGAGTACTTTTCCCCGACTTTTCCGTTTAGTTCCGATAGTTCCTGGGATTTTGCGTTCACACCAAAAAGAGAACTTAGTTCATGAGAACTTTCACCCCCTTCAGTCCCTGCTAGAGAGGTGGTACTTTCCTGGGGAGAAAGAAAGTACCAATTTCTATTGGCTAGGCGAATTGCAAACCACGCCCCGTAAAACTCGGAAAAGTTTTTTGAAGCCACCATTGTATTTGCTGGCATTAGCATTATAAGCATTAGCATTAGCCCCGCGTGGAGATGATGAGGTGTCGGCGTTCTGGCGATTTACTCGGAAGGCCAGTCCCCAACTCCGGGGACTTCCGGCCGGGGTGGCAGTATACGCCGTGAAGTTGTTTGCGGCCTGCCAGTAAACCCAAAGCAGAAGAAGAAGAAGTGACGTCAGCGGCTTCATTTGCGTAATCTTCCCTCAGGAACTTATTCCGGTGTGAACGCGATCGGCTCTTAGTTCCATGGGGGTACTAAGTGCTGGGAACTAAGTGCTGGGAACTAAGTGCGGCAAAGTACTTGGTGTGAAAGCGACTATATAGTTCGCTAAGGTTATAAATCAAGTGTGAATTGAGGCCATTTTCTCATAGACTTCAATACAATCAGACGTCTTTTTTCCACCAGTCTAGTTGCCTGTGTTGGCCAATGGAAACAACACAGATTCAAGGCACTTGCTTATTAGCGTCATATTTTTATGTGAGGATTTTCAACAGGGTATTTTGATGAGGTAATAAATCTCCTGAGAAGGGAGGCCATTCATAGACATCTATACAATCTGACTTCTTTTGCCACCAATGGAGTCAAACTTGTGTTAGCCATTGATAACAAGTTTAGGTTTAGGTTTAGAAACTTCCCATTGGCTTATTTTTTCATGTTAGGCTCTTTAAACAAGTATTTATCTTGGGTATTGAGGTCTTACGAAGTCTTACTAAGGTAATAAATCACGGGGAATGATGCAATTTTCTCAAAACTTCTATACAATCAGATGTCTTTTTGCCACCATTGGAGTAAACCGAGTTTTAGCCATTGATACCAATTTAGGTTTAAGAAACTTCTCCATTGGCTTATTTGTTCATGTTAAGCTCTTTAAATAAGTATGTATCTATGGTATTGAGGTCTTACTGAATCATACTTAGGTAATAAATCACTGGAGAACTGATGCCATTTTCAATCAGACGTCTTCTTGCCACCATTGGAGTCAACCTTGTGTTTGCCATTGGAAACAACACAGATTCTTCATTGGCTTCACTTTTTAAACTCAAAGTTTTCTGTTTGCTCAAGCTGTTATTGGGATAATGAGTTTCAAGGACCTTTAACATTACTTGTGGAAAACCCATATTGTTAATCCCAGCAGTATTATTTGTAAATCAAACATTTGTGGAAGGATATCTTTAATAACTTTAATCGTATCACTTTCAATTTTAGGTTACAGTTCAGCCATGAAAGTCACCTTAAAATTGTGTAAACCACATGCCTGAAAAGCTCCCCACATGTTTACACAAGAGTCATTGACATGGTGTTGAGAGACAAAGAAATGCTGCACCTTTAAATGAAGGAATGCCAACAATGTGCGGCTGTGCCCAGGCATTCGGATCGGGAATGTGTTGGAAAGCTGGCAGCGGTTTGTTTTCCCCCTACAGCTTTCCCAGGTGTTACAGGGGAAGGAAAACAACAAAACCACAGAACAGAAATGGACAGGCCATGGATTTAAAAAAAAAAAAAGAAGGCGTGGGATTGAAAAACAGCCTTGAATATGTTCAGAAAGCCCCTTGAGGTCACATTTACACACTGTCAGGACATGTCAAATACAGATTTATGGTCCTTTTTCTGCCTTATCAGCTGTCTCCCTTCTCAAAGATTTATGTCCTCTGTAGTCAGTAATAATCACCTGTGGAACCTGGGAGGGAGTGTTCATTTTGAAACTCACGTGACAACTTGTTGACCTGAAGAAAAAAGGGTGTCTGCTTTTAAAAACCAGTTCTGAAACTCACATCTCCAACGGGACTGAATTTGCAGCCGGTTTGCTCAGCATCCTCTCCGGTGACTCAGTGATTGTTGTGTCTGTAACACCTAAACACAGCTAAGTTTTACTCATGTTTTGAAACAGTCAGTGAATGACCCTCATTTTTTATTGTTCTAAAACACAAATGTGACTCATGGAAACAGAAACTCTAGGAGTGAAACCCTGCACTGTTTCTTTCAGGCTCAACCCGAATGAGGACTGTTTAAAAAGAGGTTAAAGAGGCCATATTATGCTTTTTGGGATTTTCCCTTTCCTGTACTGTGTTATATATAGGTTTTTGTGCATGGCTAAAATCCCTGAGTTTCCCCCCGACACTACATACTGATATACACCTGAACACCAGCAGGAGAGGACTCTTTAAAGTAGAGACATACATACTGATATACACCTGAACATCAGCAGGAGAGGACTCTTTAAAGTAGAGACACTACATACTGATATACACCTGAACATCAGCAGGAGAGGACTCTTTAAAGTAGAGACACTACATACTGATATACACCTGAACATCAGCAGGAGAGGACTCTTTAAAGTAGAGACACTACATACTGATACACCTGAACATCAGCAGGAGAGGACTCTTTAAAGTAGAGACACTACATACTGATATACACCTGAACATCAGCAGGAGAGGACTCTTTAAAGTAGAGACACTACATACTGATATACACCTGAACATCAGCAGGAGAGGACTCTTTAAAGTAGAGACACTACATACTGATATACACCTGAACATCAGCAGGAGAGGACTCTTTAAAGTAGAGACACTACATACTGATATACACCTGAACATCAGCAGGAGAGGACTCTTTAAAGTAGAGACACTACATACTGATATACACCTGAACATCAGCAGGAGAGGACTCTTTAAAGTAGAGACACTACATACTGATATACACCTGAAAGAAAGCTTATTTGGGTTTCTCTTTTAACATATGTCTCTTCTGTTTTATGATTACACTTTAGATTTTTGACACTTTATGAATAAGATGATTGAATTGAGCTGTGACAAGAAGGCACCCCAACGCTAACAAGTGTTGTCATCTGCAAACAAATAGGTATTCTCTGCTTGCTTTTACTATCACTGCACATTTATGTTGTGCTTTACTTTGCTCGTGTCCCTGCCTCCCTCTCTCTTCATGTCTCGCTTTCTGTTTCGATGCCTCACGCTCCTCTCTCTCACACACAAACAGGCAGCACATGGCCAGCAGGAGTGAGTCACTGGTCTGGTTATGAGTGCCTCTTCTCAGGGAGAGTCCCTCCATGTGTCCTTGGGATGAGAGCCAACCCCCTCGGGTGTATCAGGTGCACTTTACTCCGCCTGGCCACGTGAGACTCGCTGGTTTCATTGTTTTGTTGATTTTTTTTTACTGAAAGCAATAGTAGTTTCATTCCCTTTTTGATGTTTTGGCACAGTGTTGACATGACTTGTGTGTCTAAAAATAGAAATATTGAAGTGTATTCTATGAGACGTTGGCAGTCTGGAGGATGATATTTGGATCTTATCTGACACTGGCTCACAAACATTATGCAGAGAAGGTCGACCTGCCCAGAAGCAACTGCTGCTACACACAACACATAATATGACTGCAGTAAGATTAGATAGTCTGGCAAAACAATAATGATTTGCACTGTACTTGTATTTTACATATTTCCAGGACCTTTTTAACGCATAAAACACAGTATATTGATCTTAGTGGTAGCTATTTTACAACAAGGCTAAGGGTCTACAGCACATGTGTCAAACTCAAGGCCCGGGGGCCAAATCAGGCCCTTGGTGGATTTAATTTCGGCCCGCAGGATAATTTCTAATTACTATTAGATCTGGCCCGCCGGTATATTGCACGCACACCTTCACTCCATCCTGAGGGTTTCCTCAGCTCAGAGCCTGAGCCCAAACATTGATGAACTTGCACCCAAGATGAGATGCCAAGTATCTGGCTAGAACTAGCATCACAGAGCAGCACCTGAGTTTACATGGATGTTTCCTTCTGCACTTTGTTTCTTGAGACAACAGGGCATGTTTGGTTTTCTCTTTGAGGGGAATAGTTTTCTTGAAGCTGTTGTTGGCCTGTGGAAAAATGTAATCATAAGAAATGACTGGAAAAGCTGCAGATAGAGCCATAAGAAATGAATGCAACTGATTATTTAATGTTTAATGTTGTTTTTATAGGCAATAATTTAAGCTTTGTTAGTCCAGGTTTAATATGTGCAATAAGTTCATTTCAATAGTTCTGCAATAAACATTGAACCAGTCCGGCCCTTGACTAGTACCCATTTTTTATTTTGGCTCACTGTGTATTTGAGTTTGACACCCCTGGTCTACAGCTATAGTCATCGGAGGCTCAAGTATGTACAGCAGTAAGATAAATGCTAAAATGCTCCAATGCTAACACAGTGATAATCTTGTAAAGGCCCTTCCACACATTTAGTCCATCATTGAAATGTTCAGTAACATTTCCTGCATTGGGTAACGTGTGAAAAGGAGCAGGGATTGATATTCATGGCAATATGTACCACCAGTTTTTTACCTTTTAAAGCCTATTAAAATGCAATCCTCTGGAAACCACTAATGTCTGTAAAAATGTTAACTTGCTTTAAGAACTTTAACTCAAGTCTAGGGGTCACAAAGTCAATTTTTCCCCCACTTAAAGCCAAAATATATAAAGGGAGGTCAGTTACTCTTTAAAACAGATGGTAGTTATGGGTACTTTTTACTTAAGTACATTTCAAAGCCCATACTTCTTTACTTTTACTTGATAAAGAAGTTTAGTCAGTACTTCTACTTTTACCAGAGTATTTTTAAACACGAGTATCTGTACTTCTACGTACCTGAGTAAAGGATGTGTGTACTTTTGCCATCTCTGCACAAGAGCAATCACAAGACAAGACACAGCTGGAGAGGTGAAACACAACAGCTGGTCACAATCAGACAATCAGGAACATGAGGGAAGACAAGAAAAGACACAAGGAGAACAGAATTTCAAAATAAAACCGGAAACTATACACACACCAAACTGAAATCAACTGCTGTTTTGCATTCTTTCATCTCTTCAAGCCTGCTAATGCATGTTTATTTATTGCATTTCCATATAACAGGAGCAGATTATTATGCTGTCATCACTTTGCAAGTACCATATAATATCTGCAAATATCACCTCTTGAACTGTGGCTTAAAGGTGTATGAATACAGTGATATTTAGTGGTCATGAATGCAGTAATTATCGTGCAGAAGTAATAACAGGTTGCAGACTCAGCACTTAATCCTGCTCCTCCCTGCACATGTTCACAACCCAGCAAACACAGGTCATACACCCACGATCTTCTGGAACAATAACGGAGCGTGCACGCCTGCCCCACCTTGCCTCATAAACCAGGTGGATCACTCCTGTTCTGAAGTCTTTACACTGGCTTCCTGTGTGTCAAATAACTGATTTCTAAATACTGCGGCTGCTTCATAAAGCATTGAATGGGTTAGGGACAAAATATATTTCTGACCTACTGCTAAATATGAACCATCCAGATCTCTCAGGTCTTGCTTTCTGTCCCCAGAGTCAGAACTAAACATATAAGTTCAGTTATTATGCTCCAAATATCTGGAACAAACTCCCAGAAACCTGCAGGTCCGCTGCAACTCTGACTACTTTTAAATCCAGGCTGAAGACTTTTCTTTTTGTGGCTGCCTTTAATTGAACTATTCATATCTCACACTGCACTGTCACTTGTATTCATGTACCTGTGTTATTCATTGTGGGGGAAACTTCTGAAGCAATTGGAGTCAGGACTCAGAGAGACACGAGGAGAGCTGGAGCTTTGATGGCAAACACTGACGGTTTATTTGGAGCTTCGGCCGGAATTCACACGACATGTCACGGGCCACGAGTTGACCACACGGTTGAGATGCCACAATCAATTCTGAAGACCCTCCTGTAGCTCCAGGTTTTAACTAGTTCAGAGTGTAATAATCAACATTCTTCAATCGATAGACTAAACAGCTGAGGACACTGAATCACATTTGTTGTCGCTTATGGCTCAGGGTCATCTACACCCCGAGAAGGATGTGTTCCAGGTGTCCACAACAATAACTATCTCTCACCGACAGTTGCCCGGTTACAAACTGGTAACAACAACAACTTGCGAGGGCAGCCCCTCCTTAAGGGAGAGAACGGCTGCTCAAGGTTGGTCAGCTGCGTCAGAGGGCGAAAGGTAAACATGTATACTGTAGTGATCACTAATTAACTAGGTTACATAATTCACTCATGGAACTACAGGTATTGTTTCTGCACGGACACATATGTTGTTGACTGTATTTATGGCGTGCCCTCCCTTTCGCTTTCTCTTCTCTTCCCGGGCTGCGACCCGACAACATGTGCATTTCTGCTGCTCAATAAAGCCAGCTTTGTACCTTCATTGCACCGCCTCCGACTCCCTTCTCTCGGCACTACAATACAGAATTATTCCCTGACATTCATGTTTTATTATCTTTGCTTTCACTGTAAATGAGTGTTTTTAAATGCCATTTTATAATATGTTTCTTATTGCTCTTAATGTCTTTCATTTTGTAAAGCACTTTGAATTGCCTTGTGTTGAAAGGTGCTATATGAATAAACTTGCCTTGCCTTGCCTTGCCTCCACCCTGTTTGCTTTCTCAGATCCACTCCACACACACCCTTTTTCCGAGTGTATTGTGTTTTTTAAGAAGTTCTGCACGTGGAACAGGACTTTGTGGCGTGGTTTTGTTGGTGTTGGGCGGTTAGGGTTAACAAGACTGGGCTGTGGGAATCCTGCTAACCAAGTAAAGTGAGCTTTTAATGTGAATCCTGCAGGGAATGAGTGAAGTCAGGCGATAACCGTCAGTTTCTGTGTGTGTGTCGGCCAAACGGCTCGCTGCACCCGCACTGTAAATGTGAATAATGTAAAGGAATGATAAGTCAGCAATTCCTCTTAAAATGATCATCGGCATAGATAGATTAAGAGATAATGGGCCCTGTGCTACACATGTACATGACAAACATACTTATATGCTGTGTCTCAAATACTTCTGTACTTACATGTGCAACGTGAGTGCATAAAATAGTTTTCTATCTGCGTTTTACATTTTTGTTTTACTTTTATGTAAACACCAAGTCAAATTCCTCGTAGGCTACTTGTCAACCTACCTGGGGATAAACCTGTTTCTCATTCTGATTCTGATTCATAATTGTGTATGAGTATGGCAAAACACTATGATCTACTACTTTCGCAACGATCAACAAGTTGAGTATGAAACGCTGGACAAATTGGCTTTGTAACATACGTTTTGAGACATTATTACATGGTTTAGTTGAATACTCGATTCTGATTGGTCAATTCAGAACACGTGACACGTTGTTAATCCAGAACAGACAGATCGCTGTCAATGATTTATTGACCGTTGTTAAGGACGCTCACATCTGCAGAAAGAAGTTCGGTCGATTTAACTGTATACAGTTTGGCCGTTTCAAACTGGGACAAGAAAAACAGCGGAGAAGTAACGGGCAGAAACCCTCCTTTTTACGCAACGGTCCAGACATAGACATCAAACGGCGACACATATTCAGTTGCCAGTTACTTTGGCATTAGGGCAGGGATATCTAGATACTTTCCAAGCTTTGACATCATGAATTGTGCTACTTTTAAAGCAAGCAGCGATGTTTTCAAATCTGTAGTCAAAAAGCTCCTCAAAAACGCTATCGAAGCAGTTTGCCGTTGCTACGTAGTTCAACAGTAACAACGGACTATTTTTATTTAAATAAATAATAGCGTACTATTTTTTAAATCCATAAAAACATTTTCTAAATCTATAAAAGCATTTCAATTCATATTGGGAGTCATATCGTTACTTTGTTGAGAATGTGGCCTTGTAATAAGCGGGATAATGTGCAGCGACGCGGTCATTATGGGGAAAAGAACATCCGGCTGATCAGGAGCCCGACGCGACATATGACATTGCAGTTGCTCTGGTGAACTCAGCACTATAAAAAAGTAATTTAGGGGGTTTGTTCCTCTATTTATATAATACACCACTATCTTAATGTCGAAATGAAGCCACTGGTTTTGCACCTTTTTCGTAGTTGCAAGTTAGTCTGGCTCTATTTTGTATGTCAATGCAGCTGTTTGAGTCTTTTTGTGGTGAATTTAAGTCTCTATCTAGAAACCATCTCTTTGAGTCACATGTTGTAGGTAAAGATCCTGTCACTTTTTGGCCTGTGCTTGTGCCCGGTAGGCCTATTTAATTTAATTTAATTTTCATTTGTTCCATTCATGGTATGCACAACTTAATGTATAACAATTATTTACAAAACATGTCTCTATAAACACACCATACCTGAAAAGGAGCAGGGAGAAGAAAATAATCTGATATTACCTACAAAACAAATAGAAATAGATGGTCTGTCCTTCATATTTCTTATTCACAGCCAATCATAACAGTATCGTAGGACAATAAGAGAAACACAAAACAAATATATTGGTATTATTCTTGTATTCCTATATCTATGATCAGAGATGGCAAAAGTACACACATCCTTTACTCAAGTAGAAGTACAGATACTCGTGTTTAAAAATACTCTGGTAAAAGTAGAAGTACTGACTAAACTTCTTTACTCAAGTAAAAGTAAAGAGGCTTTGAAATGTACTTAAGTAAAAAGTACCCATAACTAGCAGCTGTTTTAAAGAGTACCTGACCTCCCTTTATATGAATAGAACAATAATGTCATTGTTAGCTAATGAATGTTTCCATGCTGAACAACGGCAACATGACAACGTTTTCATTGGTCCCTCTTCTTTAGAGAAGACCAGGAAATGATGGATACACGGATCGTGTTCAAATCAATAGGCACGCAATGACTCTAAATAATAATGATCACGCCACCAAACACACATTCAAACTAAAGGAACCAGCCTGTTTGGGAAATGTGAGAAGTAGAAAGTACAGGTATTTGTGTTCAACATGTAAGAAGTAGAAAGTACAGGTATTTGTGTTCAACATGTAAGAAGTAGAAAGTACAGGTATTTGTGTTCAACATGTAAGAAGTAGAAAGTTCAGGTATTTGTGTTCAACATGTAAGAAGTAGAAAGTACAGGTATTTGGGTTCAACATGTAAGAAGTAGAAAGTACAGGTATTTGTGTTCAACATGTAAGAAGTAGAAAGTACAGGTATTTGTGTTCAACATGTAAGAAGTAGAAAGTACAGGTATTTGTGTTCAAAATGTAAGAAGTAGAAAGTACAGGTATTTGTGTTCAAAATGTAAGAAGTAGAAAGTACAGGTATTTGTGTTCAACATGTAAGAAGTAGAAAGTTCAGGTATTTGTGTTCAACATGTAAGAAGTAGAAAGTACAGGTATTTGGGTTCAACATGTAAGAAGTAGAAAGTACAGGTATTTGTGTTCAACATGTAAGAAGTAGAAAGTACAGGTATTTGTGTTCAACATGTAAGAAGTAGAAAGTACAGGTATTTGTGTTCAACATGTAAGAAGTAGAAAGTACAGGTATTTGTGTTCAAAATGTAAGAAGTAGAAAGTACAGGTATTTGTGTTCAAAATGTAAGAAGTAGAAAGTACAGGTATTTGGGTTCAACATGTAAGAAGTAGAAAGTACAGGTATTTGTGTTCAACATGTAAGAAGTAGAAAGTACAGGTATTTGGGTTCAACATGTAAGAAGTCAAAGTAAAAAGTCGTGGAGTAAAGTACTGATAAGTGTAAAACTATTCTTTAATATCTACATACCACTGATCTTACAAGCCACCCTTCTTGACCGTTTGCTGGGTGTGAGACCAGACTCATGCCAGAAAAACACACAAACCCAACCACACCTTCAGCCTTGCACAACTTCCCTTTTCTTTCGGTCCGCACACTCCTCAGCGAACACACCCAAACAAGCTTCCCTGCAGCAGCAGCCAGTAGGCCTCCTTGCTTAATTGATGCCCTTCCCTAACAGCAGTAAATTACACAGCAGGGCTTTGAGGGCAGAGAGAGGTCTGTCAACAGAGTGTGGCCTGAGCGAAGCCACGGCCTTTTACCCAGAGTGACACCTCTCCTGACTCAGCACACACAGCCTCTGTTTACTGGAGCTGTCCACCGCAATCAACACTCTGCGTCTCTGAACCACTGTGATTCCTCCATTAACCCCTTCACTGCTGACTGAGGGGGAGAGAGGGGAGTCTCCTCTTTGTCCTCTCTCATTTATATCATCACATCGCGTCCAGTCAGGCAACCAATAAGGCGTAGATGCACACTGCACAAACATTAACGCAGTATTTCATTTGAATTCATTCAGTTTTTGTCATGTCTTACTCTATTTTACAAGCGCATAGTTTACTTACTTCTGCCGTGTACTCAGTGTTGGATTGTAAAGTGACTGTTATTTTGTATATATTGATAGTTGTGCTTTTATTTCGGTCTTAATGTGTGCATATGTATACATGTGTCTTTGAATGGTGTATGTAGGTAGATACATTTTTGCATACATATTTTTATATATATATTTTTTGTATTCGGGGATTGTGGGAAACGGTATTTCATTTGAATTGATTGTGATTTTGTCATGTCTTACTCTATTTGACCTACTTATTTCTGCTTTGTGCTCAGTGTTGGATTGTAAAGATGTACATTTACTTGAGTAAGTATCATACTCAAGTACAATTTTCAGGTACTTCGGGGTATTTCCATGTACTTTACACTTCTACTCTACTACTTTAGGAAGCCAGTATTGTACTTTTTACTCCTCCACATTTATCTCTGACAGCTTTTTACAGATTCAGTATATTAGCTAATACAACATTTTAAAAAAAACATTGACATATAAGTTATTATAGGTTAAGAAATCCAGCAACAGTATATAAAGTAATTAGCTGCACCCTAACCAGCTGTGATGAACACATTAATGCATGTTTAATCCAGTCATTTCAAATATATGATTCTAAAATAGGACATTAAGCCGAATGATTACTTTGACTTTTTGTACTTTAAGTATATTTTGACGCTAATATATTTGTACTTTTGCTTAAGCAGGATATTGAATGCAGGACTTTTACTTATAACAGGGTATTTCTACATGTTTTTAATGCTATTTTACTTAGGAATAAGTATTGTTAACAAGATAAGGGTACATAGGAAGAGAATAAAACTATAGGTCATAAGGTCAACCTCTTGCAGAAATCCCATTCAGTGTCTCAGGTCAACATTAAAGTTACATTAAACTATAGTTTTGTGTGCATTTATTGCCTCCCTCATCACTTTCTAAAACAGCAGCTGATGTTAAGTAGCCATGACAGTCCAGATCAGTCACTATCAGAGGTGTCTCAGTGCCTCAGCCTCAGAGGGACAGGCAGCGCTGCTTTGTGCTGACGGGGCTGAAGACAGATGGAAGAGCAACAAGTGGACACTGTGCATCAAGACATAGTTTAAAGGTCCCCTATTATACTGTTTTCATCAATATATCACAGGTCTCAGATATATACACAGCCTGTCTCTGATTGGCTGAAACACCAAACAGATCATTGCAGCATCCCATAATCCCCTCTGTTTCAGCCCTGTTTCCAAAGTGCTGATTCTCTGTCTGTTACTTTAGATGAAAATAAGGAGCCCCTCCCCACGCCCCTCTGAGAGAGATTTGGTTACAAGTGCTCTAGGAGGAGATTCAGGTGATAAGGTGGGGGGGGGGTTACCTTGGTTGCTGATTGGCTAATGGTTACACAAGCCAAACATCGTTATGACATCATAAAGTGGCCAAAATCTGATCAGCTCATTTTCAGACAGGTTTTTATAGAAATGGATCAGGACAAAAAGAGAGAGAATCTTTGTTCCTGAAACTTTCAGAGTCTCTTTCCACAGAGGGGACACATGTTGATGTAGAAGAGACATGAAGAAGAGGGGACACATGTTGATGTAGAAGAGACATGAAGAAGAGGGGACACATGTTGATGTAGAAGAGACATGAAGAAGAGGGGACACATGTTGATGTAGAAGAGACATGAAGAAGAGGGGACACATGTTGATGTAGAAGAGACATGAGAAGAGGGGACACATGTTGATGTAGAAGAGACATGAAGAAGAGGGGACACATGTTGATGTAGAAGAGACATGAAGAAGAGGCGACACATGTTGATGTAGAAGAGACATGAAGAAGAGGGGACACATGTTGATGTAGAAGAGACATGAAGAAGAGGGGACACATGTTGATGTAGAAAAGACGTGAAGAAGAGGGGACACATGTTGATGTAGAAGAGACATGAAGAAGAGGGGACACATGTTGATGTAGAAGAGACATGAAGAAGAGGGGACACATGTTGATGTAGAAGAGACATGAAGAAGAGGGGACACATGTTGATGTAGAAGAGACATGAAGAAGAGGGGACACATGTTGATGTAGAAGAGACATGAAGAAGAGGGACACATGTTGATGTAGAAGAGACATGAAGAAGAGGGGACACATGTTGATGTAGAAGAGACATGAAGAAGAGGGGACACATGTTGATGTAGAAGAGACATGAAGAAGAGGGGACACATGTTGATGAAGAAGAGACATGAAGAAGAGGGGACACATGTTGATGTAGAAGAGACATGAAGAAGAGGATTTTATATAATAGTTGACCTTTAAGATATATAGAACAAACTTTCTTCTAAATCATAAAGGTTACTGTTTTTTTTAATACAAAGTCTATAGTCATAATAATCAGAATACTTTATTTTCGCTGCGGGACATTTTGTTAATGTGCACATTCTACAACAACATATAACACTTGGATTAGGACTACTGTTTATGTTTTTGTTTTCTTTGTACTGTTTCTGTTCTGATTTTATGTAAAGTGTCTTTGAGCATTAGGAAATCCAATATATTATTATTATATATATGTGTATATTATATAAGTATAAGTGTGGGGGCGACAGAAGGTTACTGAACCCTGAGCGGCTCCCGATGGACAACGGTGTGAGTGTGTGTGTGTGTGTGTGTGTGTGTGTGTGTGTGTGTGTGTGTGTGTGTGTGTGTGGTGTGTGTGGTGTTGTGGGTGGGTGTGTGTGTGTGTGTGTGTGTGTGTGTGGTGTGTGTGTGTGTGTGTGTGTGTGTGTGGGTGTGTGTGTGTGTGTGTGTGTGTGTGTGTGTGTGTGTGTGTGTGTGTGTGTGAGCTTCCCTAGAATGGGTGAATGACTCGTAGCATGTAAAGAGCTCTGAGGGCCGAAAAGACCTGATAAAGAGATATAACTGCAGTCCATTTACCATATTACAATATATACAGTGGTGTATCAGTATTCATAAGATATTAATGATGAACTGCGCAGTCTAATAGGGTTTGGCCGCTGATGGTGAATCACAACTAAATCAAATGACTAATGCATTATTATTTTATAGTGCAGTGTAATTCCAGTTATAAACACTCGTAAATATCCTTAATCCCCTATGACAACCATCATAAAAACAGATTGTTTAATAATTAATTCACAGTGCTATAAGCAGATTAATACATTATGATTATATTTGTAAGTATAAACATAGAAAGGGTTACACTATTTAACATATATGAGATACTACAACTCCTCCATGTGTTCAGGATTCATTTTTCTGTCCAATCATAAAAATGCAAATGTAAGCGCTCCATTTTTCTGCAGGGTAATGCTTCACAATGCAGTAAAATATATGCAGGCCTAAATACATCTTTCATTTCTACTCCGTCTATAGTTGGAATATTGAATATGATTTGCTTTGCAGACGGTGAAATGAACCAGCAATTCATTATAGCAGCAAAATGTATTTATAAATGCTTTCACTGTGTGTGCGCCTGAGTGTTTTCATGAATTCATTCCCATTTTGCATAATAGCTAACCAGTTGTTGTTGGAATTGAACATTTAAAATATCAGGCTCCTCTAACAATGCAACATATTAAACTTAACCATTGTGTTGTTTTCCTGTCAACTGCAACTTTTGTCCTCCCATCTTGACTATGTATATAGCATATAGTATAAATCATAACTTTAATATGTGTTACACGTAAAAAGGCGAATAATTCTGACTCATTACCATATTTTTCACTTTTTGGGGGAATTTATGGTCAAAAGAACTCATTGATACAAAATTAAACTACATTTTATAGCTAATAAAAGGCAAACATGTTGAATTGTTTTACAAAATGGACTCTGGAAGACCACAGGTGTTACAATGTGAATAAAACATCCCTAATTCAAAGGAGTGATCACTATTTTTTGACTAGTGAATCCATGTTGTATTTTCATCTTACTCCAATGTAGAATGATTTAGGAACGGGAGCAAATCTGACCCGAGGACAACAGGAAGGTTAAGACATTAAAATAAGTACAAATAGTGCAAGATAATGGTGCAATCAGAGGTGGAAGAAGTACTCATATTTGTAACTTAAAGATACAACACAGTATTTCCATTACAGGACACAGGTGAACTGAAAAAGAAAGTACATCGAAAATAGTACACTGGAAAAAATGCTGCTCCAAAAACAAGTTAAACTTTAATGAAAACAAGCCGTTTTCACTTGAAATAAGAATAAAAATCTGCTAATAGAACAAGTGAAAATTAGCTTGGTAAGATTTCTTGAAATAAGACGGGATATTTAGATAAATCAGATCTTGTAATTAGCTGGGAGAACTCATTTTTAACAATTTTTCACCAGAAACAGGAAATGTTGTGTTGTGTTTCTGATGTTAGTTGGTGATTTTCTAATAAATATGTAAAAAAAATTGTGTTTCATCTGAGATACAACTCAAAATAAGATTATTTGACTTAACAAGATGATGCATTGTCTAAAAACAAGACCCGATATCTCAATGCAGTGTTACTTCTGAAGTTATTGTGTCTTATATCAGATGTAGAGACATATTCTGACTTGATATTAGACAAATATACTTGGCAAGATTTTGAGTTTTTTTAGTGTACGTCTTATCTTATTTTATATTGCCGCTGAAGGATTTGCATTAGAGTGAAAGCTGCTGACCTGACATGATGTCTCATTTCTGAAGGATCCATCACTCGGTGTAAACTTGACGTGTCTCTGATCTCTGAGAATAAAGAACTTGTTGTTGACTGACAAGCTGAGTGTGACTCAAACTCAAAGCCCTTTGAAGTTTGATGGTTATCACGAGGTCAACACGTAGTAAAAGCAGATGAGGAATCTATTGAAGTACAAGTACTGCACTTAAAGGGGACCTATCATGCAAAATGCACTTTGTGATGTCTTTTATGCATAAACATGTGTCCCCGGTGTGTCAGGGAACTCACGCAGCGTCAGAAAATAAAACCCTCTCTCTTTTCCTCCGTACCCAAATCTCTAAAAACGGGGGACAACGGAGCTGATCCAGATTTGCTTCCGATATGACGTAATATCTGAAATGTGGACCCACGGCCTATCAGAAACGTTGCTATCAGAAACAATGCCCGACTGTTTTGGACGTAATATGGTCGGTGTTTACATTAGCATCGCTAACACTCAGAGCTAACCTGTACTGGAGAGCATGTGTGTGAAGAAGCAGGAAATAAAAAGGAACTCACCTTGTGGTATAACCGGCAAGAGAGAAAGCCTTTGAGCTCCATACTGTTTCAGAAATAATCCTTGATAATCCATGATATGGCGTTTCATCACCGCAGTATTTAGTTTAGACAGTAGCTGCTGGGTCCCCATGAACTCAGCCCCCTCCTTTATTATGTTTTAAAGCTTTATACCCAAATCAGCACTTTTGAAACAGGAAGTGAAATAGAGGGATATGAGGCATGGCTAGAAGGGTGATCTGTTTGGTATTTGGAGCAAACACTTCATAGACATGTTTTTTATATATTTTATATATCTGAGACCTATGCTATTGCCTAAAAATAGCATGATAGGTGACCTTTAAGGTATGTAGTTGCTACAAAGACATGTACACACACAAGGAGTGCTAGCACCTGTGGTTTGGAGATAATTACAGAGTGACTGCAGGTTCAGGTTGAAAGGTGTTTGAAAGGGAGTTGTCGGCAGGATTAGAGCCTTGAAACTCCTTCGACCTTTCAACTCCTGATAGGGTCAGCCTGAATCCTCTCTAACCACAGAGCGCTGATTATCTCACTCACAGCTAAAGCATACGTGGGATAAATTCTCTGTTATCATCATGTATTTTTTATATTTTTACTGATGACACTTTAAGTTGGAGATCTTTTCTTTTAGTTTGTAGTTCAAATACCTTTAATACCTTTTTTCAGCAACTTCTATAGTAGGTACATTTGGAATATGTTTTCAAATTTAACTATATGATGTTATGTACTGTCAGGGTAATTTTTTGTAAATGAGGCCCAAAATGTTCAATATTCGAATTATTCAATATTTCAAGAAATTATCAAATTGAAAAAAAAAACGTTATCAAATTGTAATAACAAATTAATAAAAATAACTTTCATGTCATTCAGGTTTATTTATGTTTTATTTCACCCACTTTTTAGTTTACAATTCAATTTCTAAAAAGGTGTTAAACTCTAAAATGGCTTGTTTTGCCCTCTTCCTTTTTCAAAAACAATGCTACAGATGCTAAATACTTAGCCGGCTTAAACCACAGAAGCTAGCTAAAGATGCTAACAATGATATCACAATTAATATGTATTTAAGTTCTATTTCAGACAATAAGAAATATATAAAAAGGTATTTAATTAAAAAATGGCTTGTTTTGTCCACTTTCCTGTTCAAAAAACAATGCTACACATGCTAAATACTTAGCCGGCTTAAACCAACAGAAGCTAGCTAAAGATGCTAACAATGATATCACAATTAATATGTATTTAAGTTCTATTTCAGACAATTATACTTTAATAAGCAATATATAAAAAGGTATTTAATTAAAAATGGCTTGTTTTGTCCACTTTCCTATTAAAAAAACAATGCTACATATGCTAAATACTTAGCCGGCTTAAACCAACAGAAGCTAGCTAAAGATGCTAACAATGATATCACAATTAATATGTATTTAAGTTCTATTTCAGACAATTATACTTTAATAAGCAATATATAAAAAGGTATTTAATTCAAAAATGGCTTGTTTTGTCCACTTTCCTGTTCAAAAAACAATGCTACACTTGCTAAATACTAAGCTTAAACCAACAGAAGCTAGCTAGCTATGCTAACAATGACTCAGGAGTGCTAGCATCGTGAGTAAGCCCCTATTGGTTTGAGCGACAACAGAAAACGACAGTCAGTTGTTTTTGTGTTACAAAGTTGTGTGTCTTTTTGGGAGGAACATCTCTACATTCAAAATGCTGCAGAGGTAACTCAAATTAGCCAGCTAACGTTAGCCTCTCCCATCATAAGTGTCTGTCTCAATTTCTATGATTTCCACACACACCCTTAAGACAGGACCCAGCCTGAGTATGACGTCATCGTGAGATCACAGAACAGAACAGCTGTGGGAAACACAACATCTGTTAAACACCAATGACCCTGGACCAGAGACTGAATGACTCCATTAGCTTTCTGTGAGGGTCAAAGGTCCCCAGGAGTCCTGAAACCCAGGAATGAGTCAACATTTTACCACCTCCTCGTATTGAAATCAACTTTTTTGTAAATGTGTTTTTGGTAAGATGCCTGAAATAGGGTCTGTGGTTCACTTCCAGGTCTATTTAACTATCTACTCTATTAATGTGCATGCTTTATCCAAGCTTAATATGAATACAAACTGGATCTATAGGTAGCTGAAATAACATGTTTGTCTGAGCCCTAAGAAGGTATTTATCGCACAAAAGCCAAAGAAAACTGTTTATGGATTATAGAATGGCTTAGATTAGGAAATTACAACCTCTTTAGGAAACATAACATTTAAGCGGTTCATTTCAATTGATGCTCTAATCGCTCTATGATTGACAGAGACAATACAGTTGGTAAATCCCGACCTTAAAAGTATAAAGGGCTTGGTTATGATGCAGAACAAAGGCTTATCTGTTTCCACAAGCGACATCCATTCATGTCTGCTAACAAACTTTCACATAATAGACACAATAACCGTAGAGAGCGGATGAAACAGTCCCTCAGACAAACATTAACCCAGGCTTTGACCCCGTTAGCCTGTCAAGAAGATGAACGTCTGAGACTGGAGCAAAAAAAAAAAAAAAACAGCATTCCAGTTCCCGTAAACCAGGAAAGGAGAAAGGAGGAGGGAGGGCGGGGGATTTTGGGAAGTTTTGTGACTCATTAATTTTTTTGTATTTGGTGCTCCCCAAATGCAAAGGCAAGTTTGAATACCTCCACGGCAGATTGCAGCGTCACGCTTTCAATGAACCCTCTTGAGTTTTGACAAGTGCTTCGCGTCGAACGCTTCACCGCCAGCTGTCTGCACAACTGTCACCATCACAAGCTCCCTTTGTTGGCTTTGAAACGTAAGGAGATAACAAGTTAGGACTGAACAGCTTTAACCCTTCTGTTGAGGGGCACATCTCCTATTAGAACAGTGATGTTTTTGTATTGTATAGAAAAAATGAGGCACCATGCAGCTTAACATTGTGTAAGTTCCTGTTCACAGTTTCAATATCATGTACATACAGTGTGATTGCCTCGAAGCCTTATGATATCCTTCACAGTAGGCATTTGAATCACCACTTTCATTACATTTTGAGTTGTTTTAGTTGAACTTTGTAACACCTATGATATTCCCGGTCATAGGAAATGAATGGGTGCCCCTAGATTATGTTCATCCATCAGAAAGTACACAACTACAAATTGACAACCATCATTTTATAATACATTTTCAGTGTCTATTCTTTGTATATTCACTGAAGTTTTTCATGTAAACCAGTATTCTGAGACTTTGTGTACAGCTTAAATCTAATTTGGTAATGATTCATGGTATTTGTGTTAATGTAAGAGCAGTTTCAACAGTTAGATTTGACCGAAACACCGAAGTAAGGGGGGAGAACAAACACGACAGGAGGGCAGAGGTGGAAGAAGTACTCCGATCTTGTACTTGAGTAAAAGTAGAAGTACTCCGATCTTGTACTTGAGTAAAAGTAGAAGTACTCAGATCTTGTACTTGAGTAAAAGTAGAAGTACTCCGATCTGTACTTGAGTAAAAGTAGAAGTACTCAGATCTTGTACTTGAGTAAAAGTAGAAGTACTCCGATCTTGTACTTGAGTAAAAGTAGAAGTACTCAGATCTTGTACTTGAGTAAAAGTGTACTCAGATCTTGTACTTGAGTAAAAGTGTACTCAGATCTTATACTTGAGTAAAAGTAGAAGTACTCAGATCTTGTACTTGAGTAAAAGTAGAAGTACTCAGGTCTTGTACTTGAGTAAAAGTAGAAGTACTCAGATCTTGTACTTGAGTAAAAGTAGAAGTACTCAGATCTTGTACTTGAGTAAAAGTAGAAGTATTCAGATCTTGTACTTAAGTAAAAGTAGAAGTACTCAGATCTTGTACTTGAGTAAAGTAGAAGTACTCAGGTCTTGTACTTGAGTAAAAGTAGAAGTACTCAGATCTTGTACTTTAGTAAAAGTAGAAGTACTCAGATCTTGTACTTGAGTAAAAGTAGAAGTACTCAGGTCTTGTACTTGAGTAAAAGTAGAAGTACTCAGATCTTGTACTTGAGTAAAAGTAGAAGTACTCAGATCTTGTACTTGAGTAAAAGTAGAAGTACCAGAGTAGAGAATACTCTGTTACAGTAAAAGTCCTGAATTCAAATGTTCCTCAAGTAAAAGTAGAAAAGTATTATCATCAAAATTAGTTAAGTCGCGACAGTAAAAGTAGTCATTGTGCAGATTGGTCCATTTCAGAATAATAGATATGATATGTTTATAATGATTGATCATGAAGTGTTCTCAAAGCTGGTAAAGGTGCAGCTAGTTTGAATGACTTGTATACTGCAGGGTAGCTTGTGAATTTACTCCAGGTGGAACTAAAGTCTGATTTAACACTTGATTATATTTCACATCATTCATCCACATCTATGAAGTAACTAAAGGTATTAAATACATGTAGTGGAGTAAAAGTACACCATGTACCTCTGAACTGTAGTGGAGTAGAAGACAAAGTAGCAGAAAATGGGAATACTTAAGTACAGTACTTGAGTAATTGTACTTGGTAACTTTACACCACTGCAGGAGGTTAAAATAACAACAGAAAAGCGTGCAATGACTTGATCGTCTGCTGTCAGATCCTCAGGTTTGTTCTTGTGAGTGTGTTCTGCGATCAGGTCGAATACAGTGTGTGAGATGAGTCAGTGGATATCTGCTACATGCTGAGAATGTATTACTCGCTAACTTCATCTCGTGTGACAATAACATGCTGACGAATGCTCATAAAGTGATGACCGAGCTCAAATATAGGAGCTTTTTAAGGTGCACAGCACACCATAATGGAAAGTACTTAAATGCTCATAGAGAGAAAACCACAGATTTTAACTGCTCCACTTTCTTCTTCTGTTTTTATGTCAGCTCTTTTGTATGACCGCTCTTCCGTCTTTAAAGCACTTTGTTCCACTAACTGATCCTCGACATCATTTTGTGGTAAGGGACTTTTCCCCAGGGGGCCCCTGCACACCGCACAATAACACCTCAAAGCCTCTATTAGGGGCCATTTAGCTCTGGGGTCCCAGCCTCAAAAACACAAAAACACTAAAGGGGAAAGTAACGAAGTACATTAGACTCAAGTATTAGACTCAAGCTATATACTTCTACTTTACTTGGGTATGTTCATTATCTTCACACTGCTTCTCCACAACATCTCAGAGGTTAATACACTCAAAAAAGTAATACACTGGCTCCACTTTAAAGAAATGTAGATAACATTTTGCATTTTGTTTTACATTTTTGAGTCGAATATTTCAGTTAACTTTTCAAGTGTTTTATATTCTGATCAACCTAATTTGTTAACAACCAACATCATTTGCTGTGATATTTTAAAGCTTAATTAAGTGAAACCAACTTAATATTAATGAATTCATATTTTGTATTGTCTATTGTGCAAAAGAAACAAACATCAAATAAACAAAAAAACTAAATACAAATAAAAACAAAGAGTAATAATAAAGGTATTACATAGAATACTTTAAAGGTGGGGTAGGTCATTTTGGAGAAACCAGCTCGAGTGCGCTAGAATTGAAAATACACAACCGGAGAAAATCTGCCACTTCCTTACAGAGCCCCTCCTCCAACACACACGAACGCGCACATGACCAATGAGGGCACGAGATAAGTTTGTGCACAGATGGAAGGCTGACAGGCAGGTAGGCCATCCAATTATTTTAGCCGGGCCGGCTCAGATGATTGGTAGTGCTTTTTACAGTATTACAGCTTCCACAGATGACATTTTTTTATGGATTTTTTGTCAAAGCACTTCAGATATTTATTGCTATCGGGATGTTAAGAGCATTCCATGGAATATAACAACAAGTGTATCTCGAGCCGGTTTCTCAAACTTACCTACCCCACCTTTAAGTGAAACCAACTTAATATTAATGAATTCATATTTTGTATTGTATATTGTGCAAAAGAAACACACATCAAATAAACCAAAATACAAATAAAAACAAAAAGTAATAATAAAGGTATTACATAGAATACTTTAAGTTACAATGCAGTGAGTACTTTTACTGAGGATACTTTAAGTACTTTTTGCCAATAATATTTCTTTAACTTTACTTACAGTAGTTTACATCTTCAAATCAGGATTGAGTATTTTCACCTTTTGTTGTACTACTTTTACTCAAGTATAACAAAAAGAGTACTATTTCCAGCCCTGCACACACAAGGATATTTATCACCCTTTAATGACAGAGTTCACAAAGGGTGATGTCACCGGCCGCAACACGACGACGTTCAACAAAAGGCCAGTCGCTCGGTCCGACCACAGTGACCTCACTTGATTGATCGGCCTCAGTGTTACTGGTTTCTTTGTGCCTGACTGGTGGTATTTGGCACATGAAGCCTTGCTGCTGCTGCTGATGACTAACAGTGACTAATCAAAACACTCGCAGAAGCACTCGTCTGCTTCACAAAGACGGTTGTTACCATTAAAATGTCATCGAGCACTTGATATAAGGCAGTGTTTGCTCTTGCGGACGAGCTTCTATCGCTCTCTCCAGCTGTGGTGTATGGTAAGACAGTTTTGTTGTGTCTGTGAACAGTTAATTAAAAGCAGTACATGCACACAGACAAAATATGTGGCTTGAGATATGTATGGGAAGATGGGAGAAAAACGCCGCCCATTAACACCAAAGTCAACTTACTGGAAGATCATAAACCCACATACTGTTAGGATAAACAAATTGGTAGAGCATAGCCTTTGTTGTTGTTATAGCATTAAAATGTGAAGGATAAAACAAACCAAAATTCAAACCCTTAACCCAAAGGGATATCTAGAGATGTGAAACTTTGCAGCCTCTCATTCAGGCGAGTAATGGCGCGTTTCCACTACAGCGCGGAGCACGGTTTAAGAGGGCTGTGACGTCAGCGGCCCGTCTTTGGTTGCGTTTCCACTTGGCCTAGTACCGGCCGGCGGGTCCTAATTCACAGTTTTTCTGGCCTCATAAAATCGTGGGTCTAGGGCCAGAGACAACGAGGCTGAGTCGGGCTGAGTATGCTAAACTAGAGAGAGAATCGCTGGCAAGGGGGCTACAACTACAACAAGATGGACATATTTGACCGTGATTTAATTGTAATACACGTTTCAAAATGATGCCGAAGTAACAACATACTGATACCGGTTAGTAAAAACCATGAATTAATGCTTTGACAAGTCTGCAGACAGACGGCAGGCGGAAAACCTTTTAAAATGCGTATTTTCTAAATGGAGATCGGCTAAGCTAACGCAGTATATGCTCCGACCGTCCACACTCACAACAACGGCCTATACAGACATAAATAAAGCAGCGACTGTATTCGCCATGACACAGGCAGTCTGTGGTTTGTACTTGTTTAACTTTTGTCTAGTTTCTGAACAGATATGAGGAGCTGTGAGCTCTGAGTGCTAACAGCTAACGGCTGTGTTGTTTTTCTGGGGTTCTCATTGAAGATGACGTCACGGCTCCGCCTACACTGCGTTACTATAGTTACTGCCCCAGTTCCTAAACTGTAATGGAAATGAGCCATAAAGTGAGCCAGTCCTAACGAGGCCTAACCATACCGAGCGAGGCAGAGCGAGGCCGTGTAGTGGAAACGCGCCATAAATGTGCTTTTATTTCCGAATTTCTTCTTCCAGCTAGCATGCTAGAGATTCTGGCTATTTCAAGCTAACTAGCTAGATATGCTAATGATTGCCTGTCTATAAGTATATGGCTATGTTGCTAAATGTACTAAGGCACAACACCTAAATGGAGAAGTTCTTAAGCCTTATAGCCTTTCATTCGGGCTAATCAAAACGTTTCTATTTCAGGATGTCTTTCTCCAGCAAGAACACATGTTTGCTATTTGTAGCTAACTATCTAGCTATGCTAATGATTGCAGGCCTATGAGTTTATGGCTTGGATAAAGCTATATGTTTCTAAATGTACTAAGGCACAAATCAACTTCGCCTGTTCAGGATGACGATGCTTAAACCAACCCACTGTTAAGAGAAACAATTGGTATAGGGCCTGTTTTGTTTTAATAGGGAAACAAATGTAAAACTTGCAACTAAATCCGACTACAGTATTATCCTGAGCCCCAAACCCTGATGGAGAAAAGACACTAGCTGCTGCTGACTAACAGTGAGTCATCAAAACAGTTGCAGAAGCACTCGCCTGCTTCACAAGGACACTTGTTTAAAATGTCATCGAGCTCTTGATATAAGGCAGTGTTTGCTCTCTCGGACGATCTTCTATCGCTCTCTCCAGCTGTGGTGGATGGTCAGCCTGTTTCTGTTGTGTCTGTGAACAGTTAATTAAAAGCAGTACATGCACACAGACAATATGTGGCTGGGAATATGTATGGGAAGATGGGAAAACGCCCCCCTTAAAGAATTAAGTACATTTACTGGAAGATTAAAACATATTTGGATAAGAGTTGCTCAGGGTGGTGATGCATAAACCCCAACACAGTCTCACGGTGTGTTATAGTCACAAAATTAATCTATTGATTCGTGTTCACCAACACGATTTCGCCATTTTTTTCGTGTCACGATTTTAAAAGCAATAATAATAACAAATTAGAAGGAAAAACATTTAAAAAAATACAGATTTAAGTATTCTGACACAGAACGATTTTAGAAGCAATGTATTTCTATTGGTAGTATGTTTCGTGCCTGCACCAAATAATAACAAATTAGAAGGAAAAAAAGAAGACATAAAATACAGATGTCAGTATTCTGAGGCTCTGAGCCATTTCTTTTCCTCACTGACGGCAAAAAACTCACACATTATACAATTTAAAATAAAAGGGATAGGGTTAGGCTTAGGGTAAGATATTGAGTAAGAACATGTTTTATGAACCACACAGCTTCTGGTCTTCCAAGACCTGACCGGACAAAAAGACGTGTTGCAGGCACGAAACATACTACCAATAGAAATACATTGCATTTAAAATCGTTCTGTGTGACACGGAAAAAATGCGAAAATCGTGTTGGTGAACACGAATCAATAGATTAAATTAATTTTGTGACTATAACAAATGCCGTGAGACTGGGTTGTAAACCCACATACTGTTAGGATAAACAACTTGGTAGAGTATAGCCTTTGTTGTTGTAATGGCATTAAAACTTAAAAGGATCAAACTAAGTAAAATCCCAACCCTAAACCTAGGGATGTGAAACGTGTAGCTCTGTAACTCAGGCTAGTAAATGTGCTTTTATTTAAGTTCTTAAGCCTTATAGCCTTAGCGTCAATTTACTGTAAGAATAAATCATATTTGGATAAGAGCATGTTTAAGATGAAATGCATAAACCAACAAACAGTTGCTAGAGTGAGAACTGTTAAGCCCTGTAGCCTTTCATTCAGGCGAATAAAAAAGGTTTTATTCAGGATGTCTTCTTCAAGCTAGCATGCTAAAAATGCTGGCTTTGTCAAGCTAGCTAGCTATGCTAACGATTGCTAGCTGGTTAGTTAGCAAACAACTCTACAAGTTTATTTTTAGAAATGACAGCTTTATGTTGCTTTATGTGTACTAAGGCACATAAATACTCATACTTAATGAATAATATTTTCAAGCTAGATACTTGAGGGTGCTTTTTTCCCCCACTTTCTGACTAAATGTATGCCCCAATGCTCAAATTAGACTAAGTCATGAATGATTTCCCCAAGGAATTCCCCGTAGCCTAATGTATAGGCTTTATCAAATCTTTTAATATTCAACTTCATATACATACATGTGTGTGCTCCATGTTAGCTTGTTGGGATGTGACATGGCAACACAGTCTCACGGCATTTCGTGTTATAGTCACGAAATTAATCTATTGATTCGTGTTCACCAACACGATTTCGCCATTTTTTTCGTGTCACACAGAACGATTTTAAAAGCAATGTAAATAATAACAAATTAGAAGGAAAAAGACATTTAAAAAATTACAGATTTAAGTATTCTGACACAGAACGATTTTAGAAGCAATGTATTTCTATTGGTAGTATGTTTCGTGCCTGCACCAAATAATAACAAATTAGAAGGAAAAAAAGAAGACATAAAATACAGATGTCAGTATTCTGAGGCTCTGAGCCATTTCTTTTCCTCACTGACGGCAAAAAAACTCAGACATTATACAATTTAAAATAAAAGGGATAGGGTTAGGCTTAGGGTAAGATATTGAGTAAGAACATGTTTTTATGAACCACACAGCTTCTGGTCTTCCAAGACCCGACCGGACAAAAAGACGTGTGCAGGCACGAAACATACTAC